>CM076572.1:441112373-441601579 GCA_034641835.2 Pinus albicaulis | reverse complement strand
TGGATTTTGGAACTTAATCCCTTGATAAGGGGACTCTATCCTTTCCATTTTGGAGCTGTAACCACTTTCCTTCTCCTATAAATTGAAGCTTTGGTTCAGTTTCAAGGGCACTGACTGAGATTGAAAAGGGTAGACTTTGAGAATTTTTGAGGAGAAATGCTGAAGAAACTCAGACTCTCTTAACTGATCATTATGTGGGAATGATTACACACCCATGTGAATTTTAGCTGAGAGAGTGCAAAGCTTGTCAGAGTAAAGGAAACGCATGTTCTGAACCCCAGGAAAGCCTGTACGACATCAAGGCGGACACGGTTGTAAGGCTCTTTCTTCATCAAAGATAATACGAATGAATCCCATTTTCTCAATGAGTTCTTTAATTAAGTAGCTTTTTTATCATGTTTTTTCAATGAGTTATTTAATTAATTAGCTTATTTCTTGAATTCCTTGATCATCTTGATAGATATATGATTCCTGAATTAGTTTATACTATGCAAGTGCTATTGATTTTTTCCATGTTTATGATTGTAGATCTTTGAAGATGACTCTTTCAAGCAACTGGAAAGAAGATTATTACAAATAGCATTGGACTACAGGTAGGTTCTCAAAACTCCTGTTGTAACTAATTAATGAATTGAATATTGTCTAGAGAAAATAGTTTTTATTTGTCTGTTTGTTGCTAGTTGTCCGTAGGACACTTTGGAGGTATGTCTTGTCTACAAGAATGACTTATTCGTCAAAAAATAGGCAGGTATTTGCCCCACAGATTGTGGGAGGGGCCTTGCCTTCTTCACCAAAAAAGCAGGTACACAAAGGAAAGGAAAAGATGGCAGAGGTGGATATACATGAAAAGAAAGAATTAGGTGAATCAAACAAATGAGGTGTAGTGAATCAGTTCACTTAAGTTAGGAATGAGTCACTTGGACCATCCTATACTTTAGCTATCAGTTCATATTTTTGTGTAATATCTTCATCACCTCATCGATTTGACCCCTGAGGATGAGTGAGTGTTGTTTTCATGTCTATTTAGTCCCTTTCTTCACAATAGACAAGGGTTGGAACCAGTTTGATGTTTTCTAGTTGATCAAGGAAACTTTGTACTCATTTTGGCTAAGATAATAAAGAGGGGTTGCAGCTAATTTTATGGGATACTTTTGGTATTGAATGCCTATCATAGTTTCTTCTTCAGTATCATATGTTTGGAAGTATTGTGTTCATGTTCACTTTCATTTCTATGTTATGATCTTTACAAGGTAGATAATTAGAATACATGTTTGCACATGCTCTGTTTTGGATAACTGATCATATTTTGTTCATCTTCTTCTATCTGAGAAAAAAAAATCTCCTATGCTTTTCTTAGCCTTATTACAACTTCAAAATCATTCCATAACAATTCTCTTCAAGTGATAATCATTATACCTATCTTGCCCCATTGATCCCTGCAACCCTAACTCATTTTCCCTGACCTAGCTTTCCTTGACCTAATTTCTTCATCCAGTGATTTTCCCATCCAAAAAAAACCCCTACACTCTATATCTAGCCTAAAAACCATAATTTCTCCGGCCCTCTTGGCTGTGACCCTTTTGGAGAGAGCCCTCTCCAGCTTGATAGGGCTATCTATCAAGTCAAAAGCTTGGTTTGTGGTTACCTCTGTTGGGATTCCTACCTCAGCCTTGAGAATCTCGCAAACTACTAACAACACCTACCTATTAAGATCAATGACGAAGGGTAGGAGCGGGGCACGTACTTCACAACTAAATTCACCAACTACACCCATTTATTAGACGATGTGCTACAAGGCATGAGCCACAGAGGACTTTCACAACATAAGGTAAACACAAAGGAGAGGCTCTGATTTGTTGTAGTGGGTTTTGTTATTTTATTATTTCTATGCTTTAGATTTTCTCATCCATTCCGAATTGTAACAATCTAATATCGATTTTCAATCATATGGTTGAGGCTATTTCAATCGTCTAACACCAAAATCAATGGTTCATGACGCCACAAGTGACATGGGAGGGGAGTTCTTCTCAAAGTTAACGCCTTACCACGTAATTATTATAAATATCTAATTATATTTAACATCATGATAATCATCATAAAAAAACCAACTGAGCCATAACTATTAACTAAACCACAACTATTACCCATGGATTAAACCTCTTTCTTATTTTGTCGATGCAACTGCACATTACAATTGAATGTGTGCTACCCTCTTCAAGTTTCATTTTCTATTTCGAAGGGACTTATTTCCCTTTGCCACCAAATTTTTTTTGAATTTACAATGCTAATATGAATTATTATAATGTTGGTATGAATTATTATAGCTATGAGGTACTTGGTTATGAAGCAAAGTTTTATTATTTATTTTATATTGTTGTTGGGGTTGTTATGCCCTTTGCCATCAATCTTGTTTTGAATTTACAATGCTAATATGTATTATTATAATGTTATATGAATTATTATAGCTATGAGGTACTTGGAATTATGAAACCAACTCCCAAAATAGAAGTAAAGAGAGATCGACACCTTAGAATTCAACCAAATTTAGGGGGAAACCTCCTTTACATTACATAAATGAACAATTCTTGGATGACACAAATGAAAAAACCTCATTTCTATATATAGGAGTCCATGTAGTCACAATATAATCCTAGTCGACCTAACAATAATAGTGTAAGGGAACAACAATAACAATAGTTGGCTATTATGGGGCATAATAATAACAATATGGGGACTACATGGGTACAACAATAGCAATCATGGGGGCTACACTAACAAAAATAAGGGACTACACTAGTAATATAGGGCCCTAACATGCCCCTCTCCTTCAAAAAAGTGTAGTCCTCAACACTTGAGTAGTTCTGGATGCTTCTGTATTAAATTATCATCCTCCCATGTGGAATCTTCAGTGGGTAAGTTCTTCCACTTGATGAGGTACTTTGAAATTGATCGATTTCGTAGCTATTGCGTTATTATTTCCGTGTCTGCTTCAGGTTCCAATATGATTTTTCCTTCCTCATCAAATTTTGGAAATATTGTTTAAACCAGAAGTTTGTCACCTATAACCTTTTCTAAACATGAAACATGGAAAACTGGGCGCACTCAAGATGATGCAGGAAGCTCCAATTTGTATGCCATAGTAACAATATTGTGTAACACCTTGTAAGAATCATAGTATTTTGGCGATAATTTATTATCCTTCTTAGCTTGCTTGAGGGACATTTGTTTGTATGATTATAGCCGTAAAAATACCTAGTCTCCTATATCAAAACTTCTATCGTTGTGATGTTGATCTGCATGTTTTTTCATTCGATTTTGTGCCACATTTATGTTATCCTTTAAGAGTTGGAGAACTTGTTGTTGATGCTCGATGTGATCTTCCACTTCTTGAACCTTAGAATTTTCTCTTAATATGATGTGATGGATGGTGGATGATATCTATAAAGTGCCATAAATGGGGCCATTTTTGCTACAATGTGGAAGGAAGTGTTATGCCACCATTCAACCATAGGTAACCAATTGACCCATTATGTTTGCTTATCAGATACAAAGCATCGAATATATCCTTCGAAATATTTGTTCACTATCTCATTTTTCCCATCGGATTGAAGATGATAAGATGAGTTATGAGCTAGTTGAGTACCCAAACAAGAAAATAATTTTGTCCAAAAATTTCCAGTGAAAATGGGATCTCTATCGCTTACAATAATATTTGGGTTTCCATGTAGCTTTTGAATTGTTTCCATAAATGCAGTAGCAACTGTACTCACTTTAAATGGATGAGATAATGCACAAAAGTGTGGATACATGGTAAGTCTATCAAGTACCACCATGATGACACTCTTTCCTTCAGACTTAGGTAAATAAAATCCATTGAAACCTCCTCCCAACGTTGATTTGGAATGGATAAAGGTTGTAGCAGTCTCGGGGTCTTAATTGTTGCAAATTTATTTTGCTGGAAAACAAAACATTCCGCTACAAACTTTTGAATATCAGATTTAAAGCCATCCCAAAAAAATTCTTTCTTCACCCTGTGGTAAGTTTTTAAAAATTCCAAGTGTCCTCCTAAGGGAGAGGTGTACAATTCTGAAAGAATGTTTTGTTTTAGTAGGGAATTCTTACAGATATATAAGAGACATTTGTACCATAAGGAATAATTTTTCCAACTAAACATATCAGATGTACTAGGATATTGCTACAAATTTTGAATGAGTGTCCATACTTCTTCATCATTCTTTCATTCCTCCATTTCTCCCTTCACAAGTTTGTTAAAAATTATGGGATAATAGTAGAAGTATGGACATGGAAGAATGGAAGACATGCATGCCAACAATGGAATGGAAAAATGAAGAAGAAGTATGGGCATGGAAGAAAGTTATTATGATGGTTTTTTGGCATAACCATCATTGGCAAGTAAACAAACTTGCCAATGAAGACCTCGAAGGGAAACATCTATTAAAGCCCAAAAATGAGTATGAAAAAGTGTAGCTTAAAAAACCCACAAATCAGTTCAGAAAATAATGGAAATAAGGAAATTTTAGCGATATTATTATAGAAATTTTTGAAAATACGAGTTACCGTTGTCAAAATTTAAGATTTTGGATGCCCCAGCCCAAGGGTTTTTGATAGTGCTAAATCCATTTCCACCATCAAAATAAATGATTCAAACGTTCCAAAATTCTGATTTTTTTTATACCAAATTCAAACAAGAAAACTATCATCCCAACCAATTTATTTGTGACATTGGTAGACAACACCCCAAAAAACGATTTGGTTACCAAAACAATAACAAAAAAAGACAAAACCCCTAAAAAACACCTATCCCGAAACACAAACCCCAAGGAACTCAAACATAACATAAGAAAAAACCCAAGACAAGATGACTTCTCACAGAGCCAGAAGACGAAAAAAAGGTGACCACAGACACAACATGAAAACCAAATACCACAGCGAACAAGGAACTGGTGGCAGAAAATACCTCTAGAAAATGAAACCTTGTGCAAAAACACACAACAACATCGAGCAATAAATGACAAAATCCCAAACGCAATAGAACCCCATGCCGCAGCCAAGCCTACGCATCAACATCCATGGCCGCATTTGCAAAGAGAAAGAACCGGAGGAAAAATGCTCACTAAAATGTACTTAGCATCTTCATTAAAATTGTTCGACGTTGTTATATAAACCCCAAATTCCCAAAATTCAGAATCTTCAATTAAATTTGAGTGACTGAAAATTAATTGTAGTATATATATATATATATATATATATATATATATATATTATTATTATTATTATTATGATTATTAATTTTTTTTTTAATCTTAAAAGGATACTTGAGTATGGATGGAATTACACATCACATTCATACTGAATTATAGAATGTCTCTTTTGCTGCAATGAATGTAAACATTTACATAATTGCTTAATATTAGAGAGATGTTATAATATTCATAAAATAAAATATCAAAAAAATAATAATAACTAAGCATAATGTCTACTTAATTAAAAAGTAATAAAAATATGTTTGGCTTTTTAAACATGCTATGTTTTGGAGTTTTTGGCTGGAATCTGACCCATTGTTTTGGCCAAATCTTAATTTTTGTTGTTTAAAATGACTCTTAAGCTGCACATATGGATTCATCACCCTCACCCTTGGATTATGGAGAGTTTATAATTCAAATATGTGATTTAGAAAATCCATGCAAAATATGTAGACTATGACTATTAACAAAATTACAAATAAAATTTTACAAGGAAAACTCACAATACACATATCACATTAAAACAAACTAAACAAATGTTGCAGAGCATTAGAAATTATGCTTAGGGAAAATTTACATAAAATAAACTCTAAATTAATAGTGCTCAATAAGAAAATCAAATCATATAGTCTTGCTTTGGTAGGAATTAATAATTTCATATTTGAAGTGGATAAATTAATCCCTTAGGTGGGTAGTAACTGCTTGTAAGTGTACACATTTACAATTTTACTCCTACATATTATTTCTATCAATTTTTTAAAGCAAGACTTGCTTATGAGAAGTATTGGTGGTAAATATGTTATTTAACTAAGTATGCTTATTTTTAAGGATTTTATTTTTGGATGGTTTTCTTGCAAAACTTAAGAATGAAAAATCATTACACAAATATCTAAAACTCATACTTGAAGATTGCAACTATATCAATATCCATAAATTATGCAAACTCTAAAATAATATTAGTCCAATCAAATGTTTGAAAAATAGTTTTTTTTTAATAATATTGAAAAATAATATTTATTTTTCAAAGTTCAAGATTATAAGCAGCACACAAGCAACATTGGCCATTTCTAAACTAATAGTGATTAATCGACAAATCACAATAATAATGATTCACATTTTAGAATATATATATATATATATATATATATATATATATATATATATATATATATATATATATATATATATATATATATATATATATATATATTAAAACAACCTAAGGATTTCCCAGGCTTCCAAAAGGATGAAATCTTTTTTCACTTTAAAAGATGTTTGCATCTGAAGAGATTTGATTGAATCCTCTCATTGCCAGTGAAGATGCATTTAGGTCCATTTAATTCCCCCCTTTAAATAGGCTATATTCCACATGAAACCTGGAGCTCAAAAACCACTATAACTTGAAGTATTTTTTTTAAACATAGTTTGGAGTTTTTATTTTTAGTTTTGGTTTAAGATAGGATTATTTATATTTATATTTTAACTTATTTTGATAGAGTAAAAATGTTTACAACACATTACAACATCTCTACCACATTGCACTAGAGAGCACCTCTTGGAGCAATTAATAGAATTGTAAAACATATCTAATTACATTATCATCAGGATTCTAATAAAATAAAAAATAAGAATATCTCTAAATGTGAAATTTATACAAATATAAATAATATTATTAACAACTAATATTGATCCATCTTAATTTCTGTTTTACTATATATCTATCTTAGTTTCTGATTTATCAATTACTAAAAGGAATCAAATTTCTCTAGATGTAAACATTTGCTCAAATTTATAAAGTTTTCACCTACATAGATTTAATCCTTTTTGGTAAACTCTGTATTATTTTTATGTAATTTAAACAAGTCAAAATATTTTATTAATATATATATATATGATTACTAAGGTTAAAATAACATCTTTTTATATTAAGTTGAATAGCACTGCTCAATACAATAGTAAAAACTTATATTAATTAAAATATTTAGCTGTAAAATATGACTAAAAACCTGAATATAAAACCATTAAACTAGCGTCTAAACCGTGAAATGTGATTACAAATTTGAATATAAAACCATTAAAATAGCTTGTGATTGAACTGTGAAATATGATTAAAATAGCTTATGATGAACTGTGAAATTTGAATATGACATCATTAAAATAACTTGTATGAACATTCATGGGAAAGAGTTGCATGGACATTATGAATGGAAACACATGGGAAGGAAAACAATCATGAATTTTTGCCTCAACTTGGTAAAAGTAAAAGAAAATTTGAGTATTAGTGGGGCCCTAGGCTCACTACTAATGAGAGACATACAACTCGCCAAAATAATGGTAAAAGTTACTTTTAATGTGGTATTTTTTATATATCATAATAGTAAAAGTTACTTTAAAACAACTTGGCCGAGAATGCATATAGCAAAATTTGGTGCACTTGGCCGAGATATCAAAATTACAAGAACAAGTGCACCAAATTTTGCTATAGCAAAGAGCAACAAAAAATGAAATGGAAGTTTTGAAGAAATACATGGAAACTAAGATGGATGGTTTGAAGAAAGGCATGGAAGCTAAGATGAATGGTTTGGAAGCTAATATGGAAGGCATGGAAGTGGGCATGGAAGCTAAGATGGATGACATGGAAGCTAAGATCGATGAAAAAATGAAAGACAACATGGAAAACATGAAGAATGATCTAAAAGTAGACATCAAAGGTTTGGCAAAGTTGATACAAGAATTTTTCCCTAATGGTGAAAAGATAGTAAAGGAAACTCATGATGAAAACAAAATAAATGTTAATCATGATTTCATAAACTCTAATGTTGGATGGAATAAACACCATATTCCAAATATAGATATGAGGAATTTTGATGGCAAGGACCCCATTACATTGATACTAAAGATGGAGCAATATTTTGATCTCAATAATGTGCAAAACACACAAAATGTACACATTGCAACTATACATTTAGAACAAAATACATTTGTATGGTATCGATGGCTTTGCTCCCGTAAAAAAATCATCACTTGGCTAATTTTTACGGAGGAAATGATAGCACATTATAAGGATACAAAGAGCAACACCTTCTTTATCCAATTGATAAATCTCAAACAAAAGGGTTTAGTGGCGGAACACATTGAGGACTTCCAAAAATTGAATATAAGGGTAACTGATATTCCAGAGGAACACATGATTTATGTCTTCATAGGGACTTTAAAGGATAACATCCAACATGAAGTTCGTGTTTGAGAATCTGATTCATTGGAGAAGGCATTCAGGTTGGAAAGAAAAATTGAATATAAAATTATGGCGACAAGGGAGCCTACCACTCACATCTATAAAGATGGAAGTGTTGCTACTCCTAGACTTCCACAACCTACAAGGTTGAAACCACAACAATTGGAAGAGAAAAGAGCAAAAGGGCTTTGCTACAGTTGTTATAGAAAATACATTAAAGGTCATAAGTGCACTGAGAAGAAATTATTTTACATAGATTGTGAAGAGGAGGAAGAAAATGAAGAAGAAACTTCAAAAGTAGAGGATATATGCCAGGAAGAAATCCTAGAAGAAGAAGAAATGAGTCCGACCATATCATGTAATGCATTGGCAGGAATTAACACTCCTCAAACTCTCAAGATAGAAGGACATATCAAGAAGAAAAAGGTAATAGTGTTGACTGATTTGGGTAGTACCCATAATTTTATTCATTGTAAGGTAGCCAAGGAATTGAATTGTTTCCTATACCCAGCACTAGAATGTCAAGTGATGGTTGAAAATGGAGGAACTATAAATTTCTATGGAAAATGCCATAATATCAAGCTAGCCATGGGGGAATATGTATTGAATATTCCAATGCTTTCCATCCCAATGGGAGGTGTTGATGTTGTACTAAGAGTACAATGGTTACAATATTTGGGGACGGTAGCTTTTAATTTTCAAGAACTTTTCTTGAAATTTTTTCCGGAACGAAAAGAAATCAAATTACGGGGTATCGTAGGGAAGCTAGGAAAGATAATAAGCTCTAATTTCATGAAAAATATTCTGAAGAAAGAACAATGGGGCGTAATCTCACAATTATGCTTACTAGAAGTTCCAACATCAAAATCATCTATTTCTCTAGATCTCCAAAAAGTCTTGGACAATCATTCCAAGGTGTTCGATACTCCCAAAGGACTCCCACCTATTCGTGATCATGATCATTCTATTCATTTGATTCTTGGAAGTGTTCCTCCAAACATCAGGCCTTACAGATATCCTTATGTACAAAAGAGTGAAATTGAACATATGATTGCAGAAATGTTAGAAGTTGGTAAAATTCAAACTAGTCAAAGTTCTTTCTCCGCTCCAGTAGTATTGGTGCACAAGAAAGATGGATTATGGTGCATGTGTCCAGATTATAGGGAGCTCAAAAAGCTCACTATTAAAGATAAATTTCCCATTCCTGTGATTGATGAATTATTGGATGAATTACATGGAGAAAATTATTTTACCAAGTTGGATCTTCATTTAGGATATCATCAAATTAGAATGAAGAATGAAGATATTCCGAAAACAACATTTCGAACTCATGAGGGTCATTATGAATTTTTGGTCATGCCTTTTGGCCTTACCAATGCACCTTCTACATTTCAAGGGTTGATGAATTCCATTTTTCAAACCCTTCCTTAGAAAAATTGTGCTAGTATTTTTTGATGATATACTAATCTACAACAGGTCTTGGAAGGATCATGTTCTACATGTTGACAGGGTGCTCAAATGTTAGAGGAGAAACAATTATATGAAAAAACATCCAAATGTTTCTTTGGAGTACAAGAGGTGGAATATTTGGGTCATATTGTATCTCACGAGGGTGTTAAGGTAGACCCTAACAAAATTAAAGCCATTAAGGAATGGAAATTCCCCACAACCATAAAGCAATTGCAAGGATTTCTCGGGTTAACAGGGTATTATCGCAAGTTTGTTAAGAATTATGGGAGAATAGCAGCACCTCTAACAACATTATTGAAGAAAGATGCATTTTCATGGACTCCTGAAGCAACTAAGGCCTTTGAACATCTTAAAGAGGCAATGTGCCTAGCACCAGCCTTAGCTACGCCAGACTTCACAAAAACCTTTATTGTGGAATGTGATGCCTCAGGAAATGGAATTGGTGTTGTTTTAATGCAAGAAGGAAGACCCATTGCTTTTGAAAGTCATTCAATCAAAGGAAAGTATTTACAAAAGGATATTTATGAGAAGGAAATGTTGGCAATACTACATGCACTAAAGAAATGGAGACCTTACCTAATGGGAAGACACTTCAAGGTAAAAACTGATCATGATAGTCTTAAACACTTTTTGGAACAAAGACTATCTTCAAAAGAGCAGCAAAAATGGGTCACAAATATGTTGGGTTATGACTTTGAAATCGTCTACAAAAAAGGGAAGCTAAATGTTGTTGCAGATGCACTCTCAAGAAAGGATGAAGAGGTGGAAGCATTGCTTTGTGCCATTTCAATTATCCAACCAGATTGGATAACCGAAAAAAAGGATGAATGGAAGAAGGACGAAGAAGTGTGGACTCTCATTCAAAAGTTGTAGCAAGATCCTAGTACATCTAATACATTTAGTTGGAAAAATGATTTCTTATGGTACAAAGATCTCTTATATATTTGCAAGAATTCCCAACTAAAACAAAATATTCTTTTGGAATTGCACACTTCTCCTTTAGGAGGACACTCGGGATTTTTAAAAACTTACTGCAGGGTGAAGAAATATTTTTTTTGGGGTGGCCTTAAATCTGATATTAAAAATTTTGTGACGGAATGTTTGGTTTCTCAGCAAAATAAAGTGGAGAAAATTAAGACCTCGTGTCTTCTATAACATTTATCCATTCCAATTCAACATTGGGAGGAGATTTCAATGGATTTTATCACAGGTTTACCTAAGTCTAGAGGAAGGAGTGTCATCATGGTGGTAGTTGATATACTTACCAAGTATGCACACTTTTGTGCATTATCTCATCCATTTAAAGCGAGTAAAATTGCTACTGCATTTATGGAAACAATTCAAAAGCTGCATGGAAACCCGAAGATTATTGTAAGTGATAGAGATCCCATTTTTACAGGAATTTTTTGACGGAATTATTTTCTTTTTTGGGTACTCAACTAGCTCATAGCTCATTTTCTCATCCTCAATCCATTGGTCAAATAGAGATATTGAATAAATGTTTGAAAGGATATCTTCCATGTTTTGTATCTAATAAGCAAGTGCAATGGTTCAAGTGGTCACCTCTAGCTGAATGGTGGTATAACACTTCCTTCCATACTGCAGCAAAAATGACCCCATTTATGGCACTTTATAGATATCATCCACCATCCATCACATCTTCTTTAAGGGAAAATGCTAGGGTTCAAGCAGTGGAGGATCACATTGAACATCAACAAGAAGTTCTCCAACTTTTAATGGATAACCTAAATTTGGCACAAAATCAAATGAAACAACAGGCAGATCAACATCGCAGTGAGAGAAGTTTTGATGTGGGAGACTAGGTATCTTTACGGATACAACCATACAAACAAATGTCCCTCAAGCAAGCTAAGAAGGATAATAAATTATCACCAAAGTACTTGGTATTTACAAGATTTTTCAAAATATTGGTACTATGGCATACAAATTGGAGCTTCCTACTTCTTCGCGAGTGCATCCAGTTTTCTATGTTTCATGCATAAAAAAGGTTATAGGGGACAAAATTCCAGTTCAAACTATATTGCCAGAACTTGATGAGGAAGGAAAAACCATATTGGAGCTTGAAGCAGTCACGGAAACAAAAACTCGACAACTACGAAATTGATCAATTTCAGAGTATCTCATCAAATGGAAAAACTTACCCACGGAAGATTCTACATGGGAGGATGAGAATTTTATACAAAAGCACCGGGAGCTACTCAAGCATTGAGGACAACACCCTTTTGAAGGAGAGGAGCATGTTAGGTCCTTATATTACTATTATAGTCCCTTATTGTTGTTAGTGTAACCCCCTTATTGTTATTGTTGTACCCCTGTAACCCCCATATTGTTATTATTGGGCCCTCAACCTCTAGTTTGATTTGCATAAATGACTATAAGTTATGATATGGACATTCATAGGTTCAAATGTCCCTCACACATATATGACACTGGTTCTTGCATGGCTGTAGTTTTTCATAACCGATACCCATCACTATATTCTGTTCACATTCAGGATTTACAAGGATCAAGGCTAAATATTTGTCCCAATTTTTCACATTGACATAGTACCAGCCGTGACCTTACAGTTTGGAAAAATTGACATAGTACTGGCCATGAACTTAGAGTATGGGAACCTCTCCCCTAGTATTGGCCATGAACTTAAACTATGGGAACCTGTCCCCTATTATAGTATTGGCCATGACCTTAGAGTATGGGAATCTAATCCTATTACAATATGCATGTAACTATTAATAAGTTTTAAAATTCGTATTCCTAGTGCAAGTTTTACTACTCAAATTATTTCCTATCATTATTACTTTTGTGATATACCTTTGCTTATTACTCCATTCATGATTTAACTTTGCCTACTATTCCATCATTGTTATGTGGTCATCCTGACTAGAATTTTGTTTGAATTTGATTATTAAGCTGCAGAGAATCATGAAAAGGATTATAATAGGTATATACAACATTCTCTTAGCCTTGTGAACTGCAGGTGTTTGCTATAGTTACTATATCTATATTGAAATAATTGCTAATTTCATTCGAATTTGATTATTAAGCTGCAAATAATCATGAAAAGGGTTATAATAAGTATATATAACATTCTCTTAGCCTTGTGAACTACAGGGTTTTGCTATAGCTACTAGATATATATTGAAATAATTGCTATAATTTGAATATGGCTGCAAATATGAGAAGGATTGTTCTTAATGTGATGGTGTTTGCCATCTTGGTTTGTTTTCTGATCACCATATTGCATGATGCTTCAATAAAGTCGCATGAAAATAAGTTGGTAGAGAACAACATGGTGGGGCATGTGGAGATGAAGGTGGAAGGTGCATGCACAACATCGTGGGATAAACTCAAAAGTTGGGCCGGCAAGGCCTCTGAGAAATTTCCTAAATCCTTTAGTTTCAGGAAGACGGTGTTGCCTTCCCAGTAAGACCATATAATGTATTATATGGGCTTTAATTATTTTGTGTTAGTTAAAATTCACAATTCCATGCAAACAAGGCACATCATGGGATCAATTAATTTGCATTCACAATGCTACTGATGAAATCATCTATTGATATTTTTCGGTAGGGATTCTCATGAATGGGTCAGGTGAAACAATTAAGGAGGCAACAACCAAGGGCTCTGAAATTAGAAAGAAGGCCAGGTTGCAAAGAAATTAGGGGAAAAGGTAAAAAAAACAACTGGGAAATCTCATGGGGAGCTCTAAACAAAGTTCCCCTCTCTAAATATACATGCCAGTAATATATTCAAAGGACTCTTCTATGCTTACAATGAGTCTCAGTTGTAGATTACATACAATTTTGTTGTGAGCATATCCATAAACCAATTTGATTGCTTCGTTTTACAGACATTTATATTTATAGTTTTAAAGTCATTATCTGCAGCAGACTTTGTTTGGCCATCGATTACTCAATCTTACAGAATTTTCAGCTGCATTTTTCACTTGAAATTTAAAGTTACTCATTCTCTGTTCTACTCAAACTGAAGTTTCATGGGTTCCTTGTTTTACAAGTTAAGTCAATTTTACTCTGTTACTTTCGTGGAAAATTAGCCCATTGATTAGAAACATGTTTTTATTTCAAAATTAGCTACTGTGTTATAAGTGGCTTTTTATTTCAATGCTTTTATTCTTAGTGAAAAAAAATATTTGAAATGTTGATAGATTCTATGGGAAAGGTTCTCAATTGTATACTATGAATTGTTAAGAATCTCAATTTGTATACTCAGGGCTCGTAAATCAAAATAAATAACCAAATAATTAAATAAAAATTCTAACATGCATCATTAAAAATGATCAGAATAAATAACCAAACAATTAAATAAACATTCTGACATGCATCATTAAAAGGGCTAATCTGATTAATGTAATTTACAGTAAATTGAATATTTTGTAACAACTAGCAACTCTTTGTGTCCTCTTTAAAAGTCACACAAAAGGGATTTTTAGCACTCATAATGGTGTTAAATTTTGCTAGGCATAAACCCAATGTGGTTGTAGGAAGGTTTCACTTTATTAAATCGCAAGCACAGAGATTTACAATTCATATTTTACTGAATTTGAAGTTAGTAAATACAAATCTTATTCTCAACAAGTAAATTGTAAATTGAATATTTTGATTGAATATTTTGTAACAACTAGCAACAAATAGCAACCATTTGTGTCCTCTTTAAAAGTTACAATGCTTTTTCTCACAGAAAGGGTATTCTTACTGCTCATAATGGTGTTAAATTTGGCTGGGCATAAAACCAAGGTGGTTGTCAGAAGGTTTCACTTTCTTAAATTGCAAGCACAAAGATTTAAAATTCATATTTTAATGAATTTGAAGTTAGTAAATACAAATCTTGTTTTCAACAATAAATTTTAAATTAATATCTCTCAACGATAAATTTTAAATTAATATCCGTTAGTAGAGCTGTTTGGTAGAGATTTTGCTTCAAAAAGTCATAAAAACCTAAATCACTATCGACATGCCCTTTACACCTTATGGTGCAAATTCTAGTAATATTATTTATATAGCTATAAATTTCACATTTAAAGATATTTTTATTTTTTATTTTATTAGAACCTTTATTTTAATGTTTTATATGTGTGTGTGTCTCTCTCTATTGCATGTTGACCAGTGTGAATTTAAAATTGATGTTAACTTTGAAAAATAAAGTTTTTTTTTCAATATTATTAAAAAACTATTTTTTCAAACATTTGATTGGACCATAAAGTGAAGGTCTTATTGCAGTGTTTGCACAATATAGTGCTATGTGGATAGCTATCTCACATATTTTATGTCATAATTTATGGATATGGTTACCATCTTCAATCATGAGTTTTAGATATTTGTGGAGAGATTTTTCATTCTTAAGCTTTGTAGGAAAACCATTCAAAAATAAAATCCTTAAAAATAGTCATACACACATAAATACCATGTTTTCCATCATTTAAGCAAGTCTTTGCATAAAAAGTGGATAGGAATAACATGTAAATAAATGTACACTTACCTAGGAGTGAAATTGTAAATGTGTAGACTTATTAGTGGTTACTACCCACCAAAATTTATACAAGTCCTTGTGCCTGACTAAGCAATTAATTTATCCACATCAAATCTCAATTTACTAATTCTCATCAAAGCAAGACTATAAGATTTTATTTTCCTATTAACCACTATTAATTTAGCTTTTGCCAATGTGGGTTATAATTTTTTATTCAATTTTTCCCAAAGCATAATTTCTAACATGGGTGGCAGGAACTAAGCTACACTGCAACATTTGCTTCTCTTGTTTAAGTTTATTTTAATGTGATATGTATATTATAAATTTTGCTAGGCATTATGTTTTGTTATTATTATTTTTTGATCTAATGTTTATTTCATGGGCACTATAACATCTCTCTAATATTAAGTTGGAATTTAAATGTTTACAACTAATATCTAACATATCTTTAATATTAAGTTGACATTTAAATGTTTACAATCATTTACAACCAGTATCTTCCCCATACTAAAGTGTAGAGTGCATATCCACACAATAACTTTCCATTATTAAATAAATTATTTTTCCATTCAACTTTGAAATTAACTTCAATGTTAATTTTGCACATCATACTATTTTCAAAATATATTTAAATTTGATTAAAACTTACAAAATCTTAATAATAAATAGAATAGATTATTATTCTATCTCATATTAAAATTAAATCCAACCTAAATGCAATATAATAATAATAAAATAATTATAATAACAATCAAAACTATCACATACACTATTATTATTTGCTAGATAGAGTTACATAATAAAATTATCATTTACTTAATAAATTTAAATAAGTTAAATTTAAATTAATATCAAATTATAAATATTTTATAGTATTATTTTTTACACTCATATATTTATAAATACATAAAAGGTTAAAAATTATTATTAGGAGCAACCTGTAACACCCTTCTTGATGTGAAGAATAATTAGTATGATTTATTTTTATTTTTACAAGACTTAATGATTCATGGTTTAATGAAAGGGATCTAGAGAAAAAATTATGATGAAAAATACAATCTTTAATTTAGAAATAACTAATGACATGTTTTGAAAGTCATGGGAAAAGACCAAAAAAAAGAGGAATTTTCAAACTTCCACACACTTAGAAATAGTTACCCTTATTTTTCTCTTTTTGAAGATGAAAAAACCCCATCTCAGTGGAAAATATCTGAGGATAACAGATGAAGGCTACATGATGAAGAGACAAGAAGATTGGGATTTATACCTTGCACATGACGCTGTGAAGGTTAGTAGGACACTGTCAGACTAAGATGTTCTTGAGATGGACATAGTGTCAGTGGAACCCTTGGGAAAGATCCTTGAGTATAGAGCTCTGGACTCAACTAGACTGGTGTAGTCTTAAGGTTCAAAAAGTAGGCTAACTGAAATATTGGTTTTCTAAACTTTTTAGAAGCGAGAAATATCGGGGGAGTTTGGACGTCATTGTCAGTCTCGTATTTGGGTGTTGTGGTATTCCTAGTTGACTCTCATTACAATAGAGACAGAGTAAAAATAAGTACCTCTGCAAGGTTTCTTTTCTTTTCTTTATTATGATTAGAGAAATTTTGTATTACAATGTAATTGAGAAAATGGGCATTTCATCAAAAAAATTGAATCTTGTATATCTCGCACAAATTGAGAATATGGTAATAAATTAGTGGTTCTGTAGAATTACAGTTTTTCCATAGTTTTGAGGAAACATTATTGTACATATTCAGTCATTGATAATAAATATTGGTCACTGAAAGAATGAAATCTGGATTATAACTTACGTAAAGAAAAGGATAAACTCAAAGGGGAGTGAAAGCATAAATATTTACATATGGAAAGTAACATGCATAGGACTTAACCTGGCCCCTAAAAGGGAATTTATGCAGAACTAACACAAAAAAGGTTCTGGTTAAGCTGTAGGAATGAAAAGATCAAGGCTTGTCAAAGGAAGTTCATAATTGAAGTATAATCTTAACTAAACACCCAAACAACGGTGAGGAGGTCCCAGAAAGAAAAACCCAGGTCCCACTCATAGTTGAGTGTTAACAACAATTTTCTTAAAAAAAAAAAAGAAACAAAGAACACAATGAAATTGGACTCAAATCTGATAAAGAGGCATAAAAGTTTAAATACATTAACAAAAATTATAACCAAGTAATTTGAAATATTTTAATTTGTAGGTGCCAAAGTCAATATACAAATATGTTCAACATAACTAAGAAATTTTAAGGGAAATTTTTTCCTAATAGAGTAGAAACAAAACATAGTTAATCTTTTTCATGTTAAGCAAATCTTCTTTAAAATCTCTAAACTTGTACCACTGAAGCATAGGAACAAAAATAAAGAACAAACCAAATATCGATTTCAACCTGTAAGTTCTATGCTAAGTAAAACAAGAATAAATTGTTGAAATTGAATCTAAAATCGATAACCCCGTGTGGGTCATTGTTACAACCCAGAAAAACAAATTACAATCAGATTAAAGTTAGAAATGCCTATCCTAAACATAGGTAAATGTAAAATTGATAAAATTTAACTATATAACCCTAGTCGCGCCAAGAATGGAAAGAATCAACATTATAACACTAACGAGGAACATTACTCGATAGGATTCTTCTGAAGCTTAGGATCACCTAGTCCTACTTTGAAATGTAGCAAACCCCAAATTTTCCAGTAAGGGGTTTCCAAGAAATAACCCTTGTAAAAATTTGGAATAGAAAAGAACCTTGAAGAAGGAGATGAATAAGGGCAAGAGCTTGATGTCAAATCCATCCATGAATTCCTAGCTAAGGACCTTGAGAGATATGATATGGAACCTAACCTGCAACCAAAATAAAAATCAGTATTTAAACGAGGGTTTTGACCTAGAGAAAGAGGTATAATAAAGATTGAAGGCATAGCCTAAAAACATATCTCACGTATACAACAAACCCAATTTCGAAGCATAACTTCGCAATCCTACGACAAAGAACTAATCCTCAATGCCCTAGTTATGTGGAAGAGGAATGCAAATGAAGAAATATAACTTAATTATAATTTTATTTTTCCCTTCCATCCTTCGCTGGCATAGTGATGGTCGCAGATTCCAAAGTACCTACAAAGGTCGTGAGGGAAGTCCAATGCCACTCCACTAGCGGAAAAAGCAACATAAAAATAGAGAAATAATAAATGGGTCGAGTTGTGGTGATTTTAGGCATAGGATTACCTATAAACAAGAAGGAACAAGGTGGTCAAAATTTTTGAGTCATGGAAGTAGGATGTAGATCCAGAAACCCGAACAGTAACTAGCAGAATGACAGATTTTCCTCGGAGTCGGGGTGAGTTGGTTACCACAACTGAAACCTTGTTTTTACTTTGTAGGATCAAGCCCTGGATAGATTGTAGAAATTTGAATAACTATTAAATTATGCACCGAGATTATCCTGATCACACACTATTTGAGCTTCATGCATAATACATAACCTCTTCTACTATTGATCATTAATTGCGGAAATATTAACAATCACATGCGCACATCAAAACCATAAACAATCACACATATAAACACAGTATTTATGGGAAAGATTAAAGCTGAAAACCCCCAACTATCTGTATATTATAATGATAGAGATCATGTAACAATAATTGTACAAACTCCTCACAAGCTATCAGTACAATCTCCAATTGTTACACACTACACAAGCTTAGATGTAACAAAACACATGCTCCAATCTGCTCCACCTGTTAGACTGCCTCTACTGCACAATCCAAGATGAATAATGGCCCAATCTGAGTTCGAATCCACCTGGTGTGTACTGCACAATCCTCATTGGCATCTCCATCAATGTGTGGTGAAAACTCATGCACCAGTATAGTCACAACTAATAGTCACACTGCTCTTTCACCTACCTCTTCACTGGTCTCCACTGAAACTGTCCATGCACTGAAGTTAATTGATGTATTCTTTAGTTGATTTATGAGTTAATAATTAGTGAATTAATTAATAATTAATTCACACCACTCTCACTAGTGTATCAATCAGTTAGACTAGATACAACTAGCTCAACTATGTTTAATTGAGTTAAACTGAATACAACTCCACTAACTTCCTCAATCAACTCCACCAAACTCTGTCACATGAGTTCTAACTGAAGTCTCCATGCAATAGCTCCACTTGACCCTCAGGAATAGTGTAATTCCTTCTGTCAGCTGCATGTGCCACATCTGTGCACTTAACTGAAGTGCTCCAAGAGGATAATATAATGTTTAGAGTCCAAATATTATTAAGAGCTAATAATATTCGACATATCTATTTTTAGACTGGCAATCTAAAAATAGATTCCGCCCAGTATGTCTAAAAATAGAAGTCCATCTATTTTCTCCGACTCGACCAACCATCCACAAATAGCATCCTGCAACTCATAGAACATGATCCATATGTCTAAAAATAGACTTTGCGCCAAAAATAGCCTGCGGGCCCACTTAGTGAAGGCGACTTCTTTCCACTAAGCTCATCATCTTGTTGCAATCTCAACATAGATGGACAATATGTATAAACCCAGGTGTCCGGGAAGGTAGTGAAATTTAATACGCATTACCACCATAACACAAAAATCTGTACCGCAATCAATGTTATCCTACTGCCATACCCATATATAAATTCGTAAGTTAAACAGAGCCAGAACACCTATGATTAGAGGTCAAATTTGACCCAGGTGGATAACAAACATAATATAATTATACAAATATAATTGTAGTGTTACTCCAAAAGTGTAAATTTTAATATAAGCATGTAACATATGATTATAACCAAATTCACTTTATCCATATAAATTTCTTTATAAAGTGGTAACTTAGGAAAATGAGTAAAGAAAAAAATAAAATAAATAATGTTATGGTCTTGAGCATGTGACAAGTGGTATCAAAGCCATGGTTTCAACATTGTGGCCAATTCGGGCAATTGAGGAATAACCAATGTGTTAATGTGTACAAAGTAAGAAACAATATGCATAGAGGAATTGAACCGCCGACAAATTCAGATGCACCCTATTAAGCTAATCTTGATATGTGGTTGCACTTAGGAGAGGAGTCTTATCAAGCTAAAGTGCGATGTTTCATCAGTGGTTCACCTATATTTATGAAGGAGAAATTAGAATTTGATAACCCAAAAACAATGGATGAGGCCATTCAGAAGGCTCATATTTTCTACCACCAAATGAAGCAAAAGGGAGAAGGTGGTAGAAGTGGGATAAACAAAAAGGGAGATAAAAGTTTTCTGAATATTAAAAATGCAAAAATCACTGGTGTGAAAAATATGCACCAGAAACAACAAACCAAGTTTCCGAGGAAAAATCAGCAAAAATTTGGGGTGCAAACTGAAACCAGACATACTGAAGTAGCAAGTAAAGAAAAATTCAGTCAACAACAAAAACCTCTTTTGCAATGCTAGGGATGTGGGGAGCCCCATTATTACTAGAATTTTCCTCATCGAATCCGGATAGAACAAGATGCTAACATACAAGAAGCTTCAACAATTGGGGAGGTGGAAAAGAATATACCAATAATTAATTCAGCGTTGGATGACAATCAGGTTGAATATCAACCCACAATGATAGAATTTGAAGGTAAAGTAGTTAATCATTTTGTTTCTATTTTAATTGATCCAGGTACACAAACTTGAGTTATTTTAGTTTGAAGATAGTAGACTTGTGTCATTTACATATGGCCAAATTTAAAAACCTTTGGTTAGTGCAATTGGTTACTAGAGCCAAAAGACGGGTGACTGCTAAGGTGGAAAATTGTCCTATTGAAATAACAAGACAAAAAATTAGAGAATTTAAACATGTTCCCCTTAGGATCCTATGATGTGTTGATTGTAATGGACTGGTTAGAGAGGATAATACATATTATGAAGGAATGCAAGAAAATATAGATATAAACATGAACACAGAGATGCAACAGAAATAAAACTAATTTTATTAATATCAAAGAATTTAAATACGCTAACATACAATATGGAAATAAACTAGCTCGGGAAATGGTAGCTTATCTCTGAGAAGAGATGTGGAGGCTACATTCCTCTGAATTGTGTTATAATGAGTCTAGAAGGCCTATTTATTATTGAGAAATAATCAAAAACCTTAAGCATCTAAAAACCTAACCCTAGGAGATGAAGCGAAAAAAATGTGGGCCTCGTTGGGGTAAATTGGTACATCAACTTCCTGAGGTCGTAACTTTGGCATACGATCTCAGTTTGACGTGCATGGTACATCATTAGAAATATCTATATGAGGGCTAAATATTTAGACTAAAAACATTAAAAAAATACTCATGTTTTACCATTTTCCAAAAAAAATGTCGTTTAGGGCCTCAAAATGGATCTAGAAGTTCAGGACCCGAAAAACTACTAAAAATAGTAAAACGTGCTACAATTACAGAAACTGAAAGAAATAATGGTACAATGGTGGGGGTCCCAATGGAATAGGCAGGTGGCCACAAATATTGACCTTGATCAATCCTCCCCGCTTAGGAGGAAATGCCCCCCATTGTGTTTAGTGCCTCCATGAGATGGGGAACTTTTCTTGAACTTGGTCCCTCGTAAGCCAATTTCCTTGGTGCAGGAGTTGGCCAACTTTGAAAACTCGATGTAGTTGGATGTGTCCATGATCCTATCAATTGTGGCATGTTCCATGCATTCTGGGTTTAGCTCGTTTGGTGTGAGTTGTTCTACAATGTCTGATGTGTCCAGTAATGGTGAAAAGTATGGACAAAGGTGATCCACATTGAACACTGGGTGAAGGAAAAGGAATGGGGGAATGATAATATCGAAATAATTTCCCTTTAAAACTTTAGTGATGGTCTAAGTCCGATATCGGAGAGGGAGAAGCTTGCGGTGGGCCCCAATGAGGCACTCCTACAAATTTAATCAAATTTTTCCACCCACCTAGAACTTGTGTGGCACCCGATGTTGATCATGACGTTGTTTATACTTAACATTTGATATCTCCAATATGTCATGGACTTGTTGGCAGATGTGTTGAATGCATTCAATGAAGTTTTTAGCCTTGTCATCTTCAAATTAGTCATGATTCGAATATTCTTGAGTAGCTATGAATGGTATGGCAACATCAATGGGACATAATGGCTAGAATCCCAATCCAACCTGAAAGGGGTTGTGGCAAGTTAGGTTGTGGATAGATTTTTTGTAGCTCTTTTTGGACATATGTGGGTGCTTCGAGTTGTACATGCGCAAGATGTGCATGATCATCTTGTTGACGACCTCTGTTTGGACATTAGTTTGGGTGTGGAAGTTCATGGACTTAGTGAGCTTGGTATCCAACAACGACCAGAGGCTTGACCAAAATGCACTTTGGAAGTTGCTATCCCAATCTGAAGTAATGGACTATGGGATCCTAAAGTGTACCCATACTCGTTCAAAGAAGAGTTTGGCAGTGGTTTATGTTGTGATCTTGTAGACTGCTAGAATGGCCATCTTAGAGAATTTGTCAACGACCACGATAAAAAGGTCGTTTACATGCTTGGTGGAAGGAAGGCCCAACATGTAATCCATGGATATGGATTCCTAAGGCCGACTAGGAGTAGGAAAAGGAGTATACATGCCTTGTTTCTTGATAATCGGTTTGGAAATTAGCGCAAGAAATGCAAGATCTGATGTACTTCCCCACATCCCGTCAAAGGTTCAACCAATAAGAATACTTATGTAGCACGTCCACTATCTTTTCTACCCCAAAATGTCTAGTGACTTGAATTTAGTGTGCCTCCCAAATCATCTTGGCATGCTCGCTTGAAGGAACAGAAAGGTGTCCCAGGTGGCATAATAGTGAGTCCTCGAGGCGAAAATATCAAAATTTCTTACCTTCGAGAAGCTTATTATATGTGGTGCCAAATTTTGGATCAACCTTGTAAAGATGTGGCCATTCTGAAGACTCGTGTCCATAAGAGTCGAGCACATTGATCAACGCTATGAAAAACGATCGACTGAGTTAATCTACAACATTATTGGTGTTTTCCTTCTTGTACTTAATATTCAAATGGGACTATTTCAAGTATGTGGACCATTTATGATGGCAGCCATTCTGCAACTTTCCAATGTCTGTATGAACTATAGGGGTCGGTGGTTCGTGTGGATGATCATTTCCTTCCCTAGAATTTAATGCTTCCATTGTTGGAAGGCTTGCACAATGGAATAAATTTCTTTGTCATATGTGGGATACTTTCAGATTGTGTTTGAAATTTTCTCACTCTGATATTCCACTGGATGCCCCTTCCAAGTAAGAATTGTATCAATAGCATAGTCGGATGAATATTTCTCAATATAAATTGGTTGTTGCAGGTCTAATTGAGAACCCTTTACTAAAATGAGGGGGGGGGGGTGAATCAGTTTAGTCCATTAATGGATATTAAAATTATTTTTTCAAACTCATTAACAAGTCATTTCATAAGAAGCTTAATTCAGAATGATCAACAGACTGAATATGTGAACAACAAGTAATAAGTAGATTAACACATCACATCAACACATAATAATCATGCATATGGACACCAAATATAAGTGGAAACCCATAAGGGAGAAAACCACATCTTATTATCGTTGTGATGCAAAGGCAAGCTCCTACTCCCTCTCACAATTGATTTTTTGCAGACACCTACCTACAAGCGGCTACTACCTCAGTTTCTACAAGCTACAACTTGCAAGGAAGCTCCAAATCCCATAATTGTTTTGCAGGCTACAACCTATAGGAGGCTCCTACCTCACCCAACTCCAACAGGAAATTTATCAAGCTACAACTTGAAAGGAGACTACAATCCCCTCACTCAACATGAAAATAAAATGTTGATTTACCTGGATATCAACTCTGTTTTCTTCCACCTTCACTTCTTCCCTCTCTGCCTTCAAATCTACTTCATATCAGATCCAAATGTGCATAAAATCTCTATCAAATTCCTCACATTCTCCATCTCTCTCCCATTTTTTAGCTCTCTTACATTCTTCAACTCTCTTCCATTCTATAGCTCTCTAACCTTCTTCATCTCTCTTCCATTCTGCAGCTCTCTAACCTCTCTATGCACACTGATATTACATCTCTTATACAGATAACTTCTAACTGTTTGCATTCTATAGGGAATACGAAGTGAACAGGCCTGACTCTATGCCTTCCACCCATTCAATTAATCACACTTCAATTCAGGTTATTACATTTAAAAAAAATACAAAATAATCATTTCAACACTCATTGGAGTTTTGCCTATGCCTATGGAGACTTGCCCTTGCATCACATGCAATAAAAAATAATAAATACACTTACAATTACAATAATATTTCACTCAGCCCTTTTAGATCTTGGCTCGCTATGAATTTTTCCATTATGCTATTGTCACTGTATTTTATGTTTCTCCTGTTATATTATAACATTTCTATACAAATGCCTTTTGCCTGACTCGACCCAGCTGGCACGTTTCCAACAATGTCACCCTAAATTTATTTTGCCCAAGTCTGCCTATTCTCGTGCCTGCAACTTTTAGCCTTCTCCTTGTCTCAACACTTGACTCTACCCATGGTGCCTAGCTCCTCATAGCTGCAACATTCAACCTCTGCATGTACTGTCATGGCTCTTTACCCGAGTCCATCTGCCACGTTCAGACTTTTGTTATTATACTAGATGCAATAACCTTTATTCTATAGTTGGGTTAGTTACTCGAGTCTCTCCTCTTGTGTTCAACCTTTCTTTTACTTATCCGAGTCAACTCCGCATTCAAATTTTCTTCATAAAATTGGTGCAAACTACACGAACCCTGGACGTGAAATATTTTGAGATTAACTTTTGAAAAACTTTGCGTCTGGTCACTTTATCACTTTTCGACGATCATTGGTGGTTCTTCGTTATATTCACCCTTCTCACTTTCGATGCAATTTATTAACAAGAAGGCCTTCCCTCCGTATTTGAAAACCTTTGGAATTTAGCTTTGAAACTCCATTGCATCCAGTCCTCGTATCGCATTTTGCATTTTGGCGATTCAACCTTGTTCTTATGATATTCACCCTTCCAATCTTGCGATTTGCGATATACAAATGGGTCCCATGCCGAACTTTAAAATATTTAGTATTAAGCTCTGAGAGGTATCACATCCGGGCTCTTATTGCATTTTTAAAACTTCCTTTTTTATTTCTTTATTCATTGCTCAGCCATCCTCCCGATGCGATTTCCTAAGGAAATTATTATACCGCCAGACTTTAAAATCCTTTAGACTTTGGCTTTGAAGCATATCACATCTGGCCCCTCATTTCTCTTCACATTTTGGTGTTTTAGCATGGTACATAAGCACTATCGCTTCTGATATTTGTGACTTGCGATATGCGATAAAGGGTTCGGATCCCACCGGGGGTGCTACGCCACTGCCACGTCACCTTGCCACGTCATCAAAATTTTGTTGCGATCTGTGGGGTTCGGACCACGTCACCTACCATGTCATCTTGCCACATCACTACCTACATCACCACCACGTTATCTAGACACATCACCATATCGCACTTCACAATTTCTGTGATCTTTGTGTTTCTATTCTTTTTGCGATCATCTTTCTGCTTGCGATTGCAAAATGCGATTAAGCTTCCGAACAATGTTCTGCATGCATTTCTTCTGGAAATTACCCGACTCGACCCATTGAAATGTACGCGCCCTCATGCAATGTTTTGAACGTAAAATTACATGACTCGACCTTGAACTGCACGTGCACTGTTTTGAACATGAAAATACATGACTTGACCCAGCTTGCACTATTCTGAATGCATTTCAGGTTGTCTTGCTCCTTTGTCTTCTTTGATCATTATGATGTTGTTCCTTTCCTCTTTTCTACTCTCTACTCCTTTGCCTCTAATGCTACACCTCTACCTCTCTTTTACTCTTTGCTACTCCTTTGCCTCTCTTTTATGCTCTGTCACTACACATTTGTCTTCTTTTATTTATTTCTCCTTTATACTTCAGCTGATCCTGATTTTCTCCTTTGTCCTTAATGATAATTCTGGTGTTGCTCCTTTCTTCTCCTTTGCCATCAATAACAATATTTCCAATAGTCTCCACCTTTGGCATTGATGGCAACACTTCCTTCCCCTTTCATTACGCGAAGTGCCTTTATTCCCCTGCTTTCTCTTCCTCCCCTTTTGACATCAATGGAAAATGGTTACACATTTTTCTAATGTAGTTTCCATCATTGCATTACTTCTCTCTGAGTTGTGTATAGGCCTTCTTCATTCTATCTTTATACCTTGCTACTCCAGACTGGTGTATATGAGTTGTTGGGAGAACACTTTGAAAATCATTGAGATTGTATGAATATGCTGCAATTTGATGCTATCCCAAACTCATGAAAATGCTGGAAGGAATGTCACCATAGAATGTTTTGTACTTTTGTCCCTTACTGCTTGATAGTGGTGATATGTGCCATACTTCTGAAGATGTAATCACTAAAAGAAAAAATTCCTTGATGTTGATGTGAACAATGAGTCCAAAGAGGGCTTACAACTTATTACAAGATTATACAATATCTTTCAATCTAAAAGGCCCAATGAATTTAACACTGAATAGTTACATATTTAAGAACAAAACCCTTAAGGCTTGATACATTCCATGCATTGGAAAATCTCACTATCAACTATACACTTTCACTTATGACACAAGGGGGTATGTAGTTCAATGATCAACTCTCCATAAAACTTCAGACACTTCAACTATTCTATCACCATGTTCTTCGGGAAAATATCTTCAATTTGTCCACTTGAAGTTTCATCAGGAAGACGTCAACAAGCTTATGGATGACTTAAGAAAGAGACCCTGAAAGTATATCAATACTGACTTGAAAAGGCGTACATTCATATCCAAGACTAAGTGATGATTCAACACTCAATATAACACGTCACCGTATTCAGATAATGATGCTTTGATATTTTACTAACATTTCCATGCTTTGATAACGCAGCTCAACATTCTCTAGCATTTGAAACGAGAAGATACTTTGCAATAATAAGAGCAACCAGAGATGTTGTACCCGAAGACTTGGTTCAACAAAAATATCATTACTCCAGTGCACAAACCAATTGTTAGTGTTGTTATGGTCTCATTCAACTATCTGTTCTCCTCCCAAAAGATGCTCAAATTCAATGCAAGCTCAGCATACCATAGCACTTCTTCAATAATAACTCTTGGTATTCTACTGATAGGAGGACTGTTGTAAATCCCAATTGATGAATATTTGTACAAATATAATGATAATTCCTTATTCATCCTTCTTAATTTTGTTTCATTATTAACACTTGCTAAGGGACACATAGTTTAATCATCCTTTGTAGATCTTTACTAGCTCCATAGCTCGAGCTCTTCTTGACAAATTTTATGGGCTATTGTACCCCTAAGAAGTTGCTTCTTGTTTAACCCTGGCTGGATGTTTGTTCCTGATATAACAGACTTTACTAGTGCATTTTTTTCATTTTTTTCATCCTTTTTTTTTAATCATATCCGAGTGTATCATCTGCATAGACATTATCCCCAATTTTTCTCTTAGATATTTGAATGGTTCTCTAGCAAGAGGTTTGTAAATATGTCTACTATCTGCTCTTTTGTTGGGACGTATTCCATCTTTACTATTTTCTCTTCTACTTGTTCTCTCAGGAAGTAGTACTTTATTGGGATGTGCTTGGTTTTCGAATGAAGCACAATCTTTTTTTATATGCTTATTGCACTTGTATTGTCACATTTGATATAAATAGGTTCAGTGATGCTTACCTTCATGTCTTGAAGAGTTTGTTTCATCCACATCACTTGTGTGCAACAAGTTGTTTTTGCTATGTATTCTGCTTCTAATGTAGATAGGGAGATAGATGTTTTCTTCTTGCTTAAATGTTCCACGAGACTTTATCCCAAATATAATGCACCTCAACTTGCGATTTTCCTGTCATCCACACAGCTAGCCCAATCTGCATTTGTATATGCTGTCAATGTGAAATATTTTCCTTTCGGATACCATAGGCCATAATGTGTAGTTCCTTGCAGGTATATAAATATCCTCTTGATTTCTAGCAAGTGATTTTGCTTTAGTTCTGCTTGATATCTTGCCACAAGTCCTACTGCCAACATAATGTCTGTTCTAGAGGCTATTAGGTATAGCAAACTTCCTATCATAGATCTGTAAAGTCTTTTATCTACATTTGCAGATCCATCATCAACACATAACTTGTATCCAATGATCATGGGAGTTGACATATGTTTTCAGTATTTCGTTTGGAATCTTTTTAACATGTCTCTTAAGTATTTTTCTTGTGAAATGAATATGCCTTTGTTCTTCTGTAGAATTTGAAGTCCTGGGTAGAAGGTAAGCTTTCCAATCATAAACATATCAAATTCCAACTTCATCTCTTCTACCAATCCTTTTACTAACTCATCATTGTTGTTGCCAAACATGATATCATCTACATATACCACTAATGTTAAAATTTCATTTTCATCAGCCTTTATATACAGATTGTTGTCTACTCCTCCCTTATTGAATCCTTGTTTTTGAAAGTAATTTTCCAGCCTAGAATATCATGCACGTGGTGCTTGTATGAGACCATATAGGGCTTTCTTTAATTTGCAAACATAGTTTCACTTATCTGTTAAGGAAAAACCTTCAGGTTGTTCCATGTAGACTTCTTCCTCTAGATATCCATTTAAGAAGGAAGACTTCAGATCCATTTTATATACCTTGAAATCACGATAGCATGCAAAAGCCAAAAAAATCCTAATTGCTTCCATTCTTGCTACATGGGAAAAAGTTTCATCATAGTCAAGTCCTTCAATTTGAGAGTATCCCTTACATACAAGTCTGGCTTTATTTATAATTACCTGACCTTGTTCATTCATATTATTCTTGAATATCCACTTTATGCCAATGACATTTTTCCCAACAGGTCTTGGTATTAACTCCCAGGTCTTATTCTTCTCAATCTGGTCTAATTCTTCGTTCATAGAATTTATCCAATTTTTTTCTTTGTTGGCTTCATCGAAATTCTTCGGTTCTATCTGTGATAGCATGAATAGATACACTTCCTCAGTCTATTCAACTAGTTGTCTTCTTGTTTGGACTCCTACACTCTTGTCTCCAATGGTGTGATCTTCATGATGGTTCTTTTGAGTGTGTCTAGAGGGTCCTTTTGAGTTTATTTTTGTATCTTATGTTGTCTCATTCTGTTCTTTATTTTCTTGATTCTCATCATGATGATGATCTGGAGGATTGACACATTTTGTACGTTTGGTTCTATTTGGTAGTTCTTCATCGAATCTCACATAAATTCTTTCCACAATCTTGTGCAGTCTTTTATTGTAGCACCTCTAATCCTTACTCTTTGATTCATATCCCAAAAATATTCCTTCATCAGCTCTTTCATCATACTTCCTTAATTTTTCATCATTATTATTTATGAAACATTTGCTGCCAAAGACTCTAAAGTGCTTAATTGATGTCGGTTTCCCATGCCACAGTTCATATGGAGTCTTGTGACAATTTGGTCTGAGATGCGATTTGTTGAGAATATGAACAACTGTGTGTACTTCTTCTGCCCAGTAGGTTTGGGGAATGTTTCTTTCTTGCATCATGGCTCTAGAAATATGTTGTACAGACCTATTTTTCCTCTATTCCACTCCATTCTGTTGAGGTGAATCTGCAACAGTAAACTGCTACTTTATCCCACATTAATTGCATAGGTCCGCAAACTCATCACCTGTGAATTCACCTCCTCTGTATGATCTGGTGCATTTTAGTTTATATCTAGTTTGATTTTCTGCCAGTGCCTTGAATATCTTAAACTTTTCAAACACTTCAGATTTGTATCTGAGAAATTCCACCCATGTTAATCTAAAAAAATCATCGATTATTAGCATGAAATACGACTCTCCACCTGTTTCATTTGTTCTCGAATGTCCGCACAGGTCCATGTGTACAAGCTGGAGAGGTTTACTAGTAGAAAATTGGTATTTCGCTTTGAATTATGTGTGATTTTGTTTGCCCAATTGGTAGGAATTACATATGGTGTTTGGTGGCTTCTTTATTGCAGGAAAATCTCTGAAAACTTTCTTTTTTCTCAGTTTAATGATGTGGTAAAAATTGAAATGTCCCAACATTCTATGCCATATCCAAGATTCATCAAGTTTGCTGATGTAGCACCCTTCACTCTTATCTTTCATGATATATACATTACTCTCTGTTCGAACCCCCTTAACCAAAGTTTTTCCTGTAGTGATTGACCTAACTTCACAATCTTGAGCTATGAAGAGGACCTCACAACCTTTGTCGCACATTTGAATTACACTTAGAAGATTGTGTTTTATACCATCTACAAACAATACATCTTGAGCCTTTCCTCTTCCATTATTCAGACTGAATTTTCCTTTTCCTTTAATTCTCCCCACTTTATCATTACCGAATGTGACATTACCAAATTTCTTTGCATCCAAGGTTACAAACTTTCTTATGTCTCCGGTCATATGTCTAGAGAAGCCATTGCCCACATACCATTGACTGTTTTGATCTTGAGAATATAGAACTAGATTACACTTATTAATATTCTTTCTCCATTGTATGCATCCGTTTTTTCTATAGCTATTCTGAGATGAAGGTTTATTTTCCCTAAGATGGCATTCGTATGACTTGTGTCAAATATTGTGACAATAAAAACATCTGATAGAGTTATGGAGAGGAGTATATGCATGTGTGAATCCATTATTATCCTTAATTATTTTTGAATTCCTAAAATCAAATCTTTTTACACAAGCTCAACAATTCATGGCTTTATGTCCAAATTTCTTACAGCTGTATTAGTACCCATAGAAGAAATATATGTATCTGGTAGAGGGTGATGTTTGGGGATATAACCATCTAGATGTTTGAAAATTCCGTCTTCTAAAGCAATAGGATCTATGCTTGTTTGTTGTTTGATTGTTTACTCATTTTGTCTCCTAGTTTTTCTCAGTAGTGTTTATTTGCCGTTGTTCATCTGATGTTGAAGTGTTGCCCAGATTTTTGTTCTCAGCTTGATGAGAATTATCATTGTCTCCTATGGCAAGTTTTACAAAAGTGATAGCTTTCTTATCCTCTGCCTTCGACTTGCTAGATTCTCCTTCATATCCTATCCCAACCTTTACAAGATTTAATATCTTGTCCAATTTTTCAACACCTTTTAACACTTGAATGTTCATTATTAAATTAGTTTTAGCCTTTTCCAATTTCCTCCTCAGACTCACCACCTCTTCCTCCAATCTTCCACATTCCTGACTTTTCTCTCTTATTTTCTGCAACAGAATGTCTTCTATTTTCTTTGCTTATTCTAGTTAAATTTTCAACTTAATAAAATCTTCAGAGTTTGGTTCTCCCTTTACATATTTTAGAAGGATTTCCTTCTATTTTTTAGTCTTGAGCTTGAGTCTATCTATTTCCTTTAGGGCACTTACCAACTCCCCCTCAAGATCTACCTCACCTTCTTCTTCAAATTCCAATAAATCTTCCTCCAACTCTTCCTTGGCCATCAAAATGAATTTTGATGTTCCTTCTTCATTGGGGGATTCATTTGAGCTCTTAGATGCACTGTTGTCTTGTTTAGCATAGAATGTTCTTCTATTAAATTTGTTCCCTTTCTGCCCATTGCTGAAATTGCTTTTCTCTTTCCCTTTTGACAGATTCACTATTTTCTTATGAGGACATTTTGAAGCATAGTGCCCCACTCTTCCACAATTAAAGAACTTAAATGGAAGTCTACCTTTGTACTTACTTGTGCCTCTATCCAATCTTCTGACAAATTTGGCTTCTTCTTCATCATCAGAGCATGAGCATTTACCTTCCTTCTCTTCTACGCACTTGTCTACTTTAAAGGCAACCTCCCTCATGTTTGACTTCCCTTTAGGAAGTCTCATATCATATGCTATTAGGTTTCCAAGTAATTGGTTCCTGGTCAAGGTTTCCCAGTTTGTTGTTTCTTCTATTGCAAAAACCTTAGGATTAAACCTGGGTGGTATTGATCTCAATAATTTTTTTACTACAACACTTTCTTTAATTTCTTCTCCTAGGCCTATCATGATATTCACAACTTCTGCAACTCTTAAGAATAATGCAACTATATCTTCATCTTCATTCATTTTTAAGTTTTCAAACTGAGTTCTATGTGCTTGAAGTTTGGCCATCTTCACCTTTGTATATCCCTCATGAATATTTTATAATGTATCCTAGATTTCTTTGGAAGTCTTAGTGTGCATTCTTTGATAAATTCAGACTCACTTAGACCACTCAAGAGTGCATTCATTTCTTTTGCATTAGCTATGAGATTTTGTTTGGCTTCTTCCTCAACGTCTGTATCCTTTGGTGCATATTTTTCTTCCACAACAACCCATACTCCTACTCCTAGAGAAATTAAGTATGTCCTCATTATCATTTTCTAGAGAGCATAGTTTGTGCTAGTAAACAGAGGGGCTTTATTTGTAGAGCTTCCTTCTAGGCTAGCCATGTTGGGGACTAAGGACCTCCTTCTAGTGGTTAAATTGACATAGAAGGAATTTCCTTTGATACAAATTGATGAACCCTTTACTAAAATGAGAGGGGGGGGGGTGAATTAGTTTAGTCCATTCATGGACATTAAATTTATTTTGTTCAACTCATTAACAAGTCATTTAATAAGAATCTTAATACAAAATGATCAACAGACTGAATATGTGAAAAACAAGTAATAAGCAGATTAACACATCACATAAACACATAATAATCATGCACATGGACACCAGATATAAGTGGAAACCCATAAGGGAGAAAACCACATATTATTATTGTTGTGATGCAAAGGCAAGCTCCTACTCCCTCTCACAACTGATTTTCTACACACACCTACCTACAGGAGGCTACTACCTCAGTTTCTGCAAGCTACAACTCCCATAAATTTTCTGCAGGCTACAACCTACAGGAGGCTCCTACCTCACCCAGCTTGAACTGGAAGTTTATCAAGCTAGAAATTGAAAGGAGACTACCATCCCCTCACTCAACATGAAAATAAAATTTTGATTTACCTAGATATCATCTTTGTTTTCTTCCACCTTCACTTCTTCCCTCTCCACCTTCAAATCTGCTTCATATCAGCTCCAGATGTGCATAACATCTCTATCAACTCTCTCAAATTCTCCATCTCTCTCCCATTCTGATACTCTCTTACATTCTTCAGTTCTCTTCCATTTTGTAACTCTTTAACCTTCTTCAACTCTCTTCCATTCTGCAGCTCTCTAACCTCTCTCTGCACACTGATATTACATCTCTTATACAAATACTCTTAATTGTTTGTATTCTATAGGGAATACGAAATGAAAATACCTGACCCTATGCCTTCCACCCATTCGATTCCTCACACTTTAGTTTAGGTTATTACATCAACAAAAATAAAGAAATAATCATTTCAGCACTCGTTAGAGTTTTTCCTATGCCTATGGAGACTTTCCCTTGCATCACATACAATAAAAAATAATAAACACATTTACAGTTACAACAATATTTCACTCAACCCTTTCAGCTCTTGGCTCACTGTGCATTTGTCCTTTATGTTGTTGTCACTGTCTTTTCTATTTCAGCTGTTATATTATAACAGTTTTGCACAAACGCCTTTTTCCTTACTCGACCTAGCTACCACATTTCCAACAGTGTCACCCTAACTGTCTTTTGCCTGACTATACCTATTATCGTGCCGACAACTTTCAGCCTTCTCCTTGTCTCAACACCCGACTCTACCCATGGTGCCTAGCTCCTCATAGCTGCAACATTCAACCTTTGCACGTACTGTCGAGTCTCTTTACCCGAGTCCATCTGTCGCTCTTAGAATTTATTATTATACTAGCCACAATAGCCTTTATTATATTGCTGGGTCACTTGTCTGAGTCTCTCCTATTGCGTTCAACATTTATTTTACTTACCCAAGTCAACTCCACATTCAGATTTTCCTCATAAAATTGGCGCAGAATACACAAACCCTGGACCTTAAATATTTTGCAATTAACTTTTGAAAAACTTTGCGTCCGGTCACTTTATCACATTTCAACAATCATTGGTGGTTATTCATTATATTCGCCCTACTCACTTCTGATGCAATTTCTTAACAAGAAGACCTTCCTTTCGGATTTGAAAACCTTAGGAATTCAGATTTGAAACTCCATCACGTCCGGTCCTCGTATCGCATTTCACATTTCAGCTATTCAACCTTGTTCTTATGATCTTCACCCTTCCAATCTTGCGATTTGTGATATGCGAATGGGTCCCATACCGAAATTTAAAATTTTTAGTATTAAACTCTGAGAGGTATCACGTCTGGGCTCTTATCACATTTTGGCAACTTAATTTGTTATTGTTTATTCATTTCTTAGCCATCCTCCTGATGTGATTTCTTAAGGAAATTCTTATACCACTAGACTTTAAAATCCTTTAGACTTTGGCTTTGAAGCATATCACATCCGACCCCTCGTTGCTCTTTGCATTTCTACATTTCAACGTGGTACATAAGCACTATCCCTTCTGATTTTTGAGACTTGCGATATGCGATAAAGGGTTCGGGTCCCACTGGGGGTGCCACATCACTGCCACATTATCATCTCGTGTCACCTTGCCATGTTAGCTTGCCATGTCATCAACCTTTTGTTGTGATCTGTGGGGTCGGGGCCAGATCACCTACCACGTCAGCTTGCAACATCACCGCCTATGTCACCGCCACATCATCTAGCCACATCATCATATCGTTCACAGTTTATGTGATTTCTGTGTTTCTGCGATTTTTGTGATCATACTTCCGCTTGCGATTATGAAATGTGATTAAGCCATCGAACATTGTTCTGCATGCATTTCTTCTAGAAATTACCTGACTCGACTCGTTGAAATACACACGCCCTAGTGCACTGTTCTGAACGTAAAAATACACGACTCGATCCTGAACTGAATGCGCACTATTTTGAACATGAAAATACACGACTTGACCAGGCTTGTGATGTTCTGAATTCATTTCAGCCCGAATTTCTCCTTTGTCTTCTCTGGTTAATCTAATGTTGCTCCTTGTCTCTCTACTGCTCCTTTCTACTCCTTTGCCTCTAATGCTGCTCCTCTGCCTCTCTTTTACTCTTTGTTTCTCCTCTACCTCTCTTTTATGCTCCTTCACTGAAAATTTTCCTTCTTTGCCTTATTACTCCTCTATACTTCAGCTGATCCTGATTTTCTCTTTTGTCCTTAATGATAATTCTGGTGCTACTCCTTTATGCTCCTTTTCCATCAATGACAATATTTACAACACTAATAATGTGCGAATTGGTGCAGATTAGAGGTGATCCTTTAACTTGAAAAATGCCTTATGTTGGGATTCAAACCAAAAGAACTTTGATTTTTCTCCGCCCTTGGTGACTTGATTCAAGGGAAAAGAGATATGAGTGTTACACAGTATTTTGTCACCGTCCCTACAATCCCTCGTCCCGCACATTGGAGGACTATTGCCATCACATGTGATTAGTAACATGTCCTGAAAACACCTTCATAACATCCTCCTACCTAAGGATAAACATTCTCCTGAAGAAAATTTCCACTGGAAAACCCTAAAAACAGATGTTTTAGCCTTGGCGCGACTAGTCAGTTCATCCCTCGCGCCAATGGGGGAAATCCACACTAGAGGGCGCACTAGTTGGCTGTGTTTCACTCGCGCCAAGCTCATTAAGGAATGTTTTTTAAAAATAAATGGCGGAAGTTTGATTCTAACAAACTCTAGAATGAATCATCAAAATAAGTTGAGTGGTTTGGCTCCGGATCTCCATGTATAGGAAGTGGTTTTCCACCTCTCATGGAACCTTCCTAAGAGATAGTGCCTATCCCATGATTATAGGGATCCCAACTTCCCTTCCTCCATCTATAAAAGATTTCCCTCTCCATTAGCAAGCTAGCTGAACTTGTAGGAGGAAAACTATAGCTAGGAAACTATCGAAAGCAGAGCCGAGAAGAACCTCGTAAGAGAGAGCCTTGTCCAAATTCCTGACAGGCTTCATTGAGACACGCTTTGTTGCAAGCCCCGCAGAAGGAAGATCATAGCATTAGAGCATTTGGTTGTAATCTCCCTTTTTGTCATCATTAATATAAGCGACTCTGATTTTGGTTCCATTCGTGTGTTTACTCTTTTATGAAATGCAATGAATTATATCCTCTCTGACTGATATATAGTTAATTGCTTTAAGTATTGTGTTGTATGTCATCGTTTCTCTGCATGTGTACAGGTGTCCAGACAGAGCAAATGGAAGGACTGTGATCTATCAAGAAAGGAATGAAGAGCACTGCTTCTTCCTCGACAACAACAGCGTGGGATTTGAGGTAGGTCACTTATCATGATCTTTGTCTTTCTTGTAGCTAGGAACCAAAGTCATTGTGTGATTTGGTTGTTGCTAGACCCACTCTAGGGCTAGTGGGATCGCCTCTGTCTGCAGAGGGGATTTACCACCTCAACAATTTTGGTGACTCCACTGGGGATCAGTGAGAGTTAGTCCTTCTTCTGTTTGGGTTGTTTCTGGGCTTTTTGCTTGATTAGCCTGCCTTTCTGGTTCACCTTCCTTGGTCTTAGACCCCTGTTCAGTGCCAGAGGATCAGATGACCTCTTCTTTTCTGAAATTTTCATCTTTTCATGGTTGGCTTGATTGGCACGGTTTCCACCCTGACAGTCGCGCCCATTGGCACAATTTGCCAGTTCATCACCCGCGCCATCACCTATCTAGCGTGGATTATAGCCAGGCAGTCGTGAAATTTCCTGTAGGTGCTAGGGTTTTCCCTTGTTTGGGATTTTTTTTTTTTGGTCAGTACTTTTGCTTCTGGGTTATTTTTATATTTTTCTTGAAGTGGTGAGTCTGGTCTTGGTTGGGAGAAATTCTTTGTTTTTTCATTTTCAGGCATTGGCGCTTGTTTTCAATTAGCAACCCGTGCCAACTGGCCATTGGCGCTAGTTGTCAGTGAGCAAGTCGCGCCAGTTGGCGCTAGTTTCACCCACAAAGTCGTGCCAATTTCAGGGTGTGTGAAAATTGAGATTTTTTCCCTAAATCCTTCACCAGTGTGTCTTTCCCTTCTGGTCTTTTCTCTATATGAGCATAGATTACATTGCTCATTCTTCAGCTAAAATGTCTTCTTTCCATGATTGCTTGATGTAAAAGGGAATGAATGCCTTGTTTTGATCCCGTGCTTTGGAAGTCCTCTTTGTGTTTGACCTCATATGTCTTGTAGCCTTTTGAGGAATTTTGTTACAAAGTGTTTAAAACAATGATTGTATTTCTTAGTGTGTGTTTGAATCCATTTTTCATTCATCCTTTCATTAAGGAAATTTTTGTTCATTTAGTTTTCGTCTTAGAGCTTGCTTTTCGTTAAAATGCATTAGATCACGTTGCATTGAAGAGTATTTTTTAGATTTATCATTGAACTTAGATTACATTGTTTAATGATTGAAAGATAAAAATTGCATTGAGTGCATTCTCTTTCATTAAAAGAATGCATTAAGTAGATTCTCATTTCATCGAAAAATGCATTGAGTGCATTCTTATTCTTTCAAACGAAAAAGGAAATTGTGCATAGATTACAATTGCATAGTTTTCAAAAAACAGGATTTTGCATAGATTACATTGCATTATTCACATCTTTCAATGTTTTACATTACTTTTGGATAGTGAAAGTCATCTAGTTTGGAAAAATTTCGTTTGCAGTGTTGTTGTTTGTTGCATCGTTGTTTGAAGCTCTTCCCTTAACTAGATAACATTCATCGAATTGAAATATTTATTTTCTCATATAGTTTGCATCTAGAGGTTTTATGAGATCCAACATTCAATAGGGCCTTGAAATCAAAATGTAAATTGAAGATAAACTTTAAAATTTACTGAATTAACCTAAGGCAGCATTGAAACCTAACGAAACATTTTTAGTAGTCTAAGGTAGAGACATGTTCTGGCGTCTTTAAGCCTAGTAGTTGTCTTTTGCCTTTTGGCTTTAGATAGCGCTAGTACAGACTTGTGCTCCTTGTACTGTCACGTATATAAAGGGAGACCCCATTAGGTTGCAAACCCTTTATCCATAGGAAGCTGATTCTACCACCTCTTGCCTGTGATACACCAAACACAGCATTCGGGTAGATTACCTGCACATACGTTAAGTCCTTGGTTGATTTCTCTTTCATTTTTACCAAGGTGTATATTGCAGTTCACGGATATCTGGTACACCCATTTACCTAGATTACCAGAGCAATCACTTTGATCTTTACTGACTCTTTTAACTGAAAAGATCATCGAGATCTTGTCCTTTCAAGCTCATGTCAAACCTGAAAGCGATAGAGTCACCTTTTGCTCGTTTCTCGACTCTTAAAATATGAAACAATAGAGTCTGGTTTCAGTGTCTTAAAAATTAATTGTCCACGAAATATTCCTGGATAGAAATTTTTTCGTTAGTGTTTTATTTCAAGGTCGTTTCTGATGGAAACTTTTTTGGAGTTCTCCAATCAAGGAGTCCCCTCTGAAGGATGTCCTAGTCCTTTTCCTACTTTAGGAAATATTGGTGCTCCTTATATGGCCACGTTATCCCTCCCTGGGTTAACTATTGGGTTGCCTGTTGGGTTGTTTTCAACCTCTGTAGTCTCAAGTGTTCTAGCTACCATACCATCCACTCATCTGCCTGAGCAACGCCATGTTGATCCAAAGATGGACCTCTCCCCTTCTTCCCTGTTTCTTCATCCTCATCTTCTACTTCGCCTGGTGAAAGTTTGGATTATAGTACCCAGGTGGCTAAGAAGAAGAAGACTAAGACTAAGAAGAAGAAGTCAGATAATCAAGAGGCTAATTCTACAGCTGTTGCTTCTAATAACACCTACACTCGATGAGCCTTCCAACACTCCGTGGAAAGTTAAGTTCCCTTGCATGTTGTGCCAGGAAAACCATCTTCTTCGAGATTTCCCTGGCATTCCCAAGGTGCTCGAAGTATGGTCCAACGGTTGTCCACTGTTGCCTTTTGATTTTGGGAGTTAGGTTAGGGGCACGTCTTCAGCTAGTGTTGGTAAATCTCCTAAGATTCAGGGTAAGCTCACCAATCCCTGTAAGTTGTGTGAAGGGCATCATGCCATTCACCTTTGTCCGTATATGGATGAATCCAAGAGAGTTTTGGAAAAATCGACTGTTTCTGCACCGTGCCTTCCGGCTGGTTACAAAAAAATTTCTTTGAGTCCTTCACCAATTGATTCAACGATTAGTCAAGAGTCATCCTTGCTTGATCCCGCTCCCCCGGAAATTCACCATCATGAATCCATCCCTGACCAACCATTGGTCGTGGGATTAGTTGAGGTGGCCCTGTATTTGGTGCACCAGGTCTTTTCCGTTGAGAGTGGATCTCACATCCCTCGTGTTCTTCTTGTTTCTTCAGATTCCTCGGACTTGGAGAAATATTCTCCCATCCCTGTACCCTTGGAAGCTACTCCTCCGCCTCTAATGATGGAGGTCCCGGAGGATACTCCTTCTGCCTCCATGATGGAGGTGTCGGAGGATGCTCCTTCTTCTCCTATGACACTGGGGGAAGACCATCTCGGTTTGATGGTAGCCCCTCCAAGTAGTTTAGTCGCTTCCTTCGATTGGGGTTGATTCGCAGGTTATCACCTTCCTTCTTATGTGCCCTTTGAGATCACTGTATAGGCCTCCCATCTGGCCGTACCTAGCACCATTATAGATGAAGGCACATCTATCTGTATTTTTTCTTCAACTGCTTGGCAATCGTTTGGTTCGCCTCCGCTTATGCTTGTTACCCAGAATCTGTTGGCGTTTAACAGAGGGACTAGTCAACTGTTAGGGATCCTTCCGAAGTTGCTTGTTACTTTGGGAGGGAAAACTGTCCATATGGACATGACGGTTGTTCCTGGCCCCCTGGACTTTAATTTACTCTTGGGCCACGATTATACTTATGCCATGGGAGCGCTTGTCTCCTCCCTACTTCGTGTGATGTGTTTTCCGCACCAAGGTCAGATCTTGACCATTGATCAACTTGTGTTCTTTGGTCCTAATATGGCAGCTAGTGCACCATCATCCCTACTGGATCTTTATCCGTTAGTTGTGTCATCCCCGCTGCATGTCAATTATATGGCTACCTATCCTATGCCCGTATTCAGTGATAGTGTCATTGCACATCGTGTGTTGGGGGCATTGGGTCCAGACTTCCAAGATTTTTTCCTTCCATCGGACGGGAAACCCTTGGAAGCTATGACTTCTTATTCATTATGATGAGGTCTATCAGAGCATGGTTCATCTGCTTGTGTCAAGCTCCATAAAATATGAAATAAGGTTGTCGGAGAAGAGTTCGTTTTCTTGTGTCCAGCTCCTTAAAAAATGAAACAAGCTCGTCGGAGCAGAGTTCATTTTCTTGTGTCAAGCTCCTTCAAAAATGAATTAGGCTCGTCGAAGTAGCGTTTGTTTTCTTGTGTCAAGCTCCTTAAAAAATGAAACAAGCTCATCAGAGCAGAGTTCGTTTTCTTGTGTCAAGCTCCTTAAAAAATGAAACAAGCTCGTCGGAGTAGAGTTTGTTTTCTTGTGTCAAGCTCGTTAAAAAATGAAAGAAGGTGTTCGGATCATAGTTCATTTTCTTGTGTCAAGCTCTTTAAAAAATGAAACAAGGTGTTCCGAGGATAGTTTGTCTTCTGTATCAACCCTGTTAAAAATGAAACAAGGTCATCTGAGGATAGTTCTTTTAATGTGTCAACCTCATTTAAACAATGAAACACTTTCCTATTCCATTCGAGTCTTTGATAAGATCTCGTAAAATCCCAGTCGGGTATTTCTCTTGATCTCATAACTTGAACCTTCACTCCATCTGTCTTTCCTATGGACTAAAGCTTGGGGGGCATGTACCTCTAATTGAGTCACCATGCTGGGAGCATGCTTACTTTTTCAAGCATAGTTTGTTTCCATTTCAAGCTTGTGTAAAAATGAAACCGGTTTCAAGCATAGTTTACGTTTGTTTCAAGCTTGCGTAAAAATGAAACCAACTTCAAGCAGAGTTTCCTGATTTCAAGCTTGTGTAAAAATGAAACCATTATTATTTTACCTCTCATGATTGCCATTTTATCAGCCTGTTTTTCCAGATGAGCCTTGGTTCTCTCATTCCATCGTCCCTATTTTTTCAGCCGATCATATGCCTTCACTTGGTTGTTTTACCCATTCCTGAGGAAATGCTGCGATGAGTGGTATTGTTAGCCAACCTCTTGACTTTTATCATGTTCTAAGCAGTTCCACCATTACCAGAACCAGTTGCTACCCTTGATACCACTCATTCCTCTAGGAGGAGTCAACTTTCAGCTCTTTTCTAACTCTTAAAAATTGAAAAGATTGCCGAGACTCTTGTCATTTTGAACTCGTTAAATGGTTGCGAAACGATATCTACCTAGTATACGTTTACCCCTTTTTTGGGCTCGGATAGATTATTTACGAAAAAGGAATACCCTAGCCTATTGCGACTAGGAGGTTCTCTCAGACATATTTTTCTACCTTTTCAGATCTGTGGGACTATCTATGAAAAGGGACTGCTGGAGTTTTCTTTTCCACTATATTTTAAAACTCTCTAAACATGAAAATGCACTGAGTTCTTCCTTTGTCAGACTCGTTAAAAATTAATGACATCGAATTCCATCGTAATGACGTTACTCGAGTTCCTCCTTCCTAGGGCTCGTTAAATGTACTAGGATGGATTTTTCCGAAGGACAAACTTATATTGCAAGCACATGCTATCCCTTTCAAGCTTATTTTCAAAAATAATTGGGGTACTCACCAGAAATGGTGGGAGAAAATGGAACCAGTATTATAGTCGTGTCGGCAGTATGTCGCTCTTGAACATGGTACTTGTCTGCATTCGTGTCGAGTTGGGGACATCTCATCTCGTTATCTGCTTTCCTCCATGGGTTTGGGTAATCTCTTTTGACCGCTCATCTGCTCTTTGCCACGTCACCATGACCTCAAATCCTTTGATGTCAAATACTGCCAAATCCAATGTTGTGTCACTGATATGTTCAAGAGAAGTTGGCCTCTACAGTCTTTAATCTCCCTTTGATTCTCTACTGATCTTGATTCACAAACATTATGTCCCCCTGTTTCGTGTCGATGATGTGGGAAACATTATGGCCCACCTTCGATCAAGGTCACTTCCTGTCGACTTCAACTCATTATCCAGGAATTTGATCAAGAGACTCCCTTCAGGTACCTTGGAGCCTGCATGCCTCAATGGTAGGTCCTTCGCATTCGACGCAAGGTTTTCATTATTGACCTTCGATCAGATGATTCTGCGGGTGTTCGACGCTAGCTCACCGTTCAAATTTTGTGGATTGTACCTCTTGTACCTTGAGAGCCATCATCATTATTGGTGGTTTCTCTTGCATCTGTTAACTGATTTCATTATTGGCTGGTAATGAGATGATGTTCTTGCATGTTCGACTTCAGCTCACATATTTGCATGCTTGAACTTGTACTCTATTCGGGTCGAGATGGACTGCAAGACCCTAGATTTTGTCTGATAAAAATCCAGGTTGTGGATTATTTATGGATTATTATCATTTATTACATGACTCATTCGCTTGGATGGTTGCGACCATACCTGAGTCTACTTGTTGATCCTTTTTTACTGGATGGATGCGTCCATACCTTGGATCCCGGCTTTTGTACACTCTATTATGGATGGCTGCGCCCATACCACATATCATGTATTTGAGATATCAGTTGTATTTGTCTTCGCAAGTTTTCCGATGACAGTGTTTTTTGTTGGGCGCGTTCTCATAAATTATTTCACCCCTCCCTCTCTCTCGGACCTCATGCTTTAGGGGGCATCTGTTACACAATATTTTGTCATCGTCCCTACAATCCCTTGTCCCGCACACTGGAGGACTATTCCCGTGACCTGTGAACAATAACATGTCCTGAAAACACCTTCATAACATCCTCCTGCCTAAGGATAAACATTCCCCTGAAGAACATTTCCTCTGGAAAACCCTAAAAACAAATGTTTTAGCCTTGGTGCAACTAGTCAGTTCATCCCTCACGCCAATGGGGGAAATCCACACTAGAGGGCACACCAGTTAGCGCCCTATCCCTGTGTTTCACTCGCGCCAAGCCCATTAAGCAATTTTTTTAAAAATAAATGGTGGAAGTTTGATTCTAACAAAATCCAGAATGAATCATCAAAATAAATTTAGTGGTTTGGCTCCGGATCTCCATGTATAGGAAGTGTTTTTCAACCTCTCATGGAACCTTCCTAAGAGATAGGGCCTATCCCATGATTATAGGGATCCCAACTTCCCTTCCTCCATCTATAAAATCTTTCCCTCTCAATTAGCAAGCTAGCTGAACTTGTAGGAGGAAAAATATAGCTAGGAAACTATTGAAAGCAGAGCCGAGAAGAACCCTGTAAGAGAGAGCTTTGTCCAAATTCCTGATAGGCTTCATTGAGATACGCTCCACTGCAAGCCCGCCGAAGGAAGATCACAGCATTAGAGCATTTGGTTGTAATCTCCCTTTTTGTCATCATTAATATAAGCGACTCTGATTTTGGTTCCATTCATGTGTTTAATATTTTATGAAATGCAATGAGTTATATCCTCTCTGACTGATATATAGTTACCTAATTTAAGTATTATGTTGTATGTCATTGTTTCTCTGCATGTGTACAGGTGTCCGGATGGAGCAAATAGAAGGACTGTGATCTGTCAAGCAAGGGACGAAGAGCACCGCTTCTTCCTCGACAACAACGGCGTGAGATTTGAGGTAGGTCACTTATCATGATCTTTGTCTTTCTTGTAACTAGGAACCAATGTCATTGCATGATTCAATTTTTTCTAGACCCACTCTAGGGCTAGTGGGATTTCCTCTGTCCGCAGAGGGGATTTACCGCCTCAACAATGAGAGAAACCCAACACAAAACCTGCAGTAGAAATTGGAAAGAACGCTAAAGCTGTAGAGCTATGTTAGAGTGGTTTGGGATGACCAATCCTGATTAAATTATATCTTGCTTGGGTCCACATGCACACCATACTCATCAATTTTTTACCCTAGATATGTAACTTGGATCATACAAAAAGTGCATTTCTCCAAATTGGTACATAATTTGTGTTATTACAGGGTTTAGAGGCTCATCGAATGTGCTGGAGGTGCTCTTCACAATTCTGACTGAAGATCAAAATGTCGTCCAAATATACTGCCAAAAATTACTTTGTGAAGGGCCGGAAGATGTCAACCATCAACCTGATGAAGTTTGTGGGGGAATTCGTCAACCCAAAAAGCATGACAAGCCATTCAAAAATTCCATCCTTGGATTTGAAGGAAATCTTCCAAAGATCAAAGGGTTCAATTGGTACCTGGTGATAACCATAGTTCAAGTAAATCTTTTTGAAATATTTGCCCCTCTTGAGCTAGTCTAGAAGGTCATCAATCCATGGGATTGGAAATCTATTACGAACAATGATTTTATTTAGTGTCTGATAGTTAATACAGAGTCTCTAGGTCCCATCCTTCTTTTGTACCAATGTGATCAAACTTCCATAGGGTAATGAACTTGGCTTGATCTTCCCTTTCTGCAACAACTCCCGAATCTGCCTCTTGATTTCATCATTCTCCAGAATAGAGCATCGCTATATCGATCTATTGGTTATGGGAACACTCGGGGTTAGATCGATGGAGTGCTTTACCTGACAGTGTAGGGGTACCCTATGGGGGAGGTGAAGATGTACCTGTACTCCTCCAAAACCACCCAGGGTCAGGTCGATGGAGTGCTTTACCTGACAGTGTAGGGGTACCCTATGGGGGAGGTGAAGATGTACCTGTACTCCTCCAAAACCTTTTCCATCTATTTCTATTGTGTAGAGGAGACCTGTCTAGAGGCCTTGGGTACAATATTATTATTTCCCTAAGTGAAAATCATAAAGAATACAAATTTTTCACTCTGGGAAATGATCTTACTTCATTGCTTCATAGACATCAAAGAGATGGAGGTAGGTGGTGCTACCTCTTGTATCACATATAACTTATTTCCCAAAGTAATAATAAAAGTGCAAGGCCTAGTGTCATACACAAAATGAAACTTACACAAGTATGGTTGGCCTAATAAGACATCAAAAACTTTGACAAGAGAAACATCACATAGTACCTCATATGTGAAGGGATTTTTGTTGTAGCAAGGCATCACTGCTGGCTGGCATAGAGATCTCGTCGTTTTTGAATCTACCTGATGGTGTATGGTTGCGAGTGTAGTGTGTTTGGTAGGCCCACCCGCTTCATAACCTTTGTTGAAATGAGGTTCTTTTGGATCCCGCTAATGACAATGAACTACGACGGAGAACCCTTCACCCACATCTGTGAGTGGAAGAGACACTCCCCTTCCACTGGATCTTTAGGCTCAATCTTTTGTATCTTGGTGGTGGCCACGATGGCACTGGGCTTTACATCAATAATATGATTCCATTTTTCATTTCCCTTATTAGATTCTGACTCATAGTCCAAACATGCATTTGATTCAAAAGCCTTCTACTCAACCACTAGTGACTTCTCATCTCGACACTCACTTGTGTTATGAGTGGGGCTCTTATGGAACTCACACCATTTTCCTGTGTCCTTATTTGTCTTCATGGTGTTTTTGTTCTCTTGCGGCCTCAGTGGGTTGTCCTGGGTCTCCTTGCCTTGGATTTTTCCTTTGCTCTGTGGTTTGGGGATGCCTTTCCCTTGCTTCACCTTTGCAGATCCAAATTCTTGATTCTTCTATTTAAATTTCTGCTTGATCTTAACAACGTATTGATAGGTGGCGCCGAGTGAAGATATTTCCAGGAAATCCATCTTGTTGTGTATGTAATTTTATAGACAACCGCGATACTTGAGTTCCAAATGCCACTGAAATCCCTTGATATCCAACTTCTTTCGAAGGGTATGAAAATATTTTTTAATTCCAGCACGTCTTGGTCCCTTCCCTGTTGTAGCGTTGTCCACTTTATGTATTTATCTTCATAGCTTCCGATAGGGTAGTAGTGCTCCTTTATGGCATCTTAGAAAGAATTCCAAGTTGGTGTGGCTAAAAACAGTCAGGGTTCCCCCTCGTTCTTTTCTCACAATAGGTTTCCCACTAGTCCTTGACGTCGGGGGCAACTTCGAGGGGTGCAAAAGTAATCTTTTCCCTATTGGAAAATAAATTAACCAAAAAATATCCTTCCACTAGATTTAAATATTTATCTACGAAATATGCATATATCTGGCCTTCAAATATAGGAATGTCAAATTTGACTTGTACCTTAACGGGAGTAGCGTCTCTAGACTGGTTGCTAGATGAAGATATGTTGCATGTGGGTAGATGTCAAAGGATCTTGGCGAAGTTATCCATCACCGAATTCCTTTGTAGCTCGAGGGCTTCTTTGAGAAATATTTTGAAGGGACCTCTTTCTCTCTCGTCTTCCTTTTCTTCCTCCATGGGAGGATATTGGGGTTTGTGAGGCAAGTATGGAAAAGATTCAACTAATTCGAGCCCTAACTCCTTATACCTTGACCTCGTTGGGGACATGTAAAGAAAAACAGAGAAAGAGAAGACCACTTTGATACCACTAATCCAGAATTATGTAGGAAGGAAAAAAAATACATATATAAACATAAACACAGAGATGAAACAAAAATAAAACTTCATTTCATTAATATCAAAGAACCGAAATATGTTTATATACAAAATGAAAATAAAATAGCTCGGGCAATGGTAGCTTATCTCTAAGAAGATATGTGGAATATTCATGCCTATGAATTATGTTACAATGAGGCTTGAAGGACTATTTATTATTGAGAAACAATGGAAAACCCTAAACATCCAAAAACCTAACCCTAGGATATGAAGCGCCAAAACTGTGGGCCTTGTTGCGGTAAATTGGTACATCAACTTCCCAAGGTCATAACTTTTACATACAATATCTTTTTGAAACGCACAATACCTTGTTATAAATATCTATTCGACGACTACAACTTTCGACTGAAAACATATGTTTGAGTTGCAAACTCACGTTTTCCTATTTTTCCAAAAAAATGCCGTTTAAGGCCTCAAAACAACTTCAGAAGTTTAAGACCCAAAAATATGCCAAAAATAGTAAAGTGTGTTACAATTATGGAAATTGAAACAAATAATGGTACAATGGTGGGGGTCCAAGTTAGTTAAAATTTAAAGGATGAAAATTTATCTTAAAGTTTAGAAACCATGACGAACCTTACTAGTCTCAAGCATACAAATTATAAAATGTTTGGTGATATTCATGTAAAAATATTCAAATTTTTTATGATTTTATATAGTCTTTACAAATTGGTGAATTTTAAGGTAAAATAATTTTGTATTATAAAATTTGGGCGAATCAATTCTAGAAAAAAATGAAATTGGGGAATTTTTTTTTTTTTGAAAAAAACATGGAAAATAAGACCACTTGCGAATATTAGCCCCTGAAAGTTTCCCTAGTCCAACTGGAAAAGGCGTGTGGCCACCAATACCCACCTGGATCGAGGCATTGGTTCTTGGTGAATTTCAAGGATGAGACTGTTAGATTCCTTGCTGAAGGATTTAGTAGACAAGAGATTCAAGGAGTAAAAAGAGCTATTAAATTGTGACCTATTACTACTAACTAGTTAGGAAAATGCATTTGGAAAGGCTGCTATATTTACACTAGGAAAGTGGGTTATACTAATTCTAAAGATAAGACCATTTCCTTGGAAAACTTGCCAGTAATTCAAGAGTTTAATGACATACTTTTGGAAGAGATACCTGGGCTGCCACCTAAGAAAGACATCAACTTAACCATAGTGTTAATACAAAGAGCTATCCCTGTATTAAGAACTCCTTATCGTATGAGTATACCTGAGTTAACCAAAGACAAAATATAGCTACAATAGCTCCTTGATAAAGGATAAATCCTCCAAAGTGTGTCAACTTGGGGAGCTCCTGTATTATTTGTGAGAAAGAAGGATGGTATGATGTGATTATGTATCTATTATAGATAGATGAAAAAACCCACCATTAAAATTAAATACCCTCTACCAAGAATGGATGACCTATTTGATCAGGTTAGGGGTGCCAATGTATTCTTGAAAATAGATCTACACTCAGGATATCATCAGATTGGAGTGAAGGAAGAAGACATTTGTAAGACAACATTTTGGACTCGCTACGGTCACTATGAGTTTGTCATTTTTCCCTTTGGGATTACTAATTCCCCAACCACACTTATGAGTATGATGAATAGTCTATTTCATCTTTGTCTGGATAAATTTATTTTGATTTTTATTGATGATATTATGATTTATTTTAAGAATTTGGAGGAGCATGAAAATAATTTAAGGATAGTATTACAAATATTACGAGATAACCAACTCTATGTTAAATACAGTAAGTGTGATTTTTTCAAAGCCTAGATCCAATACTTGGGACACGTATTTTTGGCTGAGGGCATAGCGTTGGATCCTGAGAAAATAAAAAATATAATGGATTGGCATGTCCCCAAAAATGTTAAAGATGTTCGATATTTTATGGGGTTAGTTGGATACTACAGTTTTTTTATAGAGGGGTTCTCTAGAATCACCTACCATATAAATTCTCTGCAGAAGAAGGGAAAATATTTTAAGTTGAAAACAAAATGTCAACAGAGTTTTGATCATATGAAACATTTGTTGACCACAACCCGTGTATTGAAAGTTGTAGATATAGAGAAGGAGTATACCATTGCAAGAACGCCTGTAACGGAGGTGTTGGAAGAATTTACGATGCAAGAAGGTAGAGTGATAGCATACGAATCATGCAAATTGAAAGGTCAAGAATAGTGATACTCTGGTTATGGCTTCGAACTCACTGTAGTAGTTCACGACTTAAAGGTATGGAGACATTTTTTATTGGGGAAAAAATTTCTCATGATGAATGATCACAATAGTTTAAAGATTTTTTTTAAACAACCTAACTTAAATGCACGCCACGATATATGTAATTATTTCCTAACTAAATTTGACTTTGATATAAGATATCTTAAGGGGAAAGAAAATCATGTGGCTGATGCGCTAAGCAGAAAATTGTATTGTGTGTATAAGGTTTCCTACAGTCAAATAAAATCAAAATATTCCGAATAAATTAAGGAAGTTTCTCATAAAGACCCTGGATATAAATTATTATGGCATCAAACCAATTAGGCACAAAACTCTGGAAGAAAATCTAATTATGGCGTCAATAGTGATGATTTTTTGAACTCTAGAGGTAGGATATATGTTCCTAATCAAACCTATATTAAAAAATTTATACTTGATGAATTTTATAGAATCCCATATGTTGCCCACTTTGGGTATCAAAAGTTATTTTCTATAATTAAAAAGGATTACTTTTGGCCAGGAATGTGGAAGGATACTACTGAGTATTTTTCTAGGATCCTAGAGTGCCAACAAATTAAGGAAGAACATCAACATCCTACAGGTTTACTCCATTCACTACCTATATCAGAATAGAAGTGAGATATGATCACTTTGGATTTTTTCATAGTTTTTCCTACGTCTAAGAAAAAAAAAGATTCTATCATGGTATTGGTGGAAAAATTGAGCAAAAAAACTCATTTTATATCGATCAAATCTACATATAAAACTATTGAAATCGCAGATATATTTATGAAGGAAATATTCCAATTACATGGTATACCAAGGGTGGTGATTTCAGATAGTGACGTGAAATTTACCTCCGCATTTTGGGAATCCATTTTTACGATTTTGGGTACAGAGATTAATTTCAACATTGCATACCATCTCCAGACTGATGGACATTCTGAGTGAGTTAATCAGATGTTGGAGGACTTGTTGAGAATGTATGTAATGCAACAACTAGCCAAGTGGGAATAATACCTCCACTTAGTTGATTTTTAATATAATAATAACTACCATGAATCACTAGGAATGCATCCTTTTGAAGTATTATATGGGAAAAGATGCAGGATACCCTCCATTTGGAACAACCTCGAAGATAAATTAATAGTAGGACCTGATATGTTAGTTGATAGTAGCAAGTAGTAAAGAAAGTCTGACATAATTTTAAACCTGCCCAAGATAGGAAAAAATATTATGCATACAGGAAAATAAACTACAGGGAATTCCATGTAGAAGATGACATTTATGTACAAGTTAAGCCTAAAACAAGTAAATTGCGATGGGGCGGTTGTGCAAAATTAGCACCCCAATATTGTGGAACTTTCCAGATTTTGGAAATGATTGGGCCTATAGCATATTGTTGGGTCAATTTACTAAGTAAACTAACACAATTTTTCTACTTGTCAATCCAGGTTTGTAGACTTAGAAGCAAACCAAAGTATATGGAATCTTAGGTTAAACTAGTGTAGGAAGTAGTTGTTTAGATGAAAATAATGGAAATGCATATTACAAATATATGATCTAACTAAAAATTTTCTGATTCAAGATGTAGTAAGTGAAGGAAGAGGCTCCTAACTTAGGAGATCTTGATTTTCCTTCCACACAGTACTATCTTCAAGAAGAGAAAAACAAGAGCAACAATTAGTGATGTGTATAAAGCAAGAGAATAGGCTCCTAACTTAGGAGATCTTGGTTGTCCTTCTTCACAATTCTACTCCAACAATATTACTGGTGCATTAAAACTGGAAATTCAAGAAACAATTCAGGAAAGGAAACTAAAGAGAAATATTTTATGATGTGTAGAAAGTAAGAGAAGAGGCTCCTAACTTAGGAGGTCCTGGTTTTCCTTCTTCACATTTCTATTCCAACATTATCACCATTGCATCAAATTATAAACTAGAATTCAAGAAATGTAAATAGGATGAATTTTAGTTGTTGTTCATAACTTGATAGAAAGAGAATTTAACTTAAATTCTTGGTTGTCCTTTCGTTTGAAAATTAGATTTAAACCAATAATTATCAAACAATCATAAGAAATCATAACACATCTAAATGGATTAATCATAAATCTAAAGCAATAATTATTGCATTAAAACTATGCTAATTTAACCAAAGTGTACTTAGCTTGGTATGGGGCCCCTCCACCCTTTCCTTGCACACTTGAAGAACTCTTCAGCTGCAACAAACTTAATAAATAATCCATAGCATGAAAAAAAAATAGAACAGTATAACCAGTTCTTCAAATTACCTCAAAGTTTTCAAAAGTCTCAATACAAAATTACATAAATTCTACATGATTGAATGGTCCATAAAATTTTTAAATAGGGAAATCATAAAAAAACTTAGCTATAATTTCTCTAACAGTACTATCAATCCTAGTCCCATCTGCATAGGTTGAAATTATCCATTCTCGTTCACAAAATCAGGAAAATCACACAAAATAATAAATTTGCCCCTTTTTCCTAGGGATTCTTGAATGACAGGTCAAGTTTTCCAATCTTGACCGACCTTGTTTTTGCTTAGTTTGACCAAACCAATAAGTATTTATCCATCTGCAGTTCCCAATATTTTCAAATATATGCTCAGATCTCGCCCAGGTGTTCTGCACATATGAATTCAATGAAGCTATTACGAGAATTTTTAGTGCAGACCAAAAATTACTCTTAAAACCCAATTTTTACAAAAATTTCTAAAAATTCTAAACTTAATTTAATTACCTAAATATTCATAATAATTCTAAAATTAGGCATATATGGATGAAATAAGATGGAATATGGTGGTAAATATATGGATTTAGGATGGGGAAAAATGACCAAAATTGAGGGCTAACATCTCCCCCTCGCTAATGTTCAAGCATGTCTTCATGCTTTCCTCCTCCATTTGGATCTCTTGAGTGATGATGCCTCTAATATTATTGACCCTATAGCCTCTTCTTGTGTAGCCTGAAGAATAAAGTCAATACCATCATATTTTCCTTCTTTTTAGATGGCATCTTTCACCTTCTGCCTTTCATATTTGTACTATCATGTCTTCTTCTCACTGAGCCATCTGTAAGCTTGTTTAGAGATGAGGATATTCTTAGTTTCAAGCTTATTAATTTTCCTGGTCAATTTATTGTTTTCCTTGATTATGTTTTTGTTTTTTTCTCTATTCATATTATTCTCCTTTTTCATGTGTCTTTCCAAGATCTTGTTGTCCTCCAACTCTCCTATTAGTTCTTCTATCTTCTTAAAGTATTCTCCATTATTCAGCTCTCTAAATTCTTCTCCGGTCTCCTTAGCATATGAGTGAGATGAGGTAGCTCCTACCCAAGCATTCTCAAAGTAGGAGTCCCAATCCATGGGTTCTTCTTGGACTTCCTTCTCCATTCTTTGTATTATCTCATCAATTTTCTTGGATGTTGGTGGAGGTTCAACAATTTCAATTTCTGGGTCTTTTTGCTAATTACTTGGCTCCTATTGTGTTTTCCTCCTAGGCTTCCTAGGAATGGATAGAAAATATCTCTCTTTTTTAATCATAATACTATCCCAATTCTTCTTTGATCTTGTCCTAGGATACATAGGGGAATTCATGATGCTTCTTGTCACATGCAATTGTTCAAACTTTTCTTCTGTTGTTTGTTCTTAAAGATGATTCTCAACCAAAAATTCCTTTCAGACCATTCCCTTATTTATTACTTGATATTCCACAAGTATTTTGATTAGCCCTTGATTATACATGTTAGCTTCCTTTGCTTCAGTTTTTTTTTTGACAATGTCTATCATTTTAGTTAAGCTTCTTGAAAAGAAATAAGGTAGTTTGATTTTTCACTCTCCCTTCATGTGTTGAAGCAACCTAATATGATAAAGGTAGACCATACTATACCGATTGTCACATGTGAAATATTTTTGGATAATCAACACTAATTTTGACCATGGCTCTCTTAACCAATCTCTTGGAATTCCTTTTGTCCCGTCAAAGGATTCCTTCCTTTGTTTTTCTATGAAAAAGGTCCATCCCTTCTCCTTAAAGTGTAGACCCTTGTGATATTCCTCTCTTGTCAAAGGAAGATCTAATGATTGAGAGAGAAAGTCTGGGTTTAATGGTATAGAGAGCTCACCCAATATAATTTTCCCATGTTTATAATGATCTATAAATTCCTTTTTGATTTAGTCATTGTGTCCATTCAAATTTGGAAGAAATTCCAATAACCCTGCTTGATATAATCTCTCTATTGTTTCCTTTCCCCAGCTTTCTAGCTTAAATTATTTGGGCTCAATTTTGGTTCCCATTTGTCTCTACTCAGATATTTGAAGCTCTGATAAAGAATGAGCCTAATTACTCTACTTGTAACTCTTCAATTTCCTTGTGTTCTGTTATAAATTATATCCAAAAAGAATCCTCTGTTTGCAAAATTGAGTAAAAAAAATTTTTACTGTGTGAAAGAAAATGTTTCACTGGTTTGAAAAATTATGCTTCAATCTCTTCCAAATTTGCAAAATTTTCTCATAAAATTTAATGAAAACCTCTCTCTATTTCAAAAATTGCATACTGTGTAAAATGAGACTCACTGCTATTTTTATGTGCAATTTTTTTGACAAATATGGCATGAATAAATCGTTTGGGATACCTGAAATTCAATTGACTTGTAGAAAAATTGTAGAAATTATTGTTAATGGTTTTTTATCCTATGTTAAACATATAATTTCAATTAAAACTCCTCTCTCAACATCTCAAAAATTCATGGATTCCACAAGTGGAAGAGTATGTTTATGGTGTTAGAGCATTACAAATCCACAACTGGAGTCGTGTTTTCTCATATTAAGACACATCTAAATGAAATATTGAGTTAAATATCCTCGAAATCATGTAAATGTTTATGAAATTATGGGATTGACTTCTTACCTGCTGTTGAGCTGTATTAATCACTATTAAATGACTAAAACAATACACATAAATTATCAATCCAGGGACGTATTTTATTTCAATGACAACGACATTGTCTGTGCCGATACATCAAACCAGAAGAAAATCCAAATAAAAGAAATCGTTGATGAATTAAATGATGGAAGGAAATCACTCATGTAGAAATAAAATGATCTACAAGACTATAATCACACCTCAATTAATCTTTCCTAGCACGCCACACAATAATTACCCAGCTGGTATCTCTGATCTCACATGTGTAAAAACATATAAAACATTGGAATTGAAGCAGATCTATTCACAACTAAAACATCAGCAACAACACTTCCACTGATACATAAACAAAATAGAAACACGTACACACAAATACCTTAACACTACAATACTTGCTAAATAGGAGGGCCCTTCCTCCCTAGCAGGGCATAGGTAGAGAAGGAACTTAAGGGAACTAAATCAGATGATGCATGTAACAAGAACAACAAGTTAACTTGTATTAATATGAGAAAAAATTACAGAGCCAAAGTAATTCTTTTCTCTGCTAACCTTTCGACCTCAAGTGCCAAGAAATATACATCGCTTACATCTAAGCAAAATGAGGGATGGATTAGTCATGAGAATATTATGATTCTCATGCTGATCAAAATAAAATACATATGGTTACAACCACTTCTTAATAAAAGTATGACTGGAAAATTATATAATACAATAAAAAACCTCCTAGAGGTTGTTATCCAAAAATACAATACTCAATAACTTCTACAGCTATCACGATAAATCACAATTGTAGCATAACAACTAGAGGACAAGTCAGCATCAGGAGTTGATGAGATCTAGTCAGTGGTACAACTATAACAACAGTGCGCAAGCGGATCTGTAACAACATGGTGTAACAAAGTCATGGTGTAAAAATCTCACTGTAACAACACACTTTTAACTACACTTGTACACCTCGTGCTCGAGATATTTTTTGCTACAAATGGCATATGGAAAGACAACAAAAGACCATAGATATTATCCAAACATTCATCCTCAGTTAGTCATAAAAAATTCATGATACATCATAATAATGAATGAAATGGCAGAGCAATGAAAATAAGGTGAAACAACACAAGTTAAGATAGAATGGTAGGAAAAGGAGGAAAATATAGTCCCAATGGTTATTTTCATGAGGTAAAATAAGGGAAACAAATGTAGGAAATAAGTGAAAAACTGGCACCCAACATCTCCCCCCAACTAAAGCACTTTCATGTCCTCATGCAAAATCTCATCTCTCATGGGAATATCTCCGGTGTAGGTCAGTGAGATCATAAGCGCCAGCTATGTCTTCATCTGCATACCTATGCCCCTAATTAGCCATCAGCTGTTGTATCCAGGACTCTAATTCATACTTTCTCAATTCATAATTACTCTGATAATCCACAATTGGCAGCCAGATCAAAGGGAACTTGAATCTTAACCTTAGCCACAAAGAACCAAGGGATTGTACTATCTGTACATATGTTGATACATGTGCAACATCCACCACAAAATTTTGGAATGCAAATGGGTCCCCCTTCAGCAGCTCAACACTGTTGGCTTCCATGCGTTTCAAGCACCCAGTCAAGGCTCGACTCTTCATAACTGAGAACTGATTGAGGCAGAAGCTCACGATCCTTCTTCTGTAAGTGGAAGTAGTTTCCCTTATCCCAGGAGTACTCAAAATTCTTCTAAATTCCCGCCTTAACTCGGCGTCCTGTCCTGGTTCTTCCCAGATCCATAATGACATATTCTCTTCATTAGCATCCATAGATTTGATGGTCAAATGCCACTCAATCTGATTCTTCATGGACACAAAATATCGCAACTACAGATCCCCCATATACGAGAATATCGTCACCACCATTTTCATACTCACATGCTCACAAATGATATTATGTAAGAATAAATCACACATCAGGATTTGCTCATCAAAATTGGAGGCACAAGACATCTAGGAATGTGCGAGTGGAAGAAAATATATAGGGTCTGTCCTCCATAATAGCTTTCATCTGGAACAGGAAGTAGTGTTCCCATAGAAAAATGGGGTAGGATGGGGAAGGCCGCCTGCACCCCAACAGATTAAGGGCAAGGTCATGAAGTTTTTTCTTATCTATGGTAAGATCCTAAACCTGCTAATGTAACAACAACAAATTTTCCTCCTACTTCTTTAGATCTTCTTTTCTCTTATAAGTCTCCCATCCTTTCTTCAAATCTTCTTTCATCTGTCTTTCATGTAGGGTGTCTATATGCCTCCAATGTTCTTTCAGCGAAATCGTCCCCTCTCGAAGGGAGATTGCTTCCTATTTCCACTTTGTAATTTCGAAATTAACAATATTTTCTTAGAACTCCATCCCAAGATGGGACTCAACGTTCTTCTGCATTCAATATCAACATCAATAATGGATGTAATAGCCTATGTTGAATGGGGTTGCTCCACCTTTGCTGCTGGTTCTTGTGTGACAACAACTTCCTCAGTGGGTTCTTGTGTATCAGCCCCTTCGTTTCCGCCTAGAGTAGCCTCTGTGTCCATTGCTGTTTCTTCTATAATAGCAGTGACATCCATATTTTCTTATGTATCAGCCTCTAGGTCAATTACTACAGGAGGTTCTGATTTAACTGTGGTTCTTGTGTAACAATAGTGTCCTTAGCTGGTTCTTGTGTAACAACCTCCTGCCATTCTGTTTCTATTTCCATTGGGCTCGTGTTTTCCCCACAGACCTTATATCCTGCTGCTGTTAGTTCTTGAAAACACATCATGCATACAGACACCAATATTTCCTCCCCCTCAGATAATATTTTTTTCAATTCTTCATTTCCTTTCTTAGATTTTCAAGTTCTATAAACAAGACATGAGTTTTGTCGTTACCTGATGAGGAGGGTTCTCTCTCTTCTTCTAATACTTCTACTTATCTTTGCCTTCCTTCTATGGGTAGGTTAAATTTCACCCTCTGTTTTTTCTTTCTATCCCCAATTGGTTCATCAGTGGGTTCTTTCCCAATTCTGACCTTGGCAGGCTGAGTCTGGGTTTCAGCTTCTACCTGACTCCCTCCCGAAGTCGTGGCCTATTTTCCCCGCCTTGTCCTCATCTTCTTTCTCTTGAATTCTTCCCAGGTCCTTCCCTACTGGCTTGGGACATCCAACACGATAAATTTGATGAGTCTGTGATTGGTCACACATGCTTACGGATGTGCTGATGTCTTTACTGTCACTGCCATATGCTTAATGTTCCCCAATAAGTAGAATGGAAGGTTAATCTTTTGCTGGTGCTGAAGGTGATTGATTAGAGGGAAGTAATAATTAAACACAATGGTGGATCTTCCCTCAAAGGTAATGTATTTAATTAAACCCAAGGAAACATCAGCCCATGGCTGAGGGAGTGATAACCTCTCAATTCCTCTCCCTTCCTTTTCCAACTTTTCTTCTCCTTCTAGGAAGTTTTCTTTCAAGGAGGGGTCATTGATTTGTCTATTAAAACACCTCCGTCCTCTACTGGAAATGTAGTTACTTAGGAAAATACCTCTTCAATCACCTCAACTTGCAGTCCCCTGACTCAGGTCTGGTTGTTATTCAAATTGTAAGCGAATTCGATTGCAACCGCCTCGTCCGAGCCTTCTAGCTTCTAGAATTACTCATTCAACCTGGCATCTATGAATATCTGGTAGGCTTCTTGACAGTTCTACAAGGTGTCCATAGAATCCAACTCATGCCTAACCGCTGCTCCACCCATCTTGTTGTTGTTTCTGAATTCATTTCTCACTGCTCAACCCACTGTAATGTCACTGCACTGCTCACTTCTTCTCAGCATCTCTGCTTATCCCAAATCACAAGTTTGCAATGAGGATACAAGGCTTCAATCAAAGTGTTCGATGGGAGGTGACAAGATTTACAGATTTTCAAATCGTACCTCACACAACTCTTCATAAATGTCTCGTTATGGAAAGTAATGGGTTCTAAGTATACACGCTCTTTCCAGCCGGATTTAATCATCATTGGAAATTGTGCTATTAATTGGGTTCATGCAGATTTGATAACTATTTGAATACATATTTTTTCAATGATTTCAAGATATATCCCCCTTTGCCTTAATGGTGATGGTTGCCCACGACCATCACGGGAATATCATTACTTTTTCCAATAATCACCAAATCATAAATGATGACGTTACCTTTTGAATGACATACTTGAAGCGATTTGGAGGATGATTTCCAATTGGCGGCGTATTACTTGCATTGCTCATGGCGGTCGCATTTGGCTGGCACAATTATTTCTCTTATGCGATGAAACATGAGAAACAATGTTCATGGTTGTCGAATATTACATGTGTAACAGCCAAGACAACCTTCAGATTATTCTTCAAAAAAACATAATAATTAGGAGAAATTAGTACAGAAAGAAAATCAAATGAATAACATCATCTTATGAAATGTATCAGGAAGGAATGATGATGTTTTAGGAAGGGAAAAAATGGGTGTAACATCCACCACATGAGTGCTTTTCAGCTGTTACAAATTGTTTGACTGCACTGCAGAAAGAGGTTTTCACAGTTAGATTTATTATTTTTGTTTTATGTTCATTTGTTATTGTTATTATTATTATTTTTTAACAGGTGTAACAACTGCCACAAGGGTGGTTTTTAGCTGCTGCACTTATTGGAATTTCAAATTTCAGGCTGCACAGGAGAATTTTCCCCTGCTACTGTAACATGAATATTGGAGCCCGCGAAAATGTTAAAAAATGATTCCTTCAAAGTGGGTTTATCATATAACCTTATACAGTGCCCATTAACTAGTAACGGTGTCTTAGCACTGTCGATGGTGACCAATTGTAAAGTCCCATTGTCAAAGATCATGTCTACATTGTAAGGACCTAGCCATTTGGTGCAGAGCTTGCCTTTGAAATCCTTGAACCTTGAATCATACAAAAGAGCCCAATCTCCTTTCTGGAATTTCTTCTTCTTCATAAACCCATCATTCCATCTAGCTATTTGCTGTTGAATGATCTCTGCCTGTTGAATAGCAGATAGCCATTTCTCTTCCAACTCATTGAGCTGATTCAATCTCTATGTATGTGCTTTACTTAAATCCAGATCGACCTGCAATGTTGTTCTTAAGGTCTTTATCTTGAACTCTATGGTGAATAAAGGATTATTACCATACACCTGTTCATATGGTGAGAAGCCTGTAGTGTTTATCCATGTTTTTCTGTAAGCTCACAGTACCTCTTGAAGTTTCTCGGCCCAATTTCTTTGGTGGCTGGCTACTGTCTTTTTTAAGATTCCCTCAATGACTTTATTGGTGCTTTCTACTAGACCATTTTATTTTGGGTGATAAGGTGAAGTGATTCTGTGATGAATTCTATAATTTTAAACCAGCTTCTTGATCAAATGAGATGTGAACTGAGGTCCTCCATCTATCACTATCTCTATGGGTATCCCGAAGTGAACAAAAATATATTCAAACAGGAAGTCTAAACAACTTGCTCTGTTGCTCTAATTAGTGCCTTTCCTTCAACCCACTTTGTGACATAGTTGGGGCAAACCAATATGTATGATTTTTTCTATGATGAAGGATTAATTGACCCTACAAAGTCTAGGGCCCATTTCTCAAATGGTTCTATCACTATATGATTCTGTAACGAAATTTCATCTAATTTCAAAGGTTAGCCCATCCTCTCACATCTATCACATCCCTTCACCAACTTCTTGGCATCTTGGAATGTAGTTGGCCAGTGGTATCCTGTTGAGAGTACTTTATATCACATCCTTTTGTCAGCTAATTTCCCTCCAAAGGGTTCCTCATGACGAGTCTTCTAGACCTCAAATACCTCATCTTCTCTAACACGTCGCCTAATCTGAAAGTCAGTGTGATAGAGATTTCCTTCTATCCAGGAGTAGGTAGCACTCTGTTGTATAATATTCCTCTTTTCTTTCAAAGATAAATGGTGTGGGAATTTACCTGCAGCAAGGTAATTGGCTATATCTACATACCATGGTGAGTGAGTAGAGATGGAAAAAATATATTCATCTGGAAAAGAATCCTCAAAGGTAGTGCAGTCATCACTTATAGTTAATCTAGAAAGAAAATCAGCAACTACATTATCTTTTTCGGGTTTATCAAAATAGTAATATAATTTTCCTGTAACAGCAATAACCATCGTGTAACTCTACCATTAGTAATAGGTTTGTTCATCAAAAATCAAATTGCAGCATGTTCAATGTGTACAAATGCTTGATACCCAGTGATGTAGTGCCGAAATTTGTTGATAGCGTGCACTACTGCTAGGAATTCTTTCTCATTCACAGTGTAGTTGAGTTCTGATGGAGTTAAATTCTTGCTGATGTAATAAATGGCGCAAGGTTTCTTCTCCTCTAGCTGCCCCAAAACAACACCCACATCTATGTCGAATGCATCCATAGTGATATGGAATGGCAATCTCCAATTTGGTCCTCGTAAAACAGGTGTTGTTGTTACATAGTTATTTAACTTCAGAAAGGCCTACTCACACTTCCTTGTCCATACAAATTCCGCATCTTTCATGAGAAACGAAAACAGAGGAGATGCAATCTTTAAAACATTTTCTATAAATCTCCTATAGTATCCTGCATGTCTCAAAAACTATGTTCCTCTTTCGGAGTCTTAGGGGTTGGTATTTTCAAGATTACCTCAATTTTTGCATGATCTACCTTGATTCCATCTGCCGAAATGAAATGTCCCAGCACAATTCCCTCGGTCATCATCATGTGGAATTTCTCCGTGCTCAGAGTAGCATTAGTTTGTCCACAACGTTCCAACACTTTTTAAAAATTAGCTAATGTTGTCTCAAAGGCATCCCCGTAGGGTGAAAAATCATCCATAAATATTTCAAGGCAGTCATTCAAGAGATCGGAAAAAATACCCAATATTTCCCTCTAAAAAGTTGTTGGTGCATTATAGAGGCCAAAGGGAAGGACTCTGTATGCAAAAGTACCCCACGGACAAGTGAATGTTGTCTTTTCTTGGTCTTCTAAGGTAATATGTATTTGATTATATCCACTAAACCCATCTAGGAATGAAATTTTTTTTTTCCCAGAGAGAGTATCTAGGACCTGATCAATGAATAGTAAAGGAAAATGGTCTTTTTGAGTAGCCTTGTTAAGCTCTCTATAGTCTACATAGACTCTTCAGTTACCATTATTTTTTAGAACTATGACAAGCGGAGACACCCACTGGCTGTTAGAAATGGGGTAGATGAAATTAGCATTAAGTAGTTTCTGCAATTCTTCTTTCATTATCTCCTTAAGTGTGGGGTTCATTTGGCGCTGCAGTTGTCTAACTGGTTTGCAATCCTCTTTAAGATAAATATGGTGAGTGCATAGGCCAAGATGGATTCCTTTCATATACGCATAGTCCCATGCAAATGCCTTTTTATATTTTTGTAACAGCTGTATCAACAATCTTTTTTGTTCAACTGTTAGGTTAGGATTGATTTTTAAACATTTCCCAGGTTCAATTTCAATGGGACTCCTGATATTCAAATAATTTCATCATATACCTCATCTTCTTCCCCTAGATATCTAATGGAGGCAACAGAGAGTGAGTTACTAATAAAACCATTAATGATATCATCCTTTGTTTCATCCTTAAAGTATTTTTCTTTTCCAAGCATGAGGAAAGGTAGGGAAAGATCAGATTCGGGTTCAAATTCATCCCACCAGGGATTACTCAAATCCATGTGAGGTTTTTCTGGGGGGTAAAGATTCAGGTTATGAGTGGCATGCCCATCTGAGATCACCATAGATCTAGATCTACATTCGATATATGCATCTGCAGTGGCTATACACTATCTTCCCAAGATTAAAGGATTACCCCCCAGGTTGGATTTGGTTTGTAAAATGATAAAATCAGCTGGATAATTCCAAGAAGCCACAGTGATAAACACATCTTATATCATTCCCTTGGGCTTGACAGGAGACCTATATGCTAATTCAAGCATTGTGGGTGTAGGTCTAAGTCCATGAAGTCCTAGGGAGATAAAGAGGTCTTTAGTCATGACATTAATAGTTGCCCCTAAATCAATCAAAGTGTTGGTTATGGGTTGATCGCCAATATGGACAGTCACTGTAGGATTCCCAGGGTCATTATATTTAGTTAACAAAGGTTGATCAATCATGAGATCAGACAGTTTCCCCATGACATGGATAGTAGTAGGGTATTTAGGTTTTCTTTAAAGATTTTTGATGCACATATATCTTACTGTTTTAGCATAGATAGGTACTTCCTTAGGAGTCTGTAACAACAGAATCCACACATACAAATTTTTCAATTCCTTGAGGAATTTGGATTCAGGTTGTGAGGTTGGCCCAGTTTCAGTTAATCATTGAGGGTATGGAGGATTCTGAATGTTAACAGCTGAGTCAACTATCACAGATGCATCAGCCTTGCTGGGGTTGGCTGTTGTAGAAACAACAGACCCTCTCGAGCTGGATGCTACAGGTGTAACGGTGGGTGTTGTATCAGTTGTTACATGTGTAACAACTGCCTCAGAATCACCCATTACCTTTCTAGGTGACTCACATTATTCGGTAATAATGGGAGTATGTTCAAGTGTGATTACTTTCCCCAATCGAAGCTGAACCTCGTTAAGTCCAATAGGAGTAATAAGATAATTTTGCAGGGTAACCAGAGCATCCATGCTTTGGGTTGCCTTATTTTTCAGAAACGAATTAGGTTGCACAGGTAATTGGGGTTGGACAAAAGGTGTAGGATTTTGAATAGAAGGCAATTGTAACTGCTATTGTATTAGTAGTGGAGGGGGTAATGTACCTTGGCCATTACTTCTCCAATTATGACCCCAAGGATTAGGTTACGATGGGGGATATTGCATTGGTGGAGGAGAAGGCCACTGGTTCCATGGTGAAGGAAATTGTGTTGAGGAAGGAGTAGGATACTTCCATGGATATTGTTGTATATTATAAACATTATTCCAAGGATAAAAAGAGGAAAAATATGAAGGAATGCCTATAGGTCGTGGCTGCCATGGTCTCTTTGATCCGATGAAATCAAAGATCATTAAAATATCATTACTGTGTGAAAGATCATTAAAATATCTCCTTTGTGAAAGAAAATGTTTCACTGGTTTGCAAAATCGTGCTTCAATCTCTTCTACGTTTGCAAAATTTTCTCATAAAATTTAATGAAAACCTCTCTCTGTTTAAAAAATTGCATACTGTGTAAAATGAGACTCACTGCAATTTTAATGTGCAAATTTTTTAACAAAGATGGCATGAAGAAATCATTTGGGATACTTGAAATTCAATTGACTTGTAGAAAAATTGTAGAAATTCTTGTTAATGGTCGATTATCCTATGTTAAACATACAATTTCAATTAAAACTTCTCTCTCAAAATCTTGAAAATTCATGGATTCCACAAGTTGCAGAGTATGTTTATGGTGACAGAGCATTACAAATCCAAAACTAGAGTCATGTTTTCTCATGTTATGACACATCTAAATGAAATCTTGAGTTAAATATCCTTGAAATCATTTAAATGTTGATGAAATTTCGGGATTGACTTCTTACCTGCTATTGGGCTGTATTAATCACTATTAAATGACTAAAACAATACACATAAATTATCAATCTAGGGATGCCTTTTATTTCAATGACAGTCGCACTGTCTGTGCCGATACATCAAACCAGAAGAAAATCCAAATAAAGGAATTCGTTGTTGAAGTAAATGCTGGAAGGAAATCAATCATGCAGAAATAAAATGATCTAAAAGATTGTAATCACACCTCAATTAATCTATCCTAGCGCGCCACACAACAATTTCCCAGCTGGTATCTCTGATCTCATATGTGTAACAACATATATAACATTGGGATTGAAGCAGATCTATTCACAACTAAAATAGCAGCAACAACAGTTCCACTGATACATAAACAAAATAGAAACACGTACACACAAATACCTTAACCACTACAATCCATGCTAAAGAGGAGGGCCATTCCTCCCTAGAATGGCGTAGGTAGAGAAAGAACTTAATGAAACTAAATCAGATGATGCATCTAACGCAAACAACAAGATAACTTGTATTAATATGAGAAAAAATTACAGAGCCAAAGTAATGTTGTTCTCCACTAACCTTTCGACCTCAAGGGCCAAGAACTATATCGTGGTTAAATTGCAGAAAAATGACGGATGGATCAGTCATGAGAATCTTATGATTCTCATGCTGGTCAAAATAAAATACATATGGTTACAACCACTTCTTAATAAAATTCTGACTGGAAAATTATATATTACAATAAAAAACCGCCTAGAGGTTGTTATCCAAAAATACAATACTTAATAAATTCTACAGCTATCACGATAAATCACAACTGTAGCGTAACAACTAGAGGACAGTTCAACGTCAAGAGTTGATGAGATCTAGTCAACGATATAGGTGTAATAGTAGTTCGCCAGTGTGTCTGTAATAACATGGTGTAACAACATCATGGTGTAAAAAGCTCACTGTAACAAAACACCTTTAATTGCTCCTATATGCCTTGTGCACGAGATCTTTTGTGCTACAAATGGCTTCTGGAAAGACAACAAAATACCATAGATCTTCTCCAAACATTCATCCTCAGTTAGTCATAAAAAAATCATGATACATCATAATAATTGATGAAATGGCAGAGTAATGAAAATAAGGTGAAACAACACAAGTTAAGATATAATGGTAGGAAAAAGATGCAAAGATAGTCCCAATGGTTATAGTCATGAGGTAAAATAGAAGAAACAAATGTAGGAAATAAGTGAAAAATTGGCAACCAACACCTGCCACTTGCGAAATTCTTGAAATTTGTTGGAGAAAATGGTCAGCTCGATGCAGAGAAAATCTCAGTCTCTATCTCTTCATTTAAACAAAGTTTTTCTCATTATGTCTCTACACAGTCCCTTCAATTTCCTTGTCCAATTCTATGCTATTTCACCACTGCTCAGGGATATCCTTTCACACACAGTTCTCTCATATTTTTTGCGTTCTTCTCTTCATATTTTTCTTTCAATGAGGGCTCTTCTATGATGTGGGTGAATGCGTAGTGTTTCCCTTCAATTATGAGCTAGGTTTAGCTATGATGATGAAGGAGAACATACACAGAGCAAGATTTTGAAAAGTTTTGACAGTTTATTGTTGCATTTTAAAACTCATTCTAACTGTCTCTAACCTTTATACTCATGGCTTCCACTTGTGCTTCTGATGTGTCTTGGTTGACTGCCTTCTCCTCTACATGATTGTCCTCACTGCCACGAGTTTTTATGCTTAGTATTATCACCATTATGTTTTTTTAAGCCATGCTCTATCTTTTGTATAGTCTCAATGCCATATCATGGCTTTGAAATTATTTAGGGTTTTCGCTCTTATTGCTTGTATGTCTTATTGCATGTTTTCTCAATCATGCTTTGTTATGCATTTGCAAATCCTATTCTTATTGCATGCTACATATCATTGCATTTTTTCCTTTTTGATTTTATTTTGTATGTCATTATTTCCATATGCTTATATATTAATTTTTTTTGAAATGACCAAAACCTAAGGTCATTTCAAATAAAATTCTCTTTGTAATGACACTAACTCTTTTTTTATGGTCTTGTAGGCAAACTAATCCTTCATGTTTTTGCAGGCAATTTCTGTGAGGCAAAAAAAAAAAAAAAATTGGCCCCAAAAAGGAGATGTGGCCAAAATTTTGGTAAAAAATGCTCATGAATGCTGAATGTAAGATTATGATAAGTGAATGTGGGGTTATGATGAAGTTAATGAATGAAATGTCTTCAATGTAAGGTGATGTAGGATATAGGATAATGTAATAGGATGTAGGATGATGAATTCATGAACAAATGAGTATTGTCAAGTTTTTTTTTTTTTTAAATTAGTTTATCAATCCTAGGAAATTTTTCAAAATCAATGGTTTTAAGAATACTTTAAACTTATATTACTTTCCTTCTGCGTAGTAGCTCATTGTTAATGTTTGTTCTATTGATGATGACCTTTTCTCTTTTGTCAACACTTGGCCTTTTTCCAATGATGATAATTCTTTGACTTCAAATATGAATTTTGCTAGATGATTTTGATGGATTGTAGATGCTTGTAGCTGCTTCTTAGATTCATTTGATGTGGATTATGATGTTTTAGGTTCTTTCTGCAATAACATATGACATTTATCTTGTTCAGGTCCCTCATTGATGAATATTGATGTCTTAGGTCCCTTCTGCAATAGCATATGATATTGATCTTGTTTAGGTCCCTCACTAATAAATATTGATGTCTCAGGTTCCTTCTGTAATATAACTTCTTATTATTAAACTATTTTCATAGTTTATTGGTTTTTTATGAATCTCCCCCCTTGCTAATTTTGAGACTTGGCCTCAATGCTTTGAATTTTAGAGGATGATTTCTACAAAATGAAATTGAAAAAAAAACATAAAAGATAATTCATATTGACCAAAAAAGTTGGTTTTCCGATATGAATTTGTGTTTGTATTGTGCTAGTGTCCTAGATTCTCACAACCAAACTCCTTTATTATTTTTGATCTTTTTCTATTTTATTTTCTTTTATAGATGGAGGCGGGGTATCATGGAGTCGGGAAGTATGGAATGCTTATGAAAGTAAGATAGGTTTAAGTTATCATCTAAGAGTAGATGGATATATAGATAGATAATAGGTCTCGACTTTAACATGCATGATTGCGGAACTTAACATACAATATGGTAGATGAATGAAATCATGAACAATATGGCTTATGAAAGGCTTCTTTGGTAATTGATGTGACTTGAAATGGTACAAAATTAACTTCTTCTTCTTATTATTAGCTTCATGTCTTTTGCCTCGATCTCGATCATCTTATAGGGTAGTTGGTGTTGTTGGTCAATAACTAAAGACAAGCTTCAAGAGTTTGAGTTTCATTGGATGAACTCAAAATTAGGTGAATTGTCACTTTTATTTGACTTGAAAATTTGTATTCATTTTCTGAAATATGATTTTTTTTTTAAATTGACTTTGAAAAGTCCTTTGTCCATGGAGTTCTCCTCTCAAATCTTCTTATGACCTGCAAAAACATAGCATTTGTCTGCAATACAATAATAGATGATGGAGAAAGAGAGGTGTAAAGTCTCTCTTCTTCCAAGAAATATGTAAAATAATTATAAGAAATTCTTGAAAACAAGTCCAAAGATGATATATACAGAAAATGCATTTGTTTACCCCTTGAGGAATGGTGGCCATCCTAGACCTCCTAGCGGTATTTTGTTCACAAAATCTTTGTTTTATGTCAAATTAGAGTGATTCCAAAGCCAACTTGAAGTGAATTCAAATGGCTACCTCCAATATAAATAGGTTTTAAAAATGGTTTTAAAATGATATGCTAAAAATGATGATAAGTAGCATATTTGATAGAGCTTCTTTTGAATTTTTGACCAGACCAACAATCACTATTTGGAGTGTAACTTTTTCATCAAATATTGGATAGATGTGATTCCACTTGGAGATTAAATTAAATTCATTTTATTTTATATCCAGTAGAAACATGTTTTTAAATTCCTTAGTTTTGATATCACAAAATTTCTGATAAACAGACTTAGGATGCAGACTTTGAGTATGCTAATTTTAAGACATGCAATCACTAAATGTGGAATAAAATTTTCACTTGGCCTTCAAATGAGATGATTAAAATTTTGTCATAAACATAATGAAATATATATATATATATATATATATATATATATATATATATATATATATATATATATATATATATATATATATATATATATATATATATATATATATATATATATATATATATATATATATATATATATATATATATATATATCTCTTATAAACAGGTTTTAAAAGAAGATGATTTAGCATGTTAAATATGCCAATGAAAAGTGAAGACATATAACTGTCACCATGTAGATTTTTCGAAAAAAATGTTAGTATTTTGAGCATATATTTTTCATATGATGTCGGATTCAGGTGATTCAAATTGATTTGAAAATTAGATTTCAAGGGATATATGCCCTATGAATATCATATAAAAATGTTTCAATTTGAAGCCTCGAATCAATGTTGTACTAAATTTGTCCTCAAAATTTCACTTGAGACCCTGTTTTTATTTTGATCATATATTTTTTTTTTTGATCCAATTTGAAAATTCAAAATGGGTTTAAATACTAGATTTCAATAGATTATTGTTTAAAAACATTTTTTCAAAACGATCATATATGGTTACCCAAAATAGGATTGTTCTTACTACATTTTGCCATGAAATCCTTCCAAATAAGTATTAAACAATAATTTGAAGAATTATTTATGAGAGTTTGAACCAAAAGTATTATTGTGAGCTCATTCCACCCATTCATTTATTGTATTATATTCTATCCTACTCTATTTTATAAAAATAAGTCATTCTCTCAAGTATAAGAGAATTTCTAATGCATCCATTTGCGTAACAAGATCATATTAAGTAGAATTTCATCCAAGTTTGAAAAATACACTTCAATGAATGCTTGGACATGAAAAATTATTTGATAATAAATATTTGATTCTAAATAATGTTGAAAAATGGAGTGGTGTTGTGGCCTAATGACTAGTTGAAACCAATATTTGAAATGATCTTCGTTTGCTTGGCTTTCCTTAATTGTCATATCACGAAGTTCTTCTTGTGGAACTTGTTCAAAATCAAGAAGGGACAAGGGATATTGTGATACATATGATATATATTCTTCAATTTTTAGCTCTATTGTTTTCACTTCATTGCATGTGATTCATAAATCATTGATCTCCTTACAAAGATAACTAGAAGGAGCTTCTAGATTCTCTTATTGTGGATCCTCTTCATGGATGCTCTGTTCCTCTTCTATATTTTGTAATGAAGATTCTTCCCTAGTGACCATTCTAAATTGTGGACAAGGATTTGAGAATATCCTTGTGGTGGCATACCCTCCTTCTCTAAATGATTTCTTTAACATCATGTTTTCTAGATCTCGTTTTGTGAATGAATTTTGTAGTTAGCGAGTTTTTTAAATGGTTGGGGGGTTTGTTTTGGGGATCTAATTTTCTAATTTATATCTCTAAGCATGAATAACCATAATGAAAAGTGTTTTTTTTTTAATGTTTTATTATTGTTTTTGTTTTTGTTTTTTTTTATTTATTTATTTTCTAAACAATCTTCCTAACAAGCTTTATCTAAGTGTGCTTCCCCGTCAACAACATCAAAAATGTTGGGTCTATTTACTAAGTAAACTAACGTAGATGTTTTACTTGTCAATCTGGTTTTGTAGACTTAGAAGCAAACCAAAGTATATGGAATCATAGATTAAACTAGTGTAGGAAGTAGTTGTTTAGATGAAAATAATGGAAATTCATATTACAAATATAATATCTATCTAAAGAGTTTCTGATTCAAAATGTAGTAAGTGAAGGAAGAGGCTCCTAACGTAGGAGATCCTAGTTTTCCTTCCCCACAATACTATATTCAAGAAGAGAAACTCAAGAGCAGAAATTAGTGATGTGTAGAAAGCAACAGAAGAGGCTCCTAACTTAGGATATCTTGATTTTCCTTCTTCACAATTCTACTCCAAAAATATTATTATTGCATTAAAACTAGAAATTCAAGAAACAATTCAAGAAAGGAAACTAAAGAGCAATAGTTAATGATGTGTATAAAGTAAGAGAAGAGGCTCCTAACTTAGGAGGTCCTGGTTGTCCTTCTTCACATTTCTATTCCAACATTATTTCCATTGCATCAAATTATAATCTTGAATTAAAGAAATGTAAAGAGGGTGAATTTTAGTTGTTTTTCATAACTTGATAGAAAGAGAATTTAACTTAAATTCTTGGTTTTCCTTTCATATGAAAATTAGATTTAAACCAATAATCATGCAACAATCATAAGAAATCATAACACATATAAATGGTTGTGAAGCAAGAAATATTGCATTAAAACTATGCTAATTTAACCAAAGTGTACTTAGCTTGGTATGGGAGCCCTCCACCCTTGCCTTTCACACTTGAAGAAATCTTCAGCTTGGAAAAGTCTATTTATAGATCGTCGATCTAAAAATAGAAGTGTCGATTATTATTAGCTCTTAAGAATAATATGACAATAAACAACAACTTATTCTCTTGGAGCACTTAGTTTCAGTGCACAGATTTGGAAAATCAGCGGGCTTAAGGAATTACGCAATTCCTAGGGTTTACTAGTGGTTCATGCATGGAGGACTCAGTTAAAACTGAAGTGAAAAAGTTATGACAGAGTTGGAAGAGTAGTTCATGGAGTTGTATTCAGCTTAACTCAGTTAGACTCAGTTGAGCTAGTTGTATCTAGTCTAATTGAATGATACATTAGTGAGAGTGGAGTGAATTAATTAGTTAATTAATTCACAAATAATAACTCATTAATCAACTAAAAAATACAATAGTTAACTACAGTGCATGTCAGTTTCAGTGGAGACTCAGTGGAGAGATAGGTGAAAGGGCAAGATGGACCATCTGTTGTGACTATAGTGATGCATTGATTGCACCACACACACATTGGAGTTTCCAATGAGGATTGCGCAGTCAAGGCAAGGGTAATTTGAATTCATTCAGAGCTATTCTTTAGCAGGGATTACGCAGTGGAGGCACGCTAGCGGGAGGGCAGAAATCGGTGCATGGATTTGCAGATTTCTTCTTATTAGTGTGTGAAGATTGATTGTACTGAGAGATTGATGTACTAAGCTTTGTATGAGATTATTACATGATATCCATGATACATAATATATGATATTTGGGGTTTTCAGCTTCAGGCTTTCCCGTTAAATAACTCTGTTATGTGTGATCGTTTTTATTTATGCTTCACATGTGTTTGTAATTAATTTTCCGCAAAATATTAACAATGGAATGATTCTGTATTTTGCAAGAAGTTAAATATTGTGAGATTAGGGGAATATATATGTATGCATGATTAGTGTATACTAATTTCTACAAAAATCCCACAAAATAATAAATTTTCCCCTTTTTCCTAGAGATTCTTGAATGATAGGTCAAATTTGACCAACATTGACCAGACCTGTTTTTGCTCAGTTTGACTGAACCAATAGGTATTTCTCCATCCTTGGTTCGCAATATTTCCAAATATATGCTTAGATATCACCTTGGTATCATGAACTTATGAATTCAATGAAGCTATTACGAGAATTTTTAGTGCAGACCAAAAATTACTCTTAAACCCAATTTTTAGAAAGGATTCTAAAAATTGAAAAACTTAATTTAATTACTTGCATATGCATAATAAAGCTAAAATTAGGCATATATGGATGAAATAATATGGAATATGGTGGTAAATATATGGATTTAGGATAGGCAAAAAAGACCAAAATTGAGGGCCAACACATACGAAATTGCATTACCTAGTCATATCCTGGTCAATAATGTGTTTCATGTTTCATTATTGAATAAATGTGTATATGATCCTAGAAATATGTATAGGTAAATATTTAATTTTGTAACTTGAAAGGTATAAATAAACATTATGATTAGCATGAGCTAATGACAAGCTACAATTATGGCATAGGTCGAACTCGATGGAGAGTTCCTAGTAGAGCCTCTGTGTATTCTCAAGCAGAGAGAAATAATGTTACGAAGGCAAGCTATCACCCAGGTTAAAGTGTAATGGAAGCACTTTATCCCGGAAGAGGCCACCTGACAAGATGAAGACCTTATGCGAAAGGCATATCCTAAACTATTATTAAGCGCTGAAATAAACACTGAGGAAGAATTTTTGCATAAGGGTGGGAAGATGTAACACACCCTGTTGATGTGAATAATTACTGTTGTTTACTATTAGTTTTAATTTTATTTTTACAACACTTAATGACTGATGGATTAGTGAAAGGGGCCTAGAGAAAAAATTATGATTAAAAAGACAATATTTGATTTAGAAACAAATAATGATATGTCTTGAAAGTCATGGGAAAAGACAAAAAAAAATAGAGAAAGGAATTTTGAAACCTCTAGCCAGTTAGAAAAAATTACCCTTCTTTCTCTCTCCCTAAGGATGGAAAATCCCCATCTCAGTGGAAAACATCCGAGGATAGCATATGAAGGTTGGAGGATTGAGAGACAAGAAGATTGGGATTGATACCTTTCACACGACGCTATGAAGGTTGGAAAGACATAGTCAAGATAAGGTGTTATTGAGTTGCACATAGATCCAATCGAACCCTTGCGAAAGATCCTTGAGAATAGAGCTCTAGGCTAGACTAGATTGGTATAGTCTTGAGGTTCAGAAAGCAGGCTAACTCAAAGATTTGGTTTTCTAAACTGTCTCAAAGGGAGAAATATCAGGGGAATATTTCACGTCATTTATAGTATCGTGGTTGTGTGGTGTGGTCTTCCTGGGTGACTCTCATTACAATAGAGATAAAGTACATATAAGTATCTCTGCAAGGTTTTTTTTTTTTTTTTTCTTTATTATGATTATAGAATTTATGTGTTACAATGTAATTGAGAAAATGGTTATTTCATCGAACAATTTGAATCTTGTATATATAACACAAATTGAGTATATGGTAATAAATTAGTGGTTTTGTAGAATAACAAATTTTCCCTAGTTCTGAGTAAAATTTGTTGTACATATTCAGTCATTAATAGTAAATATTGTTAATTGAAAGAATGTAATATGGATTATAACTTACATAAAGAAAAGGATAAACTCAGAGGGGAGCGAAAGCATAAACATTTACGTATGGAAAGTAACATTCATAGGACTTAACCTGACTTATTAAAGGGAATTTATGTAGAACTAACACAACAAAGGTTATAGTTAAGCCTTAGGAATGACAAGCTAAGGGCTCATCAAAGGCAGTCCAGAACCAAAGTATAATCTTAACTAAACACCATGATGGCAGTAAGTAGGTACTAGAAAGAAAAACCCAGTTCCCGCTCATAGCCAAGTGTTGATAAAAAATTTATTTTAAAAAAATGAAACATAGAACACAAGCAAACTGGACTCAAATATGATGACGAAGCATAAAATTTTAAATATAGTCATAAAATCGAAAAGATGTTCATGGTTCGAATACATTAACAAAAACTATAACCAATTAATCTAAACTATTTTTATTTTTCAGTGCCAAAGACAATATGTAGAAATACGTTCACCATAACTGAGAAATTTCAAGGGAAAATTTTTCATAATACATTAGAAACAAAACAAAACTAATCTTTTTCATGGTAAGAAAATATTCTTTAAAATCTCTGAACTTGTACCACTAAAGAAAAGGAACCAAAAAAAACAACTCATCAAATTTCGGTTCCAACCTGTAAGTTCTATGATAAGTAAAAGAGGAAAAAACTATTGAAATTGAATCTAAATCTGACAACCCCATGTGGGTCGTTGTTACAACCCAGATAAACAAATTACAATAAAATTAAAGTTAGAAATCCATGTCCATAACATGAGAAAATTTACAATTGATTAACTCTAACTATATGACCCTAGCCTTCCGGATGCAGATGAACATTAATGTAGATGGGACGTACGTCCCTGGGAGGTTTTTGAAGTGGTGCGCATAGTGTGTCCATATGGCCACCCACAAGCGCATTAGCTCACCCATTAATATCGCGAGCCATAAACGCATTAGCGTGATAAATATTCACCACCGCCGAAATTTTGAGCTCCTCTGATTCATTATGCCTTCGCTGCACATGCTCTCTCTTCATTCCCTCCCTGCTTGCTTGTCTCCCGTTCTGCAGAGATTCCTTTTTCCTCTTGGTAGTGCTGAGCTAAGCGCTCGAATGCATACAGGACGACGCTGATTTCTCCTTGGCTGCATCAAGATAACGCCAAACTTCCACCACACCCAGAGTTCACTCTGTTGCAAGAATTATTGGCCTCCTGCAATTCACTCCTCACCTGAACCTGAGAAATGCCATTCCCATCTAAGCACCACTACAAGAATGCCTCACCTCAGACATAGAATGAGAAGCTAACGCAGCATCAGTCAAGGAAGAGTTATTCTTTCTCATTCCACCTCCGGTTCTGATACCTCCTCTGCTGACTTCTCTCACGACCACTACCCTAATACCTGGAGCAAACGGGGAAGAGCCAGGCTTGTTGGGCAGGCACACCCTTTCCATGGCTCCCAACCTCATGACGTTGTGTCTCCTTCGCAACCAGCCTCTCAGCCTTTAGCCACCCTTGACTCCACTCCAATCGCCCAAATTTCCCTCTGCCAAACCACCCACAGAGCTGAGTTTCAATTCGCTTGCACCATGGACAAACCTGTTATCATCGCCTTCATCATGGTCACCCTCCAGGAGGAAGTAGCAAGCTCTACCACTTCAAGCGCACCTGTTCAGCAGAACCCTCAGGAAAAATACAACTCCAAGAACAATAGAGCTCCGCCGGGGATGGAAAGTGCTGGTAAGATTGGTTAAAGGGATGACACCAAGGAAAAGATGCATGATGAAGCTGTAAAATCCACCTATGCAGCAACTGAAGATGAATATGGTAGCAGCGGCAAATACATGTGCCTCATCGAGGAGGAACCTCCCTCTTCTACAAATGATAAGTAAACACGGTAACCTCTGCGGGAATATGGCTCCGACGCCCAGGTCTCATGGGTCTATTTTTATTTTTTTGATAATCTCTCTTTTGCTGAGAATGAAAAATGTTGTCTATTTTTTGAACTTAATGCCAGTTTCCCCTAAGTGGGCAGCAAGAAAATTATCTAAGGGACTGGTTTCCCCCTCAGGGGCAGTCCAGAATCATGTTTTTTTGATAACTTATACCCAGCTCTTAGGCTCACTTAGCTGAGGCTGCAGTCGCCATGTATTATTATGTTATATAAATAGAAATAGACTTATTCAGAAAAAAAACTATATGACCCTAGCCGAACCAAGAATGACAAGCAAAGACATTACAACACTGGCAAGGAACATTACTCAATAGGATTCTTTCAAATCTTAGGATCACCCAGTCCTATTTTTAAATGTAATAAGCCCCAATTTTTCAATAAATGGGTTTCTGAGAAAGAACCCTTGTACAAATTCATAATAGAAAAGAACTTGTAAGAAGGAGATGAACAATGGGAAAAACTTGATGTCAAATCCACAAGTGAATTCCCCACTAAGGAACCCTAGAGATATGATATGGAACCTAACTTTCAACCAAAGGAAGACTCTTTATTTAAAAGAGTGTTTTGAACTATAGAAAGAGGTATAATAAATATTGAAGGCGTAGCTTAAAAACATATCTCACCTGTGCAATACACCCAGTTTCAGAGCATAACTTCGCAATCTCGCAACAAAAAGCCAATCCTCAGTACCCTAGTTATGTGGAAGAGGAATATAGATGAAGAAATATCAATTAATTCTAATTATATGTAGAAATTATTTTGTTTCCTTCTATCCCTCGATGCCATAGTGATGGTCACAGATTCCAAAGTACCTGTAGAGGTCATGAGGGAAGTTTGATGTAATTCCATTTGAGGAAAAAGAAGCATAAAAAAAAGAACTAGTAAGTTGTGGTGATTTTAGGAATATGATTACCTATAAATAAGAAGCAATAAGGTGGTTGAAAGTTCTAGAGTCATGTAAGCAACATGAAGACCTAGAGAAGAATGATAGACTTCCCTCGGAGCCAGGGTGAGTTGGTTACCACAACCGAAACCTTGTTTTTCCTCCATGGGATCAAGCCTTGGATAGATGGCCGGTATGTATTAACCCAAGTGTCCAGGTAGGTAGTGAAATATAATATGCAATACAACCATAACATAAAAATTTGTACCACAATCAATGTTATCCTACTGGCATACCCATATATAAATTTTTAAGTTAAACAAAGCTAAAACACTTGTGATCAGAGGTCAAATCCGACCCCGATGGAAAACCAACATAATATAATTATAAAAATATAACTGTAGTGTGTCACCAGCAATAAAAATTTTATTATAAGAATGTAACATAATATTATAACCAAATGCAATTTATCTGTATAATTTTTTTATAAAGTGGTAACTTAAGGAAAGGGTTAAAAAAAAAAAATTATGGTCTTGAGCATGTGAGAGAGGCAATGTTGATCCTTAATAACATCATTTTTATATGATTTAGTAATTATCAATATAACTTTCTAAAATATAAAATGATAAAATTAGATAGATCTAATATGAGACAAGTTATTTTAAACCTATTAATAGGGAATCTAAGAATAATAAAAAATTGACACCATCACCAATAACATATACATAAAATTTCAAAAGCTAGAGTAGACTTCTTATCATTTCCGGAAACCAAGAATAAAGTTGATTAAACCTAGAAAAACATATAACACATGTAATATTGCAGAATATGTAATTAAAGCTCAATGTAAGCCATGGGTATAAGAATGTCTTTAGGGATATTAAAAAGGTTTTCTTTGGAACCTAGATTGGTTTTAGAGATAAGGACTTCTCCCCTTTTTTTCTCTATTCACTTATAAAGAGCTAGAATAAGGAACCCTTGCTTTTTTATTTTGTTAAATTAGGTTTGAAAGTCTCTGCGTGGTCTCTACGCTTTGATTCTTGTCCGACGAGGGCATGATAAATCAACGTTATGGTATGGCGATATAACTCCAGTGTTCTATGGTACTCCATGTCGTGAATGAAAATTTTTCCCATATTTGGGAGAATTATCTTAGCCTCGTCCATTACCTCTTCATCCTCCCCCATTTATCCCTCAATTTATCCTCAGATTCTAGTTGACATATTGTATTCCTTGAAGCAAGGGAGATGTTGCTAAAAAAGCCTCAGAAACCTCTATTTTTGCAACCTTCGTGCATGTTATATAGACTAGAGGGCACCTTCTATGGTCAAGTATAGGAGCCATTAGAAAAGGGAGAGAATTTTTTCAATTCAATTGAATTTATGGAAGAGGAGATATTGAATTGTTGTAGAGAGATGAGAACCACATTTCAAAGCATGCAAGGATCAATCCTGCTACAATAAATATTACCCAAAGCCAAAAACACATCCTTCTATCATCACCTCGCATAGTTACCTTAAAATCCATGTTAAACAAAAAATGAATAAGAGGACATCATAATGGAGGATCCATTGGACAATACCCGCTATTTTCCATTAATACCTAGTGTTGCATGTCATGCACTGGACAAAGGATGATCTGTGGCCTGATATTGTACGTTGTCATGATCCAACCTTTCCCTTTATCCTTATTTCCTCGCATTAATCCCATACAAGTTATTTAATTTATATATTTTTTTCAAAGAAATGGGTATGAGAGTTTGATTAAAAAACAAAGTTAATATCTAGCCCATAACTGTTACATTTCTTCAAAAGTGACAATTTTCTTTGTTGATTAGAGATTGAGCATGAAGGCTCAATCCAATCCTTCAAATGATTACCCCATGAAACAAAAATTTTAGTCGTATTCCAACTATAATTTTTCCAAAATACTCCTAAAATAAAAATAAATTTACATTCCATTTCCACTACTTTTGATTCAATTTTGACTGACTTCTGGTTTTTCTTAGCGAAATATTTTTTCTTTCTTCCCCACTTTAATCCAATCTACATTTTGTACTACATTTGATGGATCACCCTTAGATGAATGAGCTTTGTTGTCTTACATTTCTTCCTTATCTCCCTTGTCTACCCAAGAAGTTTCTTTTCCAACTTTTTTTTCTTGGGGATTCATAGGGGGGTCTGACTTTCAATGGGGTTTGTTGCGCTCCTACTATTGTTGAATTTGGTGGGTCCTTATGCACTTCTTCCTAACTGTTTTATGTTTTTTTTAGTGAATCTTATTTAACAAAAAATTCTTCCAATTTTTCCTTTTATTCTTTCTTACCTCGAGTCTCTTTTTCTCTATATATACCATACAATACTTGGTTTGAGCTTCTTCTCACCATATGTGCCTCCGATTACTTTTCCATACTTTGTTATTATACAAATGCTTTGGGAAGTTTCCGATTACATGCCTTGTTTCATAGCACACTATTCATCGAAATGATACATTTTCGTAATAAATATTGTGAGCCTACACATATTTTGGAGCCATTAGATTAATCTCAACAGGAAAACCCTTGCAGAAATCCATCTCAATACATATTCGAGCATAACTAGTTTTATAATTATGTTTTGCTTCTACGTTGTAGTAATAAAACTTCCATAATTTATTACCAATGGAAGATAATATTGGTAGGTTCCAAAAATATAGGGGAAGGTTCAAAATCCTTACCCAAACAAGAGCCGTGAGGATTGATGTCATTATAGGATCAAAGGTGGGAGATCAAGGTTGCATAAAAAAGTTAGTGATGCCCTAAAACTAGGGCCTAGATTCACAAATATTCTATTTATCCTCATCATTATAAAAAACTACAACACAAAAACTATGACCTAGAGGGTAAATATTAAGATCATCCATAAATATAGGTTTCCACACTTTAGAGACCTATTTGTGGATATTGGACAATATCAGCCAAAACCCATTAGTTTTGAAAACCAAACCTCGTTTTGAATTTTTTGGAGCGCTAAAGTCATCATTTTCCATGAGAATATTAAGGGCCAGAGCTCCATGGTCAAGCATACGAACATATCTAAATTTAATCATGACATTATAAAAAACTATGGCTTGAGCTTCCATTCCTTCAATAGAAACAAATTTCTTCTCAGTCACTAGAATTCACCATGGATCAGTGAGATGAAAAAACCGTAGCTGTTGCTCATCCCTCCTTATGCATATTTTATAGGTCATTTAATTTATATATTAATACGTTTTAATGATTGCGTATTATTTCATGATTCATTTGTAATATTGGTATTTGAAGGTATTGAATCCATGTTTGCATTAAAAGAACAATTTAATCATTCCAAAATTACACTTTTGAAAAAGATTAACTAACTAGATTATAGTGATTACAAATCAAGGAAGGTAAAAAAATGTAGAATGTTTAGCTTTATTTTGTGCATATGGAGGGCATCCTTACTAAAAATTGTTGAAATAGTTTCCAGGGGATTCCAAATACTTATTGGTATGAATCTATTCAAATGTTCAACAATATTAACTACTTTCAATATATATTAATACAAATAACAATATTAATATTGCGATGTAGCATAGTCCCTTCCTTTACCGCTAATTAATTGATTCTCTCCACACAAATATTTCCACACAAGAATTTTTCTCCACACATGCTTCCTCTGCAAAACGACCTTCGCACAAGTTCCTCCACACAACTACATCCACACTCAATAACACCTTTTGGTTAGTCATTGACATTCAAAGCTATTATTTATTGATGTGGGTCCCAAATGTCATGTGGAGGAAGCATTTGTTTTGAAATACATTCCTAAATAATAATTGAAAAGATATTTGTTCATTGCGCCTTCTTTCCCAACATTTTTATTTCATTTCCACTCCTAAATTAACAAAGGAACTACTATTTCAGTGCCAAAAATGACAAATATGGTGAGCGCAAGTTCAAACGTTGAGAAATAAAAATGTTCTCCAAAAGGGAGCGAGTGGAATCACATATTGATAAAAGAGGGATCACATAAGAGGAAATGAGTGTAGCTGAAATACCAACCACATTTTCCTTATAATGGTTACTTTCAGGGGCCACATTTTGATAGCACTGGTCGTAGAGAAAGTAATGCTTTCCCCACGATGCGGCTCCATGATCTCTAATTTAACTGTGGGTAGGGTATCACATATGAATTATTTGGTGGGATTAACATTGCCAATGCTTTGTTGGTAAAGAAGCAGGGTTGCTTCTCGAGAGATGCCTTTGTCGTCTTCTCCATGTCCTTTCAGGCCAACCTCACACTATGGGAAGAAAGTACTTATGATATTACACATGTCAATATCAGAGCATTGATTCTCCACTACGACGATGTTGAGTGCTCTAAAGCTAAGGGGCCTCCCATTATATGTCATAAAGAAAAATATTGTTGATTTCTTTGGCAATTATAAGGTGTCTGAGGAGAGTATGCATATTGTATATCTCTCTAATGGTAAGGCATGAAAAGTGGGATGTGTTTGTTGAGCTCTTAAGCAAGTTACAGAGAGATGAGAAATAAATCAAAATTTTCTTCAAAATTGGTTTAGACATTGATAGAGAAGAATACAAATTTAAATTCAATCATTAGGGATCATGAGAATATGTTGGTTGTGGAGGCCAAGTGGCATTGTAAATTCTATTAGATATGACACCGATTGTGAAATATTTAGTGTAGAATATCTTATTGTATGGAGCCGCAGACTCCAAGGACCTCTACACATTTCTACATTCCAAGGACCTCCACACTTTAAATCCTAAAAAATAACACTAAAGTCATTAACAAAGTGTGTTTAAAAACACCAACTCTAACAATGGAAAACTGATGGGTTGACCAGGATATACTAACATTTTTAATTGCTCGAACCAAAATAAATGTGGGGGGTTTGTGAAAGCGTTGGCGCATTAGCTGTCTCCCTGACCTTTACATGTCTACGATTGAAATGATTATCTGGCCTATGAAATGCGCTTAGTTAAATTAGGGTATCACTACTATATAATGTTTTATGCATCACCGTCTAATCTAAGTGCTCTACAATTGAAATAATAACAGTAATTATAATCTAACATTAGAGTATTTATTTTTAATTTGTTTACATAAGGAGCCACTTATTGAACTCAGCTACATGAATCGGTCACTAGTTCAACACATATTTTGTTTTATTTTATTTGCGAGTAATGAGTATTGGGCGCTCAGATGCAGACTCAAGGTATTTTGTATCTTGAAGGTCTAAGTAAGTGCATAGAGCACAACAAAGTTATCGATCAAACAAAAATTGTGACCTCAAAACGCGAACTCTAACCAAAAAACCCCCCCAAAAAATGAAAAACAACACAAAAACGAAAAGTGTTGATGTTGGAACAGCTTATTTATTTATTTATTTTCGGGGTAAATTTTCAACATTTTTAAAATGGCAGTAAAAACCAATTTTTTCCGCAAAAAACATGAAAAAACACTATGAAAATGAAAAGTGTTGATGTTGTAACACTTTTTTTTTGGTAAATTTTCAACATTTTTTAACAATGACGTTAAAGATAAAATATCATGACTCTGAAAAACCTAAAAATTCCAACAATTTTCAACCATGACATTAAAGATAAATGTTATGACTCTAAAAAACCTTAAAATTTTGACATTTTCAACCATGACATTAAAGATAAATATCATGACTCTCAAAAACTTAAAATTTTGACGCTTTCAACCATGGCATTAAAAGTAAATATCATGACTCTAAAAAACCTTAAAATTTCAACATTGTTTAGCCATGTGTTAAGGATAATATATCATGGTTGTGGAAAACCTTAAAATTTTGACATTGTTCAACCATGGAATTAAATCCAAATATCATTATTATAAAATAACTTAAATTTCAACATATTTCGAGACCAAATATCACAACTAAAAAGGCACCTTAAAAATGAATACATAAATCACAGAGTCATTATACCAAATGATAAAAATATAACTATTTTCAAATATTAGCATAAGGCAACTTAACATATCTCAACAAAAACTTAAAAAACAATTATCAAATTGACATAGTGGGGGCAATGTTTTACCCATCGCAATGAAAATTTAAAAATCAACCATCAAATTGACACATATTTGAACCGTTGTAATGAAAACTTAAAAAATTAACTATTAAATTGACATATAGTGGGGTTGAGTTGCTAGTTAAACATCGACACAAACCCTACAGAAACCAAAAAGGTAAAAAAAAAGAAATAACTAGATAATTAAATAACAAACAAAACAAAATCACATTTGCTAGCTTGAAACACCGATTAATTTTTTTTGACTATGATGGATTTAGAAATGTCGACCAAAATTGCTAGTTTCATATAAGCCTTAACTGTGGGAAAAAAAAACAGAAGAAAAAAAGAAGATGATAAAACAAAATTAATAAATTAATAAAAATAAAACAAGTAAATGACCAAAAAGAAATTTAAAAAATAAATAATTATATTAAAATTATTAAAAAACCAAAAATAGAAAATCAAGCATATTTTTTCTTAAAAGTTAAAAAAAAAACCTCTCGAACATAAAAATTGAAACAATTTTTTTTTTAAAAGTCAAATTAAAAAAAAAACAAAATACAAATTATATATATATATATATATATATATATATATATATATAAACAATTAAAAGTTATAAAAAATAGATTAAAAAATAAAATAAAATACAACATGATTAAAACAATTAAATAAAAGAAAAAATTGAGAAAAATATTTAGAAAAAAAAGCATTAAAAAACTTCGAAAAAAACATTAAAAGATATAAAAAAAAATCATGAAAAAACATTAAAAAAATAAATATATTAAAAAATTTGAAAACATTAAAATTTTTGAAAAATAATATATATATATATATATATATTGAATCAATTAAAAAAACAAAAGTTAAAAGAAGAAAAAAAAACAATTAAAAAAAAAATCCTATTTTTCATATTTTTATATTCATTTTTTCCATAAAAATCCTTTATTTGACATGTTATTTTTAGTGAAAAGGTACAAAAATGTGTATTTTTATTTCAACCATTTAAAATTATTATTATTTTAGTGACAATTGTTTTATGTGTATTGAAGTATTGATTAATGATGTATAAATATATAAAAAATCATAACTTTAAAATATTTATTTTATTACTATTTTTTAACTATGCAAAAAATGGAAAATTTCATTAAGAAAAATATTGCAAAAAAAAAAAACAAAATAGAAACTTCAAAAACACTTCAAAAAAAAAAACATTGAAGGAAGAAAACAAATAAGAAGAAGAAGACAACTTGAAAATGGGTTAAATAACTAACTTTAAAAAAAAATTGTATACATAAGACATAAGAAAATTTAAAGTGTCAAAAATATGCTCCCCCAAAAAAGGCTGATACTACATCAACACTTTCAAAATCAGTATGAAAATCACCATCATTTAAAAAAAATTATCCATACTTAATAAAATTTAAAGTGTGAAAAATAAGTCCCTCCAACAAAAGGGGTTGATATTACATCAACATGTTTCAAAATCGGCTTGAAAATCACTAACAATTTTTAAAAAATATCCATACTTAATACATAAAAAAATTTGAAGTGTGAAAAACATGCTCCAAAATAAAATAAAAATGTGTATTCTGAATGAACACTTTTCAAAATTGGATGACTTTTTGCAACCTCTAAAAAATGAGCTTTCACTATGTGAAAATATTTGCGGGGGGAGAATCAATTAATTAGTGGGAAACTTACATAATCATTTGATTATTTTCCAAATATGCAAATACACTCCTATTTTCATAGATATCGTTTCACAACGTGTATGAGATGTAAAAATTCTCTAAAAGTCAAGTTTTAAGGTGGAATAATATTGTGTGATGATAACTTATGGATTTCAATGTTGGATTTGCTTGTGGGGCTATTGAGTTTCTTAGATGTTAGTGTGCATTTAGTGCTTAGATCTTGTGTGTAAGCTATTATCATAATGTTTGAGGGAGGATGTCAGTTGGTTAATTGGAGGTACTTTATCTAATAAAATAAGCTATGAAAGGATACCAAGACTATTTCCTCTTACTCCTTACTCCTAGTCTCCATGGCTTGGCTAGGAGGTCTGGGCATTGTGACTGGCTAGAAGGGTTGGATAATCATCTTGGGAAACCGACCCACTTGGTGACAGGAAGCCTCATCGATGCGAGGGGATATGGATCAAAGCCTAATGAACCTGAACACAAGAAAACAAATCTTAAGAAAGTTCAAGATTGCGAAAGCACCATTAGCTAGTGAATTTGACATGATTGTAACGTTTCATGGACTCACCTTTTCGAAAGCTCAAAAACTATGGGTTGTTTTAATTAATATTTTTTTGTGTTGTAATTATAGTATACCGAACAATCAATAATTGTATACACACACAAATGAATCTTATGATTCACATTGTAGTTTCAAATCTTGCAAGTCATTTGTTATGCACCACTTTATGATCTAAATATATTGGGAATTCAATAATTGTATGCTCCTAAACAAACAAGTCACACTGTGATTTTTATTTGAATTTGTAGAAATTATAGTTTATATAAATGTTTGTAAATTGTGTATTTTCTTTCTGCTGAGGTGGTTCCATCCATGATATAGCTCTGGATCGCATTGTGACATCCTGGCCAGTTGTCGAATAAATTATGCCGAATGCCCCGTTGTTGCTACTCCTCCTTGTTTCCTTCTCTAAAACCATAAAGCACCTATGAGTCGCTATTCCAGTTTTGGGTCATGGAAAAGAGACTACTCATCTGGTTTTGGTTCAAGAGGTCGAAATATTTCCCTCCATTGTCAATCAGGGTTCGAGTCTCGAATATCATCATGCCATTGCTTGTAGTCTTCACAGGTACCATGTTCCTAGATCCCCATGCATTGTTCATAGACGAAAGCATCAACAAGTCGAAAAATTATTGGGATGAGGATTCAATATTTGACTCCTCTATATCTCCCTTCATCCTATTCACATACCTGCCATCCAATCTATACTCATGTGACAATTCTAACTAATTCAAAAAATTGAATCCTCATGCTCATGTGATTATTTAAGCATATAAAAATTGGAGAAACTTGGACGTATAAAAAATACAACAACTAAGCTTAAAATTTAAATATTTTGAACAATGTTGATGCCAACAACGTACCTATCGATATTAAGAGAGACTTGAAAAGGTCTGACAAAGGTGACTGGAGATGCTACACCACCACCGAAATACAATGAAGTAGGAAACGCAAATAAATTCTTTCCAATTGAAGAACGAAGTAAATTGGTCAATGAGGACGTAGACTATGAAATATAACTTGTAGTAGTAGTAGCAGAATCAACGTTACGAGCAGCTACTGCTACTAGACTTGATGAAGATGAAGAATTGTTGGTGGTGCCACTTGTAGAGGAGGACTATGTAGTGGTATAATGATGATGATGAGGAGTTTGGCCTTCCCCTCAAAATACTTTTGGTCAGGAACAACGTCTCTAGAGAAACATCATTTCTTCACATAAATTATACGACATATTCCTAGCTCTAGATAAACATTTTTGGTCATATAAACAAGATGGGAAGAGCTCTAGATCAACCTAGACAGCTCAAGGAATGGGATTCCCTTCTCTACTATGTAGTCTCTTAAGAAATCTCACTTTTTCCTCCAAGGCTTTAGCATAGTTTGGCTAGGAAATATCTCTATTTAGGACTCTAAGAATTATAGATGTAAGAGGAATATTGAAAACAACAAACTCACTTTCTCAGCTTGGGTAATTTCTTCATTAGGAAATCATCTAAATTTTTGTGCATTTTCTAGCTCTAACAAGTTTCCTTCAACACCCACTATGGTTGTCTTCTCCTCCCTACACCCAAAACTATATTCCTCTCTTTCTCTTAAGTTTTACAAATTTCCCTGTCTCGCTATGTGAATTTTATTTCTCCTATTCATGTTTGACTCTCATAACTTCCCAAAAATATTATACTTAAGTCACACTTTCAATAACTATGTGAGATAAATTTTCCCTCTAAACTTCTTACATGAATTCAAATATTAGGCTTTTGAAATAATAAAAAGGAGAAATAAAAGGTTCATTACAAAAATAATTGAGAAAAGCGGGTTGGAATTATTACACGTGTATAGTTTTCCCTTGGACCCCTTTTTAGGCCCCTCTCTTTTGGAAACCTAGCCCTTATGAGTCCATAATTTTCTAATTGCATTTGAAAGTCTACATTATTTTATTATTCCTTTCACTATGTAATGTTTAAATATTACATCACTTGGCCCATTAATATTTAATATATTTTAAAATATAGATTGCTAATTTTAGCATTATGCATTCCCCCACCCTAAATTTTTCACCATCCTTAATGCACATTACCATACTAGAATACATGCACTTACATACAAAATTTTATATCATAGTACTCAATCAATTTACAATCTAATTATTCTTGCAACAATTCCAACCAACAACATTTTTGTCAACCTACACAAGCAAAGGAAGTATACACCTTATGTATGTTTCAATCCCTTAGGTTTTCCCACTTTCCTTCTAGAGATATAGAACAAGTTAGATAGGAAGTCTTATAGCTATGGATATAGGAACTCTAGCCACCAAAATGGACTCTTTATGCAATTATATACAAATGTGTATTAATATTTCTTAAAAATTTACAAAAACCTATGTGTACTCCTCTAGTAAGGCCTCCTCATGTTCCCACTTGGTGTCTTTAGGACTACACTAGGTCTGATAGACCTTTACTAGGTTGATGGATAAATTTCTAAGGACTTTAACTTTATGGTCCAAGATGTGCACTGACTCCACCTAAAATTTCCCCTCATGCTCTAGTGGTATTGCATTCAAACAAACTGCATGGTTAAGATTGAACACATATTCCTTTAATAAAGAAAAATGAAACACATTACGAATTCTAATGGATGCAAGCAATGTAAGAATGAAATCAACTAGGCCTATACTCTTTATAACTTCAAATGACCCATAGTATCTCTCATCCAATTTTGGGTAGCTTCCCAATCTCAACAAAATCCTTTTAACTTTTACTTTTAAAACCACATGCTCGCTTACTTTGAATTCCTTATGTGTTCTACATTTCTCTACATAGATTTTCTTCCCATCTTGTGTAGCCTTTAAGTTTTATTTTATCTTCAACATGTTAGGTCCCTATATTACTAGTATAGTCCCTTATTATTGTTATTTTAACCCCCTTATTTTTATTATTGTACCCCTGTAACCCCCATATTTTTATTATTGTGCCCTTAAATTATTATTTTTAGGTCGGCTAGGATTACATTGTGGCCCCATGGACTCCTATATATAGAAAGGAGGTTTTTTAATTTGTATCATCCAAGAATTTTTCATTCATGTAATGTATTGGAGGTTTCCCCCTTGAAGTGGTTTATTTCTAAGGCGTTGATATCTCTTTTCGTCTATTTTTGGAGTTGGTTTCTCAACATTTGGTATCAGAGCTTTGGATTCTAGGGTTTCGCTACTCCAAATAGGTCATTGTGGAATTTTCGCTATAACGTTTTTTCTATGAAGGTTCAGAAGCTGAAAATTTTAGAGTGCGAAGCCGAAATCCTGAGGAACATCTTCGAAACATTTCAGAGCTTGGTTCACAATATTTTAGGAGATATGATCTATGGAAGTTAGGTCTTTTTGTAGGCTCCTAAATTTCACTTAAAAAGGTCATCGCAGAATTTTAGCTATAATTTTTTTTTCTACGAAGGGTCAGAAGCTGAAATTTTTAGAGAGCGAATCTAAAATATTGAGAAACATCGTTGCAAAATTTCAGAACTTGGTGCACAACATTTTTAGAGATATGATTTGTGGAAGTTAGGTCTTTTTCAGGCTCCTGAATTTCATCTAAAAGAGGTGATTGTGGGAAAATACTCATAACTCTCTCTCTGAGAATCAGATTGGAATTCTGTAAACATTTACTGGAAGTAAACAGACTGTAATTTTCTTTCTACAAATTTCAGAGCGAAAGGAGCAAACAGTGACATGTGGCAAGTCGTACAAGTTCGCTCTACTGAACCAATCCATAATTAGGTCATTATGGGAGATTGGAAATAACTTTGTCTTGAAGAATCCAAATCAAGTCATACCTGTGGCATTTGAAAGAATATTTAGGGGCCTACGTCAAGGCTGAATTTTAGATATTGAAGATCGGAAATCACAGAGATAATTCAGTTTCAATATCAAGCTCCTCAAAATCAAGAAAAAAGTGTGTATTTTTTTTTCAAATTGCATAAGTCTTGTTTGAAAAATCAGTTTTAAGTGATTCCAAAGGCCTATTGAGCATAGGTATCAGTATTGGGTTCTAAAATGCCTCCTAAAAAGAATTCAACACCCATTAAGCCCTCAGAGTACTCTATTATGACTCATGAATATGAAGAATTACAACATGATCTATCAAAATTACTAGAGCAAGTGCACCAAAATCCGCTCTCGCAAAGAGAAACAAAAAATGAAATGGATGTTTTGAAGAAAAGCATGGAAGCTAAAATGGATGGTTTGAAGAAAGGCATGGAAGCTACGATGGATGGTTTGAAGAATGGTATGGAAGTTAAAATGGATGGTATGGAAGAAAAAATGGAAGGTTTGAAGGAAGACATGGAATGTTTGAAGGAATGTTTGTCAAAGTTGATACAAGAAATGATTCCTAATGGCGAAAAGATAGTAGATGAAAATCATGATGAGAGAAAAATAAACTCTAATTTTGGATTAAAGAACCACCATATTCCAAACATGGATATGAGGAAGTTTGATGGCAAGGATCCCATAACATGGATACTACAGATGGAGCAATATTTTGATCTCAATAATGTGAAAAACACACAAAAGTTATGCATTTCAACTTTACATTTAGAACAAAATACATTTTTATGGTATAAATGGCTTTGCTCCCATAAACAAATTGTCACTTGGTCAATTTTTACGGAGGAAATGATATCGCATTATGAGGATACAAAAAACAACACCTTCTTTAGCCAATTGATAAATCTCAAACAAAAGGGTTTAGTGGTGGAGCACATTGAGGACTTTCAAAAAATTGAATATAAGGGTAATTGATATTCCAAAGGAAAACATGATTGATCTCTTCATAGGTACTTTAAAGGATAACATCCAACATGAAGTTCGCGTTTTGGAACCTGATTCATTGGAGAAAGCATTCAGGTTGGAAGGAAAAATTGAATGTAAAATTATGGCGACAAGGAAGCCTACCACTCACTTCTATAAAGATGGAAGTGTTGTTACTCCTAGATTTCCACAACCTACAAGGTTGACACCATAAAAATTGGAAGAAAAAAGAGCAAAAGGGCTTTGCTACAGTTGTGATAAAAAATACACTAAAGATCATAAGTGTGGTGAGAAGAAATTATTTTACATAGATTATGAAGAGGAAGAAGAAAATGAACAACAAGAGGATATACACCAGGAACCAGCCCTAGAAGAGGAAGAAATGAGTCCGACCATATTGTGTAATGCATTGGCAAGAATTACCACTCCTCAAACTCTCAAGATATAAGGACATATCAAGAAGAAAAAGTTAATAGTGTTGATTGATTCAGGTAGCACCCATAATTTTATTCATTGTAAGGTAGCCAAGGAATTGAATTGTTTCCTATACCCAGCACCAGAATGTCAAGTGATGATTGCAAATGGAGGAACTATAAATTTCTCTGGAAAATGCCATAATATCAAGCTAAACATGGGGGAATATGTATTGAATAGTCCAATGCTTTCAATTCCTATGGGAGGTGCTGGTGTTGTACCAGGAGTACAATGGTTACAATATTTGGGGACAGTAGCTTTTAATTTTCAAGAGATTTTCTTGAATTTTTTTTCAGAAGGAAAGGAAGTCGAATTACTGGGTAATGTTGCAGGGAAGATGGGAAAGATAATAAGCTCTAATGTCATGACAAATCTTCTAAAGAAAGAACAACGAGGTGTAATAACACAATTATTCTCACTAGAAGTTCCAACATCAAAATCATCTATTTCTGCAGATCTCCAAAAAGTCTTGGACAATCATTCTAAGGTGTTTGAAACTCCCAAAGGGCTCCCACCTATTCGTGATCATGATCACGATATTAATTTGATTCCAGGAAGTGTTCCTCCAAACATTAGGCCTTATAGATATCCTTATGTCCAAAAGAGCGAAATTGAACGTATGATTACAGAAATGTTAGAGGTGGGTATAATTCAACCTAGTCAAAGTTCTTTCTCTGCTCCTATTGTATTGGTACATAAGAAGGATGGATCATGGCGCATGTGTGCGGATTATAGGGAGCTCAATAAGATTACCATTAAAGATAAATTTCCCATCCCTGTGATTGATGGATTATTGTCTGAATTACTTGGAGCAATTTATTTTACCAAGTTGGATCTTCATTCAGGATATCAGCAAATTAGAATGAAGACTGAAGATATTCCGAAAACAACATTTCGAACTCATGAGGGCCATTATGAATTTTTGGTCATGCCTTTTGGCCTTACCAATGCACCTTCTACATTTCAAGGGTTGATGAATTCCATTTTCAAACCCTTCCTTAGAAATTTTGTGCTAGTATTTTTTGATGATATACTAATCTACAGTAGGTCTTGGAAGGATCATGTTGAACATGTTGACAGGGTGCTCAAACTATTGCAGGAGAAACAATTATATGAAAAAACATCCAAATGTTTCTTTGGAGTACAAGAGGTGGAATATCTGGGTCATATTGTATCTCACGAGGGTGTTAAAGTAGACCCTAACAAAATTAAATCCATTAAGGAATGGAAAGTCCCCACAACCATAAAGCAGTTGCGAGGATTTCTCGGGTTAACAGGGTATTATCACAATTTTGTTAAGAATTATGGGAGAATAGCAGCACCTCTAACAACATTATTTAAGAAAGATGCATTTGCATGGACTCCTGAAGCAACTAAGGCCTTTGGACGTCTTAAAGAGGCAATGTGCCTAGCACCGGTCTTAGCTACGCCAGACTTCACAAAAAAAATTATTGTGGAATGTGATGCCTCAGGAAATGGAATTGGTGCTGTTTAATGCAAGAAGGAAGACCCATTGCTTTTGAAAGTCGTCCAATCAAAGGAAATTATTTACATAAACCTATTTATCAGAAGGAAATGTTAGAAATACTGCATGCACTAAAGAAACAATGAACTTACCTAATGGGAAGACACTTCAAGGTAAAAACTGATCATGATAGTCTTAAACACTTTTTGGAAAAAAGACTATCTTCAGAAGAGTAGCAAAAATGGGTCACAAAGATGTTGGGTTATGAATTTGAAATAATCTACAAAAAGGGAAGCTAAATGTTGTTGCAGATGCACTGTCAAGAAAGAATGAAGAGGTGGAAGCATTGCTTTGTGCCATTTCTATTATCCAACCAGATTGGATAACCAAAGCAAGATATGGATGGAAGAAGGACGAAGAAGTGTGGACACTCATTCAAAATTTGCAGTAAGATCCTAGTAATGATGGATTGTATATTTCTGTGGTGTAGATTTTTAGGATCACAGCTCGGAATCTCCACAGTTCTCATTTTTAAGTCTACGTTTCGGGTTTAAAACAAGACCCATCATCAGGACATTCTTGCAAAAAAGAGAGACAATGAGTGATGAATAAATAGTGGAAAATGACAAGGTGGAGAGCCGACCAGCAAACAACTAAAAGTTATAATTTCTAAAAATTTTCAATTATTATTAATTTATATTTTAATTTATGATAAATTTTAGTTTATTTTGTTTTATAAGCGTATCATAATTATTTTAATGATGTTTTGAGTTTACATGTTAAAAAAGTTTAATATATCTCATTATTAATTTTATCCCCTTTTTTATAAAGTCTTATGCTAATTTAATTTTGGTTAATTATTTTATTATGTTTATTTTTAATTTTTTAAAGCATTGCTTTTAATCAAGTCAAAGTGTTGTAATTTCATTCTAATCCTAAAATTAAGAAGAGAGTTCCTAGCAGATTATATTAAATGATTAAAAGGTTGATTATTATTTTATAAGACCCTATGTGGATTAAAGTGTCGACTTTTTTAATTATTAATCCTAAAAAGTACTAAGTTATTATCCAAATTTAGTCTTATGAGTCATTGTTTAAAAGTCCTAAGCTTTTATCTTATTTTATCTTATGATTTGGATTAGTTGTTTGAGATATTTTAGGGTTTTTAGTATATTCCTTATGCTAAAGTATTATTTATCTTATACTAACTTAAAGACTAAACAGTCCTATTATATTACAATACCAAGGACGGAGAAGTTTATTAAGAAAGGTTTGGAATAGGTCAATTGATTATAGCCCATAGATAGGGTTTGTAAACAATTGATCCTATAGACTAAGGTTTGTAGAAGGTAAGGTTAATTTAAGTTAATGAAAGGAGATTTATAAGGGTATTTTATTTTATTTTTATTTTTATTTTATTTTTATTTATTTTTTATTTATTTTTTTATTTTTTTTTATTTTTTTAATTTAATTTAATTTTATTTATTTATTTATTTTTTTAATAATTACATCTACCCTTTATAGATTAAAGAGGGGCAGCATGGTAAGGTCAAGGAGTAGGGTATGGGTTTGATGTGAGCAGGTGGGTAGAGGGAAGGGGAAAGGGTACGAGGGAGAGATGGTGAAAGACAATTTAAGGATAAAAAATGGGAACGAAGAAAGAGAAGGGTGAACAAGGAGATCAATGACTCAAGGGTGCAGGATGATTTAACTAGACAGCACATGGACCCATTTTCTACTAACTTCTAAGCCTCCATCTCTATTTAGGTTGTGAGGGTGTTTTATGATTTCCAAGGCTTCACGTATTTTGCGTTTGAAATGATGATTTTCTTTGGCAATGACCTCTTCTTTTTCAAGACATATGTGGTGACATGTTTTGCTTGAATGTTCTGCCAGGGCTGAGGTTTTAATTATTCCAAGCCTAATGTCTGCCCCATGTTCTTTAAACCTTATTTTAAAAGTCCTACCTGTTTCCCCTATATAGCACTCTCCACATGAACAATTGATTTTGTAAACACCTTTTTGTTGGAGGTGGTCAGGGTCATTCTTAACTAATTTCATTCTTTTCCTGATGGTTACTAGAGGTTTGAAGGTCGCTCTGATGTCCTTTTTGGCTAGAAATTTGGATATTTTGTCAGTGACCCCTTGAATATAAGGGAGGTATGCTTTTGTAGTGGAGGGTTTGTTAGTAACCATTCTTTTGTTTCCGGATCTAGCTCTTTCAATAGCTTTGTTAATGTCCTTATTGTTATATCCCAAGTTAATGAAGGATTTTCTTAGATATTCAATTTCTTCCTCCACATGAGTTTTGTCTAATATTCTAAAAGCTCGTGTAAAGAGAGTTAGCAGCACCCCTGTCTTTTGGGCTGGGTAGTGGTGTGAGTTGGCGTGCAGATAATTATCCGAGCTGTGATCCTAAAGATCCTAGTAAATCTAATACATTTAGTTGGAAAAAAATGCAGAAACGTAGACTTAAAAATGAGAACTGTGGAGATTCCGAGATGTGATCCTAAAGATTCTAGTAAATCTATACATTTAGTTGGAAAAATGATTCCTTATGGTACAAAGATCGCTTATATCTTTGTAAGAATTCCCAACTAAAACAAAATATTATTTTGGAATTGCACACTTCTCCTTTAGGAGGACACTCGGGATTTTTAAAAACTTACCACAGGGTGAAGAAATATTTTTTTTGGGATGGCCTTAAATCCGATATTCAAAATTTTGTGGCAAAATGTTTGGTTTTCCAGTAGAATAAAGTTGAGACAATTAAGACCCCGAGTCTTCTACAACCTTTATCCATTCCAAGTCAACATTGGGAGGATATTTCAATTGATTTTATCACAAGTTTACCTAGGTCTGAAGGAAAGAGTGTCATCATGGTGGTCGTTGATAGACTTACCAAGTATGCACACTTTTGTGCATTACCTCATCCATTTAAAGCAATTACAGTTGCTACTACATTTATGGACACAATTCAAAAGCTACATGGGAACCCAAGGGATATTGTGAGCGACAAAGATCCCATTTTTACTGGAAATTTTTGGACGGAGTTATTTTCTTGTTTGGGTACTCAATTAGCTCATAGCTCATATTATCATCTTCAATCTGATGGTCAAACTAAGAAAGTAAATAAATGTTTGGAAGGATATATTCGTTGTTTTGTATCTGATAAAAAAACACAATGGGTCAAGTGGTTACCTCTCGTTGAATGGTGGTATAACACTTCCTTCCATACTGCAGCAAAAATGACCCCATCTATAGCACTTTATGGATATCATCCACCATCCATCACATCATATTTAAGATAAAATTCAAAGGTTCAAGTAGTGGAAGATCACATCAAGCATCAACAAGAAGTTCTCCAACTCTTAAAGGATAACCTGAATTTGGCACAAAATCGAATGAAACAACAGGCAGATCAACATCGCAGTGAGAGAAGTTTTGATGTAGGAGACTGGGTATTTTTACAACAAAAACCATACAAACAAATGTCCCTCAAGAAAGCTAAGAAGGATAATAAATTATCGCCAAAGTACTATGGTCATTACAAGGTGTTGCAAAAGATTGGTACTATGGCATACAAATTGGAGCTTCCTTCTTCTTCATGAGTGCATCCCGTTTTCCATGTTTCTTGCTTAAAGAAGGTTATAGGCAAAAATCTTCCAATTCAAACAATATTTCCAGAACTTTATGAGGAAGGAAAAATCATATTGGAACCTGAAGTGGTCACGGAAACAAGAACTCGACAGCTATGGAATCGATCAATTTCAGGGTATCTCATCAAGTGGAAGAACTTACCCACTGAATATTCTACATGAGAGGATGAGAATTTTATACAGAAGCACCCAGAGCTACTCAAGCGTTAAGGACAACACTTTTTTTAAGGAGAGGGGCTTGTTAGGTCCCTATATTACTAGTATAGTCCCTTATTATTGTTATTGTGACCCCCTTATTGTTATTATTTTACCCCTGTAACCCCCATATTTTTATTATTATGCCCTTAAATTATTATTGCTAGGTCGGCTAGAATTACATTGTGGCCCCACTAGGATTACATTGTGGCCCCTTGGACTCCTATATATAGAAAGGAGGTTTTGTAATTTGTATCACCCAAGAAGTGTTCATTCATGTAATGTATTGGAAGTTTCCCCCTCGAAGTGGCTTATTTCTAAAGTGTTGATATCTCTTTTCTTCTATTTTGGAGCTGGTTTCTCAACACAACATGTTCTCTTCTATCTCTTTGAGAAACTTTGGCCCAATAATCAATCTGTTTACTCGGTTGTCCCAACTCATTGGTATGTTGCATTTTATGCTATATAAATCTTCAAATGGGATCATATTCAATGACCCCTAATACCCATTGTTATAATCAAATTCAACCAAATGCATATATCTTCCCAGCTAGAAGGTTTTTCCATTACAAATATTGTTAGCATATCCTTAATTATTTGTTTGATACTCTATGTCCACCCATTTGACTATGGATGATATGTTGTGCTAAAATTTAGATTGGTCCCAAATCCTCTAAACAACCCTTTCCAAAAAATGGAAATGAACTTGGGATGTATGTCAGATAGATTTTCTTAGGCACAACATATAGCCTGGAAATTTCTTTCATATAAATCTTTGTAATGTTTGTTACCTTGTGAGTCATTTGACTAGAACAAAATTTGTAGTGTTTGTAAACTTTTCAATCACTACCATGATGGAATCATGCTACCTTGGTATTTTGGATAAATTGGCAATGGGTATAATAATTCTCCTGGATTTCAAATCTTAGCCTTTACCTTTTGACATTCCATATATTTCACTAAATAATACACTACATCTTTCTTCAATACAAGCCAAATATATTAGCCCCTTATAGCTACAGTTGTCATCTAGTACCTTAGGTGCCCAACCTATGACACATTGTGAAACTCTTTTAGTGTTAAATTCTCAACTCTTGAGAATTAGAAACGTAAAATTTGTTCTTGTACAAAAGGATTCCATCCTATTCTAGCCTATAGTCCTTACATTTTAATAGTATATCATTGTGTTGCAAGCCTTCTTTGACTTGCATAGAATGTTGATATGATGTTATATCTTCTAACTTTATTCTCTTCACTCTAAATTGTACATATTAGTGGTTGTAACAAACATTTCATTAACCCTCCAACTAAGTGCATCAACGAATTTATTCTCTTTTCTCTTTATGTGCTTGATGTCAAAGCAATATTTGCTGAGAAATTCCAACCACCTAGTTTTGTTGGAATTTATTTAAATATTTCAATAATTATATCGTTAGGGTCTACCTTGAGTTAAAATTTTCTTCACATGAAAAAATACCTCCAAATGTTTAAGGCATGAACTGTGGTTTCCAACTCTATTTCATGTACAACGTAGATTCTATCATGCATACAAAGTATAACTCAACCACTTGTCACAAACATAGTTGTTAAGTCAAAAGGAGTTTACTAGATTTAACCTAACCTATGTCTTGCCTATTGGAAACATGCCTTGGATTAGATGGCATAATTAATAAAAATAACCCCTACATATGTTTTCTCGAGGATAAAGTCGAAGGATGTCCCCTCTTCACCATAATATCTCGATTGAGAGTGACTCAACTATTGACCAAATAGTTATTGGTAATCCTAAGGGACTCAACCAAATTTGATCACATGACTATGGATTTCCCATAATCAACATGCAATTGATTGAGATAAACCACACACACATAGAGAGAGAGGTGCAAAGTCACAAATACCCCTAGCTTAGGAACATCGGTCTATGTCAATATCCTTACTATGGATTCCATCTAGGAATATGGGAAAATATCCTTTGAGTTTTCCTATGAGGCTTTCCTTGGAACACACACACACACATTTATGTGTGTGAGTGAGTAAGTTACGTGTGCACATGCGTGTTTTTTGTGTGTGTGTTTCTTTTCTTCTATAGAAATAGGTACCCCTCCTCCCTCATGTATTAAGAATTCCAAGTGAGGAAGCTATATATCTATATATATTATTTTTTCTTGAGAAATAATTTCACCTCACTTACTCATATATTAAGCATTCAAAGTGAGAAATTTAGTACCTTTCCAATGCCCCATTGATTTTCCTCTCTTCCTAGTTTTTTATATAGAGGGAGGTATTAATCACTAGTCACAATAACAACTAGTAACCTCATAAGACATGGTATGATGAATCCAACAAACTCCTAAGGAATTATGTCATAATGGAAATGTTCAAACCATCCAATATATCCCTTGGGTGTGTGTGTGTGTGTGTGTGTGTGTGTGTACACACACACCAACTCAATGGATGAAAAAATCGAGAACAAGGTCATTTCATATTAATTATTTCAACTTGAAGGCTCAATATATTCATCCCAAAGTCTAGATAATTTTGGTGAAAAGTCAAATTTCACCCAAAGGATTTAAATCATTGGTAAAAGTAAGGTTTAATTTTAGTCTCCACTGGGGTTCAGATCTTATATGTCAACATATATTGGTATTAACATTCATCAATTAAATGTAAATATTTTCGAGTAAGGTGGATGAAAAAATTGATGTGCCTCTTGGTTAGGTATTATATAAATCTTGTTTAGTTTTACATGAAACTTTGCATTCATGAAACAGGTACATGGAGATCCTAGGCATACTGCATTACTTAATTGATAGAGAAAAATATATCAATAAACTAAACACCCTAAGGTGGCACATTTCTTAACATGTAGGGAAAAATATATCAATAACTTGGACATCCTAAGGTGGAGCATTTCTCAACATTTATGGAAAGATATATCAATAAAAGTTTATGTCAATTTTTCAATAATAGAAACTTATATAAATTGCGAATTAAATGTATTAAATGTTTATGATTGAGTTGTGGAATATGATTGAAAACATGACTATGACACCATTAAAATAACTTGTATTAGAACACATTTTATATTCATTATAAATGCTTATACCAACATTATTATGTAATATTGATGATTATGGCGTTAATGTCACCATCAAGAAGATAAAGTTGTAGTTCAAAGTTTGTCTTCCATATAACCTCATCACTTGTGATTTGGCATGATAAAATCAAGGCTTTTTTATGTTAACGCCCATTTGTATCTTGGAAATTTTAGAGACTAACTCTGAACTGACCAACCTTCTTCCATTGTTGCATAATCTATCAAATATGAACAATATTTTGAAGAGAAATAACATAATGATGGGTTTAGGATCGACACATATAAGTTGTAGTAGATCAAGGTGCTTACATAATTGTTCACGGATATCTAATATCAATTTTTGAGGCATATGTGGTAGCTACCTCATCCACCACAACTATTTTGAAATTCAATGATGGTTTTAGTGATATAATGGCATACCGATTCATGACAATTGATTGAAATTGGATCAAGTTCATGAAAACAATATCCAATGGTAGATGAAACAACAATTAGACCAATAAAATCTTATTTCCTTTTGAAAAACATGGCACTGAGTAGGTGATGCTGCCCCATGTATGTAAAACAATGGGGCCAAGAAAATAGGGAACCATCATGACCTGAATCTGAGACATTTTTTCATGATGAACATGCCATCTTCATTACGTAAGGTATATGATGAAAACTGTCCTACTGCGTATAACTGTAAATTCCCTGCATTGTACAAATTCCTTGATTTGATATCACACAAAAGTTTGTTTAGATGGAAACAATAGCCATTAAAATATTTTCATACATGTAAAAATTGATATAATAAATAAATAAATATGTATGCAGAGTATGTCGGAAAGGATCCTTAGTTTCACTATTCTGAAACTTAGCTTCAATTTTCAAGTGTCACATATCATGAAATCAATTGTACTCTAGCCAAAACAAATGGAAAGTTCATTTACAATACAAGATATCATAGGAAATTAGAGATGCAAATCCAATAATTTTTTTTAGATTGAAGGTCATATTTTTTCACTACATATTAATATGATATAAATAGGTGCCAATAAATGAAGTTCATAGATGCAAAATATTATATTAATAAACAAAAATACACCCCAATAGCTTTCTAGGAGTCATATACTCACAAATATAATCCATGTTATTATTTGTAATCCTTAGTGGTTTCCTATAGTTAGAATATTTGTTTGGTTTCATTTCAGTTGAACATGCAATTACTCCTGAATTTTCTACGTTGAAATATGCATGTATTCCATAGGAATTTACACATTCTATGAAGCCCTTTCCTGCAAAGTAACCATTTAACAACATGTAATTTATAATTTATAATTTGTGACGCCGACCTAACCAACCAGACTGAGAGGTGGGTGGAGGTGTGTCCATTTACCACATCGAAGATTCATAAAGCTATAAATATATGAAAGAAATGGTTAGGAAGTATCTTGTAGGCTGTTTGGTGCAAAAAAATGGCTAGCTAACCTACTAAGGAAGTCTAAGTGTTTATCCAGTCTCATGGCTTCAAGCATATCAACAAAAGAACTTAGAGGTTTGTTTTGTTAAGTTCAAGTTTTCTATAAAGGACAATAACATTTTATAGTGTTTACAATTATGTCATCTCTAGAGGAATGAATACGTGTCATGAAGTTAGCCTAGAAGATGATATATATTTCTTTGGAAATATAAACTCATTACTTAACCATATACATACAGTGATGTTTGGGGCTTTCATATTCATAAGTATAATACACTACCATGGAAGCAAGTGTTATGGTAGTGGACGATTTTATATAGGGAAATTTAACCCATGGCGGTTAGTATGTGCAATATAATATCTTTGAGGACCTCTTTGAAGTTTACCCCAAGTGCATCCATGCCATAAAACCTATCGACCATGACACATATGGAATTATATGGTAATTAAGCTCTCTTTATAACTATCAAATGTTGTTTTTAATGTTCATTCCCTAAACTTCATCGTTTATCCTTGTCGTATTTCTATTGATCTTGCCACATGCTTATTTAGAAGGATCATGAAAAAATAAGCCTAACAACTTTCTACCTTTAGGAATTGAATCGATGACTACTTTATTAATCTGATTTTCCTTTCTTAGTGTTGAAATCACAACAAAATATATTTTTTATTGATGTTTGAATCACACCATGTAATTATCACATTAGTGGTCGAGACAATGGTATACACAGGAGGAAAAATAAACATAAACATTTTATAAATACTTCAATAAAAAAACATATATGATTTCTCTATTAAATTCCTTGCTTTGTAGCTCATAAAGCTAAGGAAATCATTTTAAGATCATGTAACTTTGTGTGTGTGTGTGTGTGATTTCCCATTGTCTTTGTCTCTTTGGCCAAGGTGCATATACTATGCATATGCAGGTGCTTCACCTTTAAGTAAAGGTAATGGTTCGAGATTTGACTTTAGATACATGTTTTTTAACCATTTCTATTGTTTAAATGATCTAACTTATTCTTGTTGTTGTTACTCCTCTATCTATGCTATGCTATGAAAATATCTCTTTTGCACTTGTGGCTATGGATAATTTTTTGAAGAATTAAGTGTTTTTGACAAAAATGTAGATTTGGTCTATTGACGGTGTTGGAAATCTGTCAACCAAGGGGGTCTCCCTGATGTGAAGCCCCAATTATACCTCACATTATTTGGAGTAGGAGCCCCATCCGGAGTATTGGCCCAACTACCATTATCCTTGTAGATTTTCCTTGGTGTTGATGGCCCGAAATGTCAGCCTCAACATTAGGGAAAACCACTCGGTCGAGACCTTAGAGCAGATCCTTTTCCATTTGAGATGATGGCTCCGACTAGAAATTAATGGTACCAGTTTCCCGATATATGAAATTATAAGAAATAAATTGAATAAAAGTATATAGATGTGATATAATTAAAACTAAAATAAATATTAATAGACTTATATCTATCCCTAGAATGTTATTTGTATATGTGATTGTAAATATTCCATAACTCACATGACAATATAGATTAACATGTAAATATGAAGTCAAAGATGAGAAAGATAAAAAATTTAATTAAATTAGCTTATAAAAATGTCACATATAGGACATCTCATTGTTCATTCATATAATTCGATAATTCAATCCAACATATCAATAATGATAACGAATGATTGCTAAAGAACATATATAATGAGAAAAATAAAACATCCATTCCACTGTTAAACAAAATAATAACACAAGGATAAAAATACCTGATATATCAAGACTCTGCTCATGAGGAAAATGGAAATGGTTCAACTATATATTAAGAAAAGATTGAGTTACAGTAGTGCAAGGTTAAGCCTTTTTTCAAAATTCAGAACCCCTTCTCATGTCAAATGGAGGAGATTTATAGTTTCATTTCAAAATTTAAATAGAGAAAATAATATAAAAACTTCAAGCATTGTAGCTAAAACAAATAAAAAGACAAATTTAGAATATGTTGAAATAAATTATCTAAGCCTGGGAAGAAGGTTGTTTTCCAATTCGTTGTTGCAACTCATAGATATTTGTCATGTTATTTAACTTGGGTGGAGCCCTTGGTTGCATTCACATTTGGCTTGTGAAGATCACATATCTTAATGCTAGTAGCATTTTAGTGGTTGTACAAGATAAACATCAGATCATTAACCATTGACTATGTGGTTTCATTAAAATTTTACAACTACTTTCCAAGTAACCTTGGTTGGTTGCTCAATAATTTCGTCCCGCTTCTTGGAGGTTTCTTGCCACATTTTAGTGAGTGAATTGATATCCGGTAATGCTCCTTTAGGAATAATTTGTATGCTATTGGCCTTAAATAAGTTATCACTGACTGCCTCAATGAGATTATTTGAAATATCCCTTGCTTGAAACACTATTGTTTCGATATGCTTGATGAATTTCCCATTCTATGAAAAAAATCTCCTTATGTGATTCTTCAATCCTAGGAAGATTGGATAATATTCCATCTATGGTGTCCTGCCATGATATGATATTGGAAATATTCTCCTCAATTTCATCAAAATTAGTTTTAACATCTAATAGTTGGTCTATAGAGAACTAGTTATTTTGAATAAGCCATGAATTGTTTCCAATTTGTGGAAAAAGGTAACCTGTTGTTGAGCAAGAAGAGTTTTTAACTCTTTTGATTCCTTATTAAATTTAATCAATTTAGGATTAACATTTGTTTTTTCAATCTTGATCTGTAGCTATTGGATTTGAGAACCTTTGGCCTATAGTTCACTGTCATATTGAACTCTAAGGGATTTAAAAATTCTTTCAAGCTCTGTGACCTATCCTTGATATTGTTCAGAAACATTTTTCTTTTCAATCTAAATCTTTGTTCCAAATGCATGATAATCCTTTCTTATTTTCCTACAACAATTGTTGTAATTATGTGATTTTATCCATTATAGCTGAAGCATAGTCTCTAGTGAATTGGGAGAGCTTACCCAGTTCCTTTGCAGGAGCAGCCTTAGAACCTTTCCATAATACCTAAAACGATGCATCTCCATGAATCAAAGCCTGGGACTATTCAATTTTCCTTTTATTCCTAACCCTTTTTACCACAACCTTGTGTTGAGGGCTATAAAAAATATCAAGTGGAGGAATTTATTTGACTCTTAATATAACCTATGATGTTTGGAAAGGTGGTATAATTTCAATATCTTGGTCCTCAAAAAGCTTTTAGGAGGCCTTTATTGTAATCAAAGTATGTTCAAGGCTCTTGGAAATGTCTTGGAATTTATTTTGCAGAGGCGTATTATCAACTTTAGTTTGATCAACCTTAGAATTTAGAGCCTGATTATATTACTTCCATATCTATTCTAGCCTATCTTTAGGCAAAGGATACTCTACTTGTGAATAAGTGGGTGAAATTGTTTATTTTGAATGAGAAAAATCAACAGTTTGTGTAGAACCAATAATTATCACATCAGCACGAACTGTTTCCTCTTGAGGAATCCTTAATGAATCAATTGTAAATTCTCTAACCTAGAAACCCTGTACTATGTAAACTGAATCATTTGTTGTGGAGTGAGTTGTTTCTATGCTAGTTTCATGACAATTGAAAAAGTAGGAGATTTCTCAAACATATCATAAAATATATCTAGTTCATGGACAAACTTCTTGATGTTGGACGTAGTTGTAACCTTTTTTATGATTTGATTTGGGTCATACTGTGTGTTGGAAATGGTGGGGAAATTGAATTATTGAATTTCATTAATTTCAAGTAGAGCATGCTTGAAATTATCTAAAGCATATATACAACACTCAATTGGAAAATTAGGCCATAATTTTTTGTTTCATTCTCTCAATACCTTAGAAATATTGTTTCCTATGGTTTGATAAGCTATCTCCCTAGAAAGAAGTTTATCAGGAATGAATAAGGGTAGCACATGGGGCTTGTATAGAATCCCAAATAATCGAACATAGGTAAATAAATCTTCCCCAAAATAGTTTCCTATGTGAAGAAAATCAGTTTCGGCTTCTAGAGTTAACCGAGAGGTATTTTTGTCAAAAATAATCTAGTGAATAGGTAGGATGACTCTATGAAAGACTTTGTAGAAATGTGGCAGATATTTTGAATCCCAAAGAATATCATGGTATATGTGAATAGGTTTTGGGTCTTCTATAGTCTAATTCCATCCCATAGAGGAAAATTCCATAGTGAAACAAAGGGAATCCATTATATAAGCACTCACGTAGAAGGCAAGAATTACTTTCTCAAAGAAACTGTGATATTTTCTGAAAGGAAGGATGTTGGAAATTAGATTATCGGAGAGAATATTGCCCCAATTCATGATAAAATCCGCTGAAGCCGCATCTATAAGTGGTTTCCATTTATGAATAATTTTTTGTGTATTAGGTTGACCAAAGAACCAACACATCATAACAACTACTTAACAAAAGGGACCAGAAAGGCAGTCAATAATGTACATACATGATTCCTCCCGCTTGTGCCTTTTTGAGTTCCTTCTCCATGGCCTAATTGGATCTGATGCAAGGTTGTGTTCTTTCATGAATGCTGCCATGAATTTCTTGTCATATTTCAACTATGGGTTAGGTAGATGGTAAATTTTATTCAAATTTTCATCAGCAAATGACCTAATAATTTTTTTCTTTGTCGTCACAATTTTTCTATTAGTAATATAAAATTCTATCACAACCCACAAAATCATGTCTCTGTAAGGACGAACTCTAGGTCAAGCCGCAATCCTGTGCAAGAAGGAATTAGATGCATCACTATAGGTAGCACTAGAGACTAAGGTAGAATCATCAAAATTCATTTTCCTCTTTGTAATTCTGGGTTCTTTGTGTTTAAATAACTTATACATGGCTTCCCACGAGGAATTCCCAGCATCTCTGGTGCAGGCTATGTCAGAAAATAACCCTGGCATGGCTTTCTTGTCTTCAACACTCTCCATGGGAGGAGCGGTAGATGGATGTTGTGTTGTATTATTCTTCTTCCCTTTCCCTGATTTATACATTTCTTGGTCGGAACCAGCCTGTAGAAAAACAACACAAGAATATGCGATAACTTATTAACTCTCAAGACTTGGCGCGAATATGACACATTACAACTATAATATTTATTTTCATGACAAATCCTCATAAAATCGAGGTGCAATGAGTGAAAATTCTTATAATTTAGAAAAAAATAACTTCTCCACTTTCAAACATTAAATGAAAAAACATAAATTCACGTGGTCTTGACACATCATCATATCGAAGGAAAAGTATCAGATAAATGTAATGGGATGCGTTTAAAATTTTACGATATTGGAGAGGTATGATAAATGAAAATATAAATAGGGTAATGAAAATGGAAAAATGCAGGAAGGGATATAAATGAAATCATATCGAAAGTGGAGATATCGAAGATGGAAGATATTAGAAGGGAGAGGCATCAAAGGCATCAAATTACAAGAGTTACGATATAGTAGGTGCTATTATTAATAAAATAATGTTTGTGGGGCTAGCGACTAGTTATAATATTCAATTATATAACAAATCGCACTATTTTATGATGAAACCTTAGTAAAAATCCTTTTCAAAAAAAAATCATCGGGCGAGAGACATCGAAGATGGCTTTAGTGTTATTTTATTTTTTTTCCAGAGAAAAAATCGAACCTTCTATTGAGAGAATAAAAAGTTACAGAGTATATGCCTATTGGCATTTGGAAAACTGTATACTCTTGTACCCCCTGTACAAGGGATAAAGAAGCATAGAGTTCTCATTTGGTGATGGAAAAATATAAGTGTTTACCCAATTTTCCTACCACCCCATAAACCACTGCTGTGAAAAAAAACTAGAAAGACCAAAAAAAACCTCGTTTGTCCCAAGCCTCCTCTTATAGAGGAAAACAACCCAAACATGAGCAAAGAGATGATCTAGATGTTTTTTTTTTTTTTTAATTACCAGTTCAAAGACTCGCATAACCATGACATTATGCTTATGTTGAGAGCCAAAATCAAGTGCTCCGGGCCTCCATCGAAACGGAAAACAACCTGGCTACATAGAGTAGTTTGATTATAAACAAAAACAACAGTATCGAAAAGCTGGAGAGATCAAGAGCCATAGGCTGATCTATGACCCTGCCGCTAAGATGAAGTAAGTATTGACATTAATGGACAAAAGGCAGTTCATCCGAGAGTCGGATCAAGTCCCCATCAATTTCTTTTATGGCCCAGACTCCCAGAGCTTGTTGTACACCTTCATTAGAAGGAAGGTCTGCTTCCATATTCCATTCCCTATATATATATGACATACAATTACTTCATTGAATAATGTTTTGATGATAAAAATTCTTATAAAGGAGGCGGCAGCATAAATTTTTGACATCGAAATTCAACATTGAACCATTTGATATCATTCATAGAGTCACCAAAAATATGGGCCTGTCTCCGCCCAAGGTGAATAAGCCAACAAAGGAGAATTTTGAGAGAATGGAGTTCTGCATAGTTTTTGGATCCTGATCCCAGTCCTACTGATGTTGTAAGAATATTTGCAGGAGGAAAATGGATATAAATTCTAGCTTCGCAGAGATTATGTGGGTCCGAAGCCCCATCAAGATAAGCCCAGGGGATGTCTCCTCTAATTTATTATGTCCTGACTTCTCTCTCTTTATTAGAAGGGTTGGACAGAGGGATGTTTTCAAATATAGAGACCACTTATACAACTACGATCTCAGGAGGAGTTGTAGAATCCCTGAAAATAACCCTTTTCTGAGCGATCCATGTACCCCAGGACACAATCAGCGGAATATTTCTGGCTATGTCATCCATGGCTTTGTTCCACCAAGTGTGCCAGGCATCATGGAAAGTAGGTCCTTCCCAGAAAATATTAACGTTTAATAACTACATGGTTTCCTTCCATATATTTATATTGTAAGGGCAGGACAAGAACAGATGGAGAATGGATTCCTCATTTCTTTTGCACAAAGAGCACCAACCAGGACCTATTTTTCTCCTTTTCTAAAGGAAATCCTAGGTTGGGAGTTTATTTTTAAGGATGCACCAAAAGAAAAGAATGAACTTTGTTGGTGGCTTAAGTTTCCACAGTGCCTTAGACCACCAATCTGGTTCATTCCATCCTTTTTGCGACATCATCCAATTATAGCCAAATTTGGGAGTATATTTCCCTGAGGGAGAGTGAACCCAACTCAGAAATTCAGGGCTTGTTAAATCTTACATTTGATATTTGAAGTTCTGAGATGAAGCCCCTCCATTCCTCCATCCATTTCTCATCAATTTAGAGATCGAAGCTTTTTTTCCAGGCTTTCCCCCAAATCGTGGACTATTCCTCAAGCTGTAACTGGCTGAGGCGGTGGATCCCTTTTGCAGATAGATGCTCTATCAGACCCCCAAAAATTGCAAAGGATCCATTGCAGCTCACCCAATGGTCCTGACCGATTCTCACTAGTTCTCCATTCCCAACCTGCCAAGCCAAACCTTTCTCGATAATGTATATGGAGTCAACCATGGCTTTCCAAACCACCGATGCTTGAGGATGTTTTGTTTTAGGAGATCTGAGCCAGTATTTGAAGGGATTTGGGTAGATGTATTTCCTCTTGATGACCATAATCCAAATATTGTCCTTAGTGAGTAGTCGATAGCCCAGCTTAGCCACCAGAGAAGGTGAAAAAGCATTGAGATCCCTAATGCCCCATCCTCCCCATTCCTTTGGACGAGCCACTTTTTCCCATGCCACCAAGGGAAGGACCGACTCCTCCTTTGACCCTGCCCATAGGATTCTACTGTACAGGTTCTTGATTTTTGAGAGGATTCCTTTTGGTACCCATGTTAGATTTTTCCAGTATACAGGAATGGCTAGGAGGACCGATTTTATCAGCACTAAACGACCTGCCCGAGACAACCACTTGAAACTCCAATTTTTAATTCTATTTCCAATTTTATCCACTAGCTAGTGCCAATCTGGAGTTCGGTATGTATATTGTTTAAGGAATAATCCTATATATTTAAAGCTGTATGACAATTTCTTTGCTTCAAAGGAAGCTCTTCTGATATCCTTCTAGCCTCCATCTCAGAAAATCCTTCAATGGTGACAAAAGATTTTTGTCCATTGATGCATAACTTCGTGGCTTTGAGGAAAAGGTCTAAAATATCTTTGAGATGCCTTGTTTCCATCTAGTTACCCGAGCTAAATAAAAGGATATTGTCCAAAAAAATAAGGTGGGTGATACTTATATTAACAGAAACCTCAATCCCTTTGACATACCATCTCCTTCTTGCATCCAAGATCATTTGACTAAGGCCTTCCGTAGCTAAGAGAAAAAAAAGGGGTGAGAGGGGGAAACCCTGTCACAGTCCTCTCTGACTTTGAAAAAAATATTTTACTACCCCATTCATCAATACCGCAAAGCTGACGTTGGTTATGCACCCCATCACCCAATTGATGAGAGATATTCCAAAGCCCAAGTGGGTTAAGAACAAACGAAGATAGAGCCAACTAATACGATCATAAGCCTTGGAAAGGTCAATTTTAAAAATAACACCTTTCTTCCCACTCTTCTTAAGGTTATGAAGAGTCTCCTAAGACACCCCGACCACTTCATGAAATTGTCTACCATCTAGGAACCCAAACTGCTCTTTAGAGATATTCCTTGAGAGTATGGGTTTTAGCCGCATTGTTATCACCTTTTCTATAATTTTGTAAATACAGTTGTAGAGTGATATTGGTCAAAAATCATCAAAATATTTTGGATCCTCCTTCTTCGGGATGAGGGCCAAAAAAATTGAATTAAAGGGCTAGTGACTTGATCCATTCAGCCTTGATTCTTTGACCACCTTTGTCAGTTCCTCCCCCAGGAACTCAAAGAAATGTTGAAAGAATTCCACTGTCCATCCATCTAGCACTAGACTTGTGTCTTTCTGCATAGACTTGATAATGCCTTCCACCTCCCCTTTGGAAATAGGCAACATGATATTATCATTTTCATCCTCTTCCACATAGCGAAGGAAAAAGTGAGAAAATTTAATCACTTCCACAATAGATGCTTCAGCTGGAGCTTTGAAAAGAGATTTGAAGTGACTGGTCCCCAGCCTTGCTAGATCATTGGAGGATTTAGTAGTTTTCCCTTCCTCCGTCTGCATTCCCCATATGGTATTGATATTCTTCTTTCCCTTTGCATAGTATTGGAATTTTTTTTAATTTTCATCCCCCCCTATCAACCAAATAGCTCTACTCTTTAGTCGCCATTGTTCTTCTTTGTCCTTAAAAATTTTCTTATGGGAGGCTTCCAGGAACTTTATTATGTCCATTTTCTCAATGGTTTCATATCCATCATCCTTTGGAGTTTTGAGCTGATCTAATTCCGCTCCTATCCATTGGAGGGACTCATCCTCTTCCAGTTTCTTCTCCTTATCCCAGTCCACCATAGCCTTCTTCATAAGTTTGAGTTTCTCCATAAACATTGAGCCTTTATTTCCTTCCAAGCCTGCCTCATCCATTTTCCAAGTGGAGTGGAATAGCTCATTAAAGACTTTATTGTTACTTTCACGAAAGGAAAGTTACGATATAAAAGGAGTATGATAGGGAAATTTCCGATATAAACTTTAATTTTTACAAAAGGTGGGTTTTTAAGAGTTTGTGATTATCGTACATTTTTAAAGGTGAACCTTTGTTGTATGGGTTTCGATAAAGGGAGTCTTCAATATGATAAGATCCTAAAATGTCCTAACTTTATTTAAAATCTGGAAAATTTTGTTAACATGAAAGAAGGGTCCCCATTATTTATTAATACTTAAATAAAGTGAATGGGGGGTTTTTGTAGGCTACAACAATTGGCGACATACCGGGAAAAACAATTATCTCTATAAGAATACATGAAATTTTAATAACTAACGAAAAAGGATTAGAAATATTTAATTTTTTGAAATTTAGATTGATTAAGATTACTCTGAATAAAACTGAACTCATTATTTTATAAAACTTTCAAAACTTTTTATCGATAATAATCTTCATTATCTATGTCAGTTGTCTCATAATTTGTAAAAATAAAATAGAAAAATATAGGAGTTTCTTGCGTTAAGATAAACTTATTTGTCACTGGTAGAGCCATTGTTGCTAATAGGCATTGATAGCCTCGACAAGGTTACCATTTAACTGAATAATACCAGTATCCCATCCACTTATAGTAATATTATAGAGGCATTCATTTTCCTTTTAAATTTTTTCTTTTAGCTATTTGAAAGCCATTATCCTAGTTTGGTGGAAAGATAATGACAATTCCATTCACAAGTTATAATGATATTGAATAATCTGACTCGTGATGAGACATCTTATCGTATAGTTATGAAGAAATAAACCATTATCCTGGTTTGGTTAGCAATCATGATAATGTCAAAAACATCATTATTTCCCCATGATCATGGTAATCTGGCTCATAGTGAGACCCCTTATCTTTCAAAATTTAAATATTTTTGAATTACACTCTAAAAATACAAAATCAGTGGATGGGGAGGTAAAACTACTCAAGAGTTGTAGATGAAAATAAAAGTCAAAAGATGCTAAAACTTCAAAATAGTCTCTGTTTTTTATAATAAATTGTACATGACAGGTCAAAGAGTAATGATATCTTTTAATGTTTCAAGTTATGAAATATTTACAAATTAATGGAGATAAATATTTCATAGATTATAATAGATGCAATACTAAGCTTCAATGTTATAATCTCTTTCCAATACTCCTTTTAATTAATAAAACTCCAAGTTAATTATGAAAGAACCCAATATGAATTCAAAAGAGTAATACTTCAACATAACTAACCTAAAGACATCGATATATATACATATGCTTATTTACATATTTACAACAGAATATGCATTCTTAAGAAAAATATTTTTTTAAAACTAGACCATTTACGGGAATAACATCTCTCTTACCTTGTAAATATTGAAGGATAAAAGTTGACAAGCTAGTTTTTCAATGATCTGAAATAGGCAGAGCCAAATTTTTTGTAATTTTGCATGTTTTCATTTTTATTCATGGGACTTATCCAATTTCAGAACTAATCTGTTGATTTAATTTTTTTTAATTTAATAAAATTGCATCAAACCAAGACTTGACCAATTGTTGATGTTGAGAATGAGTTTTTTTGGTTTGATCTCTTTCTTCCTCTATGTTTAGAATTTGAGACATTCTTAAGTGTAAAGTAGAGCATGATTGTTCCTCTATGGATTGAACTAGGGAAAGTGAAGGAAAAATGAGATTAGGAGGTAAGATAGCTTCTTACCGATATACAAAGTAATAATGAGAAGTTCCTAATGGAGCCTTATGAGTAATTATGTTAGCACATAGAGAAAATATTAGAGCTTTATGTCAATTATTTTGTTTTTCATCAATGTTTCTCTTTGTTACACCATTTTTTGGTCATCTAACCTACTATCATTAGATGGACCCAAGTACACCACGTAAGACCAATTTTACCCTAAGTAAAATTGCTTTCACTATGTAAAATAACTTAATAAAACACATTTATTAGGTTGTTTATGGTCTAAACAGAAAACCCCAAAAGGAAATATTAAACAAACCTATATTTGTTTGATTTTCCTGGCCATGTTTAACCCAAAACAAAGAAATTAATTAGATAAATCTTTATTTATCTTATTATTTTCTAGGAATAATTATTTAAATCTTATTTAAATAATATTCCTTGTTAAATATGACGAAATCACCCATAAATAATTAAATAAATCATTATTTATTTGATTATCCTCCAACCACTTCCTTAAAATGATAAATAAATCATTTATTTATTTATTATTCACAAATAAAGGGATTTGACCCAAGTCAAATACCTTTTCCCTCCAACAAATATAATAAAATATTCCATAAAAGGTGGATCTAGATTTGGTTAATGTTATTTTAATCATGTACCAAGATCTAGAATGACCCAATATTTTGTTATAAATAGGAGGGTTTTTCCTATCATTCTTCACCTTTTGTTGCCTATTAGATCACTCTGGATCTATACACTTGGTCATATTCTTCATTATTTACTGTGTGAGCTCCCTTTGAGTTCTATCTTTGTTTGGGTTTTCTACACCAACAAGAGAGAGAGATTCTAGATCTGAAGTGCTAAGGACTTCCAAGAACCCATCCCATTGAGAGGAATTGGATACACCTTATTGTTTTCCTCCCAGGTGCCCTTAATACAAAAATTCTTTCAAAAAAAATTGTTCTTGTCTTGTCTATTGGATGTATGGAGCAAACTCTTGATTTTACTACTTAATGTCTTTCTATGCATAGATATGGTTGTTTGCAGCACTTGTCTTGATCAACTAACTGCAGATCTGAAGATGTTAGCAGCCACATTTGATGTTAGGGCTATAAGTTATGCATAGCTAAAGTGGTCTTTTTTCGTACGCTTCGACAAAAGATTCATACTAACAATCTTGATTATTCTTAAGAGATTCTTATTGGTAGATCTAGCTAATCCATTTCCTTATGGATAATAATTGGCAAAATATTTAAGTTTAAAACCTCTCTTTAATGAAAATTCAGTTATAGTATTTCTGGAAAAATAGGAAGCATTATAAAAAAGGATAGCATTAGTTAACCCCAACCTGGTAATTATATTTCAATCAATGAAATCCATGACAATTTCAAAATTGACTACCTTCAAAGGGATTGCTTCCACCCACCTGGTAGAATAATCTGTAGCAGTTAAGATGTACCTGTGTTGTTTAGAAGAGTTAGGGACAATCTCACCTACAACATCCAATCCCTATTGTTCAAAAGTTTGTTGAATATTGACTGGTTGTAAATGTAAGGATGGCCTTTTCTTTCTTCCTAAAGATGTTTGGAAAACCTTGCATATTCATACATAAGAATGAGTATCCTTGAAAAAAGTAGGCCAATAATAACCAACTTGAATTATTTTGTGAGCAGTAGTATCTCCAATATATATCCACCAACTGGTCCATCATGCATTTCATGCAAGACCTTTTTGGCTTCAGGTTTCTCAAGATATCTAAGTAAGACATAATTATGATTTTTTCTAAACAAAAAATTATCAACAAGTTAATATGATTATCTTTAAGTCTTATGGCTCTCATTTTATTATAATTTAGTTCAGTTGGATCATAACCATTTTTAAGAAAGAAAATCAAATCAGCATATTCAGATTTAGTATCTACAAGACTTACCTCTAAGATTTGAGCATTACTACATGAATCTGAATCATCTGAACTATTGGATGCTCCGGTCATCAATATGAAAATACCTTTACCTCTAACTATTTTAGTAGGTTTAATCTTTGGATCATATTACTGCAAGGTTTTAACCTAATTAGATCTCTTTTCCCCTAATTCTCTTTGAATAAGAAATTGTCTAACCATTGGGAAAGGGACAATCAATTTAGTATGTGATTTCAGGAGAAAATGTATAAAATGTTTTATTGACTTAAAAACCACAAATGCTTGTTATTCCACTTTTGAATAGTTTAACACATCTCCTTGTAAATTGGAAATAAAGAAGTCAATGGGAGTTTCAAATTGTTATTCATTTGGTTGGGTCAAAACTCTTACATATGAGTTTTCAGAAGAAAATGTATATAAAAAAATTCTCTAGAAAAAAAAGGTGTTGATACTGAAGGGGCATTTATGATGGCTTGCTTTATTGATTGAAAGTATTTTTTCTTGATTTTTCCCCACTTGTGTACTGTTTTCTTTTTTCTCATGGTCTGCAAAGGAAAAACAATTTGTGAAAAATTAGGAACAAATATTTTGACAAAATTAATCTGACCAAGAAAGGATTGCATGGGATTTTTGTTACGAGGCAAGGGTATTTATGAAATTTCCTTAATCCTTTCTTGTCTATAAAAATTCCTTCCTTGGAAACAATAAAGCCTATAAGTTTACCTTCACTAAGAGCGAAGAATGAATTTTTAGGATTCAAAGAGATTCCAATTTTTTTTGCATCTTTCAAATATTTGTTTTAGGTAATAAAGATGAGTGTTCCTCTTTTTTGAATAGATTGTTATATCATCTAAATACACAACAATCGATTTATTGATCAAACCTTTGAAAGATATATCAATATCTCTTTGAGATGTAACTCTAACATTTATCAACCCAAAAGGAATCTTTTGATAAGAATATGTTCCCCATTTGGTTATGAATGTGGTTTTTAATCTATCTTCGAGATGCATAAGAATATTTTTATAGCCTGAAAAAACATATAAAAATGACATCAGTTCTGAACCTGAAACATATTGCAAAATTTGTTCCATCAGAGACAAAGGAAAGTTATCGTTTTTGCATACTTTATTTAAATTCCTAAAATCTATGCAAATATGAATTTATCCATTCTTTTTTCTAACTGGTCAAATATTTGTAACCCACTTGGAATGTCTGACTAGAAAGATGATTTTAGCTTTGAGTAGTTTGTTTAATTCAATTTTAAATTGAGCTTCAATATTAGGGTGTATCTTCCTAAGTTTTTGTTGAATTGGTCTTATATTTAGTGGCATAGATATAGTATGTCGAATGATGGATGTGTCATAGGTTTTTAAATCATCGTAACTCCAAGAAAATACATATTTGTATCTTTTCAACAGATTGATGAAAGTAGATATTTCATCTGGTGTAAGCCCAAGGTCTAAATTAATGTTTTGCGGTTTATGATCAATCCCTAGATTAACCAATTCATATCTTAAATTACTACTCTGAAGTTTACAAATGGAAACCTTATTGAATCTATATTTCAAATCATATAAGTCTTCCAACTTTGAGAAATGAATTTTCTTCAGAAGACTTATTTAGCTTCTTATCGTGTTCATCTTCATCAATGAATTGATCTAATCAAGACCCTTCAGAAATTAAAAAAAAAATAGGATATCATTTCCATCATTAAATAAATGCCAATTATTTATGTTATCTAGAATGGAGGGACAAAATATTAACTCAATCAAAAATCTATCAATTTTAAAATCTTCAGGAGGAATGAGATTTGAAGCAACATTGGCTAGGAGATCCACACTCACATTCTGCAATCTTTGAATCAGAGTAATATTAAACACAGTGAAATGGGTTGTTAAGTCTTGGATCAAGGTCGATTAATAATGTTTTAGGTGACTAGAGGTGTAATCGATATTGTTTCTTACTTTGTTAATGACAATCCCTAAATCACCAAAAAATTTAAGATACCTGACATCAATACTAATAGCATTCTGTGAGCCTTGCACCAATGCTTCATATTCAACGATGTTATTTGTAAATTCAAATTCCTATCTTCATGCAATCATATTTTTTTCTCCATGTGGATTTACTACGATACATCCAACTCCTGCACCATCATTAGATTTTGACCCATCAAAGTAAAGAGTCTAAAATAATTCATCACACTTATTTACAGGATTATCTACAATATTGATGCTTATTGATGAATATGTTTGTGAAAAAATTTCAACTTGGGATAAAGCATAATCAACAGGAAAGAGAAAGTTTTGAGTTGGGAAATTTCCAAAGAAAGATTCTAGAGAATAATTTCCCAGAATATTATTTTTTAACACTATTGGTTCATTTTTGTCATCTAAATCAGTCATGGAATATATCATATGATTTTCCCTATCAACACAAATTTGATTAGGTTTTACATTCTATGGGAGCCAAAGATATGACCATTTAGTCGTGAAATAACCATGTAGTTTCTTAGACCAGAACCTGCTTAAAATAAGACCAGAAAATTCAGGGATTTTTGTGACCAATATATCAATTATTTGAGAAATTTTGAATTATAAGATAGTCTGATTAATACATAAATCATCTCTCCTAAGACTTTTAATTTTATGCAATCTAATTTGACAATCTGAACAACATTTTTTTGAGGAGTAACATTCAATTTGAGACAGACTGAGTAAGGCATGATATTGGGTGGTGCATCAAAATCTACTAAATAATTATGTAAATTTTTGTTAGATATTTCAAAAGTCAAAAGAAAAGGAGCAGTGTGAGAATTTCACCTATATCCAATCAAAATAACATCAGAATAATCAATTTTATTTGTAGAGACATTTGGGGGTTTTCCTTTTCCTTTTGAGGCTTTCAAAGTAACAATATTAGAGGGTAATGGGGATGCAAGGACAACATTTAATTCATTGAGTAACAAGTTATGTTGTTGTTTTTAATATACTAACCTCATATAAGGAAAGGTTGACTTCAATATTTTTCATGTCTTCTACAATATTATATTCAAAGCTATCTGAAACCAACAAGGTTTTAGATGATGAGGAAGAATTGGAAGTAGTTGGAGTAGAATAGGAACATTGAGTAGAAGTATTTCGTAACTTTCTCTTTAGTATCAGGAGTATGATACTTTTGAGTTGTACTAGAAGGAGTAGTATCAACAGGTCCCTTGCCTCTAGTATTGACTGGCAAAGCTTCTTCTTCTTTCTCACTTTCTGAAGTGGTCAAGATGAAGTCCCAAAAGCCATGAACCTCAATTATTTCTTCTTCTTGTGTTTCATCGGTAGATAGTTATGTTTCTTCTTATTCATCTTCTTCATCAGATTCCGTGTTTTATATATCATCAAGAGGTTGTGACTAGGATGGATGATTTCTTTTGAAAGGCCGATAGGGCTTCCTTGAAGATTTAACAACTTGATTACTGATTTCAACCATCTCGTTTAACTTTTATTTCAAAAATTTATTTAATCCTTACAAATAAAAAGGATATTTAGTAAACTATTTCTTGGATTATTCTTTAAAGGTCACTTTCTTGGTATGTTTTCTTTCCTCAACATCGGATTTCTTTTCAAGAGCTAGAACTCTCTTCTCAACTGATCGAGCTTCTTTCATGCTATCAAGCATTACTATTTTTTGAGCTCTATCTACAAATATAGAAATATTTTAACGAAGAAAATTGATATACCATTCAATTTGAACAACTATACCATGTCTAAAAGTAGTTTGGATGTTATTTAACAACTTGTTGAATCTTAAATTGAAGTCTTTGATTTTTTAGTTTGGTAAAGTCTTAAGATTTGAAAAATCATTTAGCAAAGTAAAAGTAGTTCGATCATCACCAAAAAAATTCAAGAATTGTTCTTCACATGTATCCCAATATATGATGTATCCAACTGGAAAAGAGAAGTATCAGGACCCAACTAATCCTTCAAATGGATAGGGAAAAAGTCTACAAAACACATCTTGCTCTAAAATTGCATTAAGATTAATTTATAGCATAAAGTTATGAAGGTGTTCCTCTGTAGGTAGACCATCATTAGGATTATATTTAGGTGACCATGTTTCTGTATGTTTTGGAAGAGGATGTATAGGTGGTCTCATACCAACTAGACCTATGTTATTCCATGGTCGATTAACCATTCTCTAAGTGGTAGGTCCAGAAGAAGTTGTACTTGAGGTAGAGGCTGTAGAATGATTTATAGTTGAAGAAGATTCCCCTATAGTACTAATTTTACTAATTATTTGTGAGATAGGAATGTGAGTGGGAGTAGGATATATAGGGTGATAGGAAGAAGGTAAAGGAGTTTGAGAAGAAACGGGGTTGAGGGAAGGATTTTGAGGTGGGGAAGATGAGGTAACCTCACTAGCTGAAGATTATTCTTCTGAAGTACTTTTCCTTCTTCAATGAGTGGGAAATGAGAATTAAAATGGCTTGAATCCAATATTTTCACTCTAGGATATAGTTAAAACTCCAGAAGATTTAAGGGATCAAGAAACACTTCCTTCATAAAAATTAGATTGAGCAGCCTTTTCTCCAGATATGGAAATTCCTTCCAATCTATGATTAAATTTTGGAACTCAGGTGTCTCTATAACTGGTTTTTTCTGAGTGGAAGTATGCTCTTTTCTTTGGAATTGGGCTAGGAGATTGAGTGGCTGATTGAACAACTTCAGATCTAGAATTCAAATATTTAGAATGTGATCTTGAAGTTGGTGGGGGTTTTGAGGGAGAATGAACCTTTGGATGGCCTTTAGGTTTCAGAGAAGACTTTTTTTCCATTCATAGTCTGATAGCCATCCTTTTAGCACAAAAAAAATGTTGATTGCCTGAAATGTCAACCTTAACATTGGGGAAAACCACCCGGTCAGGACCTTAGAGTAGATCCTTTTCTATTTGAGATGATGGCTCCGGCTGGAAATTAATGGGACCAATTTCCCGATATATGAAATTATAATAAATAAATTTAATAAAAGTATATAGTTGTGATATAATTAAAACTAAAATAAATATTAATAAACTTATATCTATCCCAGAAATGTTATTTGTATATTTTATTGTAAATATTTCATAACTCACATGACAATATGGCTTAACATGTAAATATGATGTTAAATATGAGATATATAACTAATTTAATTAAATTATATTATAAAAATGTCAAATATATGAGATCTCATTGTTCATTCATATAATTCAAGAATTCAATCCAACATATCAATAATGATAATGAACGATTATTAAATAAAATATATAATGAAAAAAATCAAACATCCATTCCACTCTTAAACAAAATAATAACACAAGGATAATAGTACCTGATATATCAATACTCTTCTCATGAGGAAAATTGCGATGGTTCAGCTATATATTAAGAAAAACCTGAGTTACAGCAGTGCAAGATTACGCCTTGTTTTCAAAATTCAGTACCACTTCTCATATCAAATGGAGTGGATTTATAGTTTGATTTCAAAATGTAAATATAGAAAATAAAAAAACAACTTAAATAGGTGTAGCTAAAATAAGTAAAAAGGACAAATTTAGAATGTGTTGAAATAGATTATCTAAGCCCGGGAAGAAGACTATTCTCCAATTCGTTGTTGTAACTCATAGATATCTGTCATGTTCTTTACCTCGGATGGGGCCCTTGGTTGCATTCACATTTGGCTATTGAAGATTGTGTGTCTTAATGCTGACATCATTTGATTGGTTGTACTAGATAAAAAACAGAGCATTAACCACTCACTATGTGATTTGATTAAAAATTGCGAATGACTTTCCAAGTCAACCTTGGTTACTTGCTCAGTAATTTAGTCCCACTTCTTGGTGGTTTCTTGCCAAATTTTAGTGAGTGGTTTGATATCCAGTAATGATCCTTTAGGACTAATTTGTATGATATTGGCCTGAAATAAGTTATCACTGAATTTATCGATGAGAATATTTGAAATATCCCTTGCTTGAAACACTGTTGTTTCAGTATACTTTATAATAATTTCCCATTCTCTAAAAACAAATGTGATTCTTCAATCCTAGGAAAGGTGGTTACTAAACACAACCTTTGATGTTGGGAAAGGTGGTATGATTTCAATATGTTGGTCCCACAAAGGATTTTTAGAGGCCTTTTTTGTAATCAGAGTTCATTCAAGGCTCTTGGAAGTGTCTTGGGCTTTCTTTTGTAGAGGAGTATTATCAACATGAGTTTCATAGACATTAGAATTTAGAGTCTGATTATATTCCTTTCATATTTCTTCTAGCCTATCTTTAGGAAAGGGATCTTCTGCTTGTGAAGAAGAGGAGGAGATTTTTTCTTTTTACTAAGAAACATTAGTAGATTGTGTATAACCAATAATTATCACATCATCAGGAATTGTTTCCTCTTGAGAAATCCTAAATGAATCAATAGATAAATTCTCTAAATTGGAAGCCCTGTATTGTGTAAAGTGAATAATTTATTGCGGAGTCAGTTTTTTCTCTGCTAGTTTCACGACAACTAAAAAGTAAGAGCTTTCTCAAACAAATCATCAAATTTATTAGGTTCATGGAAAATTTTCCTGATGTTTGACGCATCTATAACATTTTTGGTGATTTGTTTTGGGTCATACTGTCAATTGGGAATAGTGGGGAACTTGAATTCTTGAACTTCATTAATTTCAAGTAGAGCATGCTTGAAATGATCTAAATCAAATATACCACACTGGATTGGAAAAGTAGGCCATACCTTTTTGTTTGATTCTACCAATACTTTTGAAATATTGTTTCCTACAGTCTGATAAGTTATATCTGTAACAAGAAGTTTGTCAGGAATGAATATTGGTAGCACATGGGGGTTGGCTAGACACTCAAAGACTTGAACATAGGTAAATAACTCCTCCCCAAACTAGTTTCCTATCCAGAGAAAATTAGTTTCGGCTTCTGAAAATAACCTAGAGGTATTTTTTCCAAAAATAATCTAGTGGATAGGTGAGATGACTCTATGACAAATTTTGTAGAAATGTGGCAGATATTTTGAATCCCAAAGAATATCATGGTAGATGTGAGTAGGGGATGAGTCTTCTATATTCCACTTCCATCCTATAGAGGAAAGGTCTATAGTAAAACATAGGGCATCCATTATATAAACATTCATTTAGAAGGGTAGAATTACTTTCTCAGATAAATTATGATATTTTATAAAAGACAGGTTGTTGGTAATTAGATTATTGGAGAGAATATTTCCCCATTCCATGATAAAACCCTCTGAAGCTACATCTATAAGTGTTTTCCATTTATCAATAAATTTTTGTGTATTAGGCTGACCAAAGAGCCTACACATCATAAAAACTAATTTAAAAAAGGGACCAACAAGTGAGTCAACAACATGCTTACCCAATTCCTCTCGCTTGTGTTTGTTTGAGTCCCTCCTCCATGGCCTAATTAGCTCTGATGCATGTACATGTTCTTTCATGAATGTTTCCACGAATTTCTTGTGATTTTTCCACTCTGGGTCAGGTAGATGGTACATTTTATTCAAATATTCACTGGAAAATGACCCAATAAATGTTTTCTTTATTGTCACAATATTTATGTTGGTAATATTCAAGTCTGACACAACCCACTAAATCATGTCTATGTAAGGAATAATTCTATGTCGGGTCGTAATCCTGTGCAAGAATGAATTAGCTACGTCACTATATGTAGCACTGGAGATCGTGGTAGAATCAATTATAATCACTGTCATGTTTGTAATTATGGGTTCTTCGTCTTCAAAGAACTTGTGCATGGCTTCCCATGAGGAATTCCCAGCGTCTTTAGGGTAAACTGTGTTAGAAAATAACCTTGGCATGGTTTTGTTTCCTTCAACACTTTTAGTGGGAGGAGAGGCAGATGGTTGTTGTGCTGTATTTTTCTTCTTCCCTTTCCATGCTTTAGAAATTTCTTGGTCGTGCCTAACCTACAACAAAATAACACAATAATAAGAAATAACTTCTTAACTCTCAAGACTTAGCGCGAATACTGAAACATTAAAACTATAATCTTTCTTTTCACAAAAAATCTTGATAAAATCGAGGTGAAATGAGTGAAAATGTTTATAATTCAGAAAAACATAACTTTTCCACTTTCAATCGTTAAATGCGAAAAAGTGAATTCACTTGGTCTTGACACATCAAAATAGCAAAGGAAAAGTATTGTAGAAATGTAATTGAATGCGTTTAAAAAGTTACGATATTGGAGAGGTCCAATAAATGAAAATCCCGATAGGGTAACGACTATGGAAAAAGGCGAGGAGGGGTATCGGGGAAATCATATCAGGAGTGGCAATATAAAAGATGGCAGAGATCGAAAGGGAGAGGCATCAGAGGTGTCAAATTACAAGAGTTACGATATAGTGAGCGTTGATATTAATAAAATAATGTTTTTGGGGCCAATGCTTAGTTATAATATTCAATTATATAACAACACACCGACATTATTTTATGATGAAAAAAAATCATAAAATCCTCAGTAAAAATCCCTTTTAAAAAAATATCATTAGGGGAGAGATATAAAAGATGGCTTTATCGTAACTTTCAAAAAAGGAAAGTTATGATATAAAAGTAGTTTGATAGGGAAATTTCTGATATAAACTTTAATTCTTATAAAAGGTGGTTTTTTAAGGGTTTGTGATTATTGTACATTTATTAAGGTGAAAATTTGTTGTATGGGTTTTGTAAAGGAATTCTTCAAGCTTATACGGTCCTAAAATGTCCTAACTTTATTTAAATTATAGAAAATTTTATTAACATGAAATAAGGGTCCCCGTTATTTATTAATACTTAAATAAAGCAAATGGGGGGCTGTTGTAGGCTACAGAGCTTGGCCCAAGAGAGTAACACATAGGTATTTCCGGATCAACAAGTGAGTATGACTTGTAAAATGTTTAGCTGCAGAAAGTATCAAGGTCCTTGTACCGAAAGGGAAGGAAATAGTGGGCCCTTTAAAGACAATTAATAGTACTAATCTAGAAAAGGCACACATGCACATACATAATAATGAGTTCTTGATCAAATAATGAAATAGTTCATGAGGAAGCAAATATTGCGAAGGAAATTACAACACAACTTTAGCAAGATAAGTACCAAAGCCACCAAAATAGTTCAATTTCCTTCGTACATATGAAAACAACCTACATCGCAAACATTCAAATAACATTATTACAATATTCCTGACATATGCATGAATATGTGCCGACTCAACAAGCTTATGAATTAAGTAAAAGTTCCAATATACATTGAGACAATGAACACCACTAGCCCCAATAATGGAGAATTTGAGCAATCACTTGCTCCTCCAAAACAAATATCTTCCTCTATAATGCCTAGTAGGAGGAGCCAAGGTGAAAATCCCTTCCCATGTACAATGAGGGTGTATATATAACAAATGGGGTGATCATTCACCTCCCATGTGACTCTTGGGTTACCCTCATGATTTTTTGACTTCTCTATGAACTTTCAACTCCCACATCACTTTTCACATTACATGGATTACTTTTGGACTTCCACTTTACATTACATTTTCCAATATAGAATTTAGATAATCCACAAATTGGATCTGGCACATGATGACTCGTGACATCACACTGAAGACTTGGATATTATGATGACATGGAAATGTCAAGCCACTCTTTGTTGCTGCTTTTTATTAAATAGGAGATGTGAAATGCTTCATCTTCATGCAAGATGTGATTTATTCTTCATACCCACCCTCCAAATGGTTGTGAATCAAATGGAACCTTTGTGTAGTCTTGATATTTGATATTATTTAATCTAGTGTTCCTCTGTCTTCTCACCTGATTATCATCTCATCCCTTCAGCTTCATATGTTTCTTCTAGCATGGTCCCCTTCTCCTTTTCCTCCATCATCATCCTTTTTAGTGTATATGAGTCACAAATGATAAAACATATTATTTCCTTGTGATTGATAGGATCTTAGGTCAAATTGTTATATTTCCAAAAAAAAAAAAGATTAAAATAAAATTTGACATGTATTTTTATTGTCAAATGAGTCTTGAGTCATGTCCTAGGTATCATTACTAATCCCTCCATTTTTAAGGTCATAAAATTATTGTCTTGGTCATAATTTTTGTCATTAAGTCATTCACATGCATACTTAAAGTGTTCGAGGTTCCAAATAATGGTTAACATATGCATTAGGTGTCATCATTTGCTCATGTCAACAAAATCTACTTGGGAGTCATGTGATCACCATTTTCACCTTCATGGGAGTTAGTAATTAGGGATAAGTTTATCAAAAAGGTATCAAAGGTACATTAAGTCCACATGGAGATGTAACCTTTCTAAACAAAGTAATAAAGCTATAGTATAATCACCTCATCAAGTCACTTCTCAAAAGGACATGTGGTGTCACATCGTCACCAAAGTAAAAAACCAACTTTCAAAAAATAAAAGGACCATCCAAGCATTCAAAAAATTCAATACATCCTCCAAGAACAAGTCTCCACCATTGTGCTTCATCTTATGTAATATTCCCAAATTTCCACATCATATTTGGAATATTAGAGTCCTTGATTTTCTTAATAAATTAAGTAAAGAAAAGGGTGAAGGGACCCACAAACCTCAAAGATGAATACAATCCACTTTTAATGTGTGTATGTGGATATTTTAGATCTAGATCTAGAACATGGAGTGTGGAGCAGCTCTATTTATGGAGATCATTCCTCATTTATGAGATAGAATATGGAGGATGAAACAGTCAAATAAGATCATGGATCTCAAATATAAAAACATGAGGATCTTTGATAAGGTCAACTGAGATCATAGTGCATTCAAAGAAGATCATGAAACACTTATGATAAGATAGTGGAGGAAGTGGTGCATTTAATGCATGCATGATGGAGAGGGTGATCACCCCATATGAACATGATGGAAGACATGGATCAACAACGCAGTCAAACATGGAGAATTTTTCCACATGTAAAACATATATTTGGAGTGGACCTAGGCTATGGAAGGCTCATGCATATAATGAAGGTGAAGGCACAATGGAAGGCATGATTTGGATTATTCATTTCTTGATCTGTTTAGATCTAGATTTGTCTTTGGACATTTCTATGTAGACTTGGGCTATTTAGCAGGGTTTGCAGAGTGTGCCCGAGAATTAATCCCACCTCTTTCTTTGAGTAGCTCTGGAAAGAGGATTGTTCTTCATTCCTTAGCAGGCGTTGGTGCCATCTTCAGGAGGTTGTTTCTAGCATCAAGCTAGGAAACTAGTGGAGGATTCATCCTACCACTTTTTTCTTCAGATATAGCCTTTCAAGAGCAGAAGATCTACATCTGGCATTCAGGCCATTGGGATTTACCTCCATGCAGCAGTATTCCCTTCAAGGATTGCATAATCCAGTCTTGTAGATCTATTGGAGGAAGGAAGTTTCCAGTATTTCAGCTGGAAGTCCTGTGAGGCATAACCTCCTCACATTGGATATGACAGCGCAGTTTTCTGAAGTTGTTGGTCATCCAGCAGCCATTTTTAGTGGAGGAGATTGGAGGAGCTATATCTTGAGCTTTTATCCCAAGGATCTTGTGAAGGGATCAGCCCTTATTGCATAGATCTAATTGTACATCATTGAAACCATCTTATTATCAGATCTAGGTTCAGATTTTCATTCCCAGTAACATATATGAGTAGCTCTAAGAGGAAGGTTGTCTTAGAGTTACAGATATGAGAAATCCCTCCTAAGATATCTTTGGAATCCATCATTGAGACCGGATCTACAATTTCAACATCATCGGAGCTCCCACTCTGCCCAGATCTGAATTTCTATCTTTTAGTCAATTGTAGTCCCTACAGTTGTAGCAAGGAAAACATAGTTTACCTTCCAACAGATAAGTAGTTACGCGGTCCCTCTTGGGATATCATTGTAGGGTCATTCTAGGCTACTCTTGTGGCTTGAGTGTCTCATATTTTGAGCATTGTTGTACTTGCTTTTTGCACCTCCAATATAATAAAATGGCTCAGCTATTTCTGTGAGTTCTAATGTGTATATAGATTTATTGTTTACTTTGTTGTAGTTCTTATATTGTGTTTTAGTATTACTACATTCTCCCTTTTAGGATATTACAATGGTATCAGAGCATGATCTTTGGCTCAGCTTGTGGACACTTCATCTTTTACATCAAAAGAAGAAGCAGATAGATGAGATCTATCATGGAGGATGATAATTCTGCCAGCCCTTTCTTTAGAGCCATGCAAGATCCCTCCACAGAGGTCAATCCAATGAACAAGGAAGGATAGAAAGAAGATCCAAGAAGAAGATGTGATGAGGAAGGTTCAAGCACTTCCTATCAACAAAGAAGAAAACCAGAGAATCCTAGATCTCCTCATAGATCCACTATGCCCACTTTCTTTGGAGAAGGTGGAAGGTGTATAAGTGAAGAAAGTAATGAACCTGAGACTCATGAGACTCTCAATATATATCTTGAAGAGTACAAAGCAAAGTCTAGAGCATTCAAGGAGAAGCTAACTCTGCAACAATTCTTCAAAATCAAAGAAGAAATAGGATCTTATAGTAGCAATAGAAGAAAGAGGCATAATAGATTCTATTTTCCTACATTTGATGGATCTTCCTCAAGCACTGTTAGAGCTTGGAGGAGAGATTTAGATGCATTTTTCAGGCTACATCCTGTAGCTGAAGCAGAGGCTGTTCAAATTGAAGCACTTCATATTTTAGATGCAGCCAATGAACGGTGGTTTGGTCATATGGAGCATGCAAATGTGACTACATATTTAGATTTATTTCACAAGTTGAGGAAGGAATTTGATGTGAGAAAACCAGAGATGTGTCACAAAGTGACATTCCATAAGGAAACAAAGGAGGATGTCAATATTGTTACTCTGGACCAGGAGTCACTACATTCACCACCAGCTACAAAAGTACTTGCATCCGGAGAAGAGACACTTGTATCTTTGCAAGATTTTCTTGATATCCCGACATATAGAGTCTCATGCATGATTCAGGAGATGAATGAGGGAAAGGAAGAATATTATAGTGCTGGTACACTTGGAGAAGATTAGCCATCACTCTTACCAGTAGTTGGAGACACTGTTTTCCAGGTTGGAGGAACTCTTGTGTTCTAGAAAGAGGTCTTCACACATCAGTTGATCCAAGGTATGCATGAAATTTCATCACCTATTGTTTCAGTAAATCTTATTGAAACTTATGAGGACATGCCATCAGGGCCAATGCATAACCAAGGGTTAGAACAAAATGTTGATTTGAAGCAGCAACATATCACAGTGCAGAGGACCCTTTATTTAATCAAGGAGGAGATTAAGAACTATCCCAGTTCATCATTTTTGAGCTACATTCAACCCTTTGAGTTGAAGTGTAGAGTTTCAGAAAATGGGATGGAAATGATCTTATGTACAATAACTGGTTGTGAGATTAGCATTGTACCTTGTTTTGAGACAACACATGTATTACCATGCAGCTCTACAACGTTGTCACTTAGTGGCTGTGAAAATGAAGAGGCCCCATCATTCTTAGAGCATTCTAAAGGTAGCTTCACTCATGAAGCAATGGAGGTAAATATGGTAGATGGTATACATCTTGGGATGAGGAAAATTTTCTCCTTTCTAGATGACCCTTTCTCAATGAGCATCTCACAACTCAAAGAGAGACTTCTACCTGCAACAGATCCAAAACTTCATTGGTTTTGGAGGGCCTTTGGTGAAAAGAGAATCTCATTGAGAGATCTCATTAGAGGTGCACTTCAACATTTCATGAGGTGCAAAGTTCTTAATCAGTTTGGGGAGGATGGTATTCTACAAAGGGAGGATACCATGATTATGCAGCACATCATTCACCATCCACATTGGGATGAGTGGATGAGGATGATAAGCAAGGGGTTGCATGACCACTTACAGACTTATGACATGGGCCAGTAAGCTTGGTTACGTTGGTTTCCCTTGGGATAATTTTTTCACTTCCCAAAGGCTCCTATATCTTTGATCCATGCCTTGAAGAACACTTATGAAATGAAGAAAGAGGCATGGTTGCACTGGCTGCTCTTGGGTGAGTATGGTTACCACCCAATAGCTCATATTTTTCTAATCCATGCCTTGTATATCAATGTTAAAATTCAGCAAAAGAAGGCATGTTAAATTTGGTTTCCCTTGAGAGAGTTTGGCCACCACATGACATCTCCTATGTCTATGTGTTTTGTATTGGGTAAATCTTGGCATGATGCTCTCATGATGTGTATTGATGGTGTTCATTTATATTGGGAGGATGTGACATTCCACATGTCTATCAGTATGTTTTTTATCCATGATGCACATGAAGAGGAGAGAAAGCAGCAAGACCTTTTGTTGCTTTGGTTGCTTTTGGGGGAGTTTGGCTTGTCCATCTTACATGGAGGAGATGGAGGATGGCAGCAAAGGGCCTTACTCCGGTGGTTACTATTAGGAGGATATGGTTTTACATTTTTGTCTACCCATATAACTCCTTCCCTTCTTCCTTTTCATAACGTTGGAATGATTCTTGGATCCAACAAGGCCAACAGGGCTAAGGATGAGAGCATATCAATGCTCAATTAAACTCATAAAGCATGGGATGAAGAGATGTATTGTGAGATGGAGAGTTTCCTTTGTGGAAAGAGCCACTTTATTTTATGTATCTCATATATTAATGATGTTGTTGGACATCATATGGTTGTCACTTGGTACTTCATTGTGGAAGGAGGACATCTAACCATGCAGTTGGAAGTCATTCTACACATTTTTGAAAGACAACTTTGGAACCAAACATGCATAACACATTGCAGCAAATGGAGGAATCCTTCCTTATGTGGATGCCATTTGGGGGGGAATAGATGGCTTTGCATCTACTTTTGGAGTTTCTTGAGGACAAGCAACATTTTGTTGGGGGGGAATGTAATATTCCCAAATTTCCACATCAAATTTGGAATATTAGAGTCCTTGATTTACTTAATAAATTAAGTAAATAAAAGGGTGGAGGGACCCACAAACCTCAAAGACGAATAAAATCCATTTTTAATGTGCGTATGTGGATATTTTAGATCTAGATCTAGAACATGGAGTAGTGGAGTTTCTCTATTTATGGAGATCATGCCTCATTTATGAGATAGACTATGGAGGATGAAACAGTCAAATAAGATCATGGATCTCAAATATAAAAACAGGAGGATCTTTGATAAGGTCAACTGAGATCATAGTGCATTCAAAGAAGATCATGAAGCACTTATGATAAGATAGCGGAGGAAGTGTGCATTTAATTCATGCATGATGGAGAGGGTGATCACCCCATATGAACATGATGGAAGACAAGGATCAACAGTGCAGTCAAACATGGAGACTTTTTCCACATGTATAGCACAAATTTGGAGTGGGCCTAGGCTAGGAAGGCTCATGCATATAATTAAGGTGAAGGCACAATGGAAGGCATGATTTGGATTATTCATTTCTTGATCCGTTTAGATCTACATTTGTCTTAGGAAATTTCTATGCAGACTTGGGTTGTTTAGTAGGGTTTGCAGGATGTTCTCGAGCAGGAATCCCACCTCTTTCTTTGAGTAGCTCTGGAAAGAGGATTTTTCTTCATTCCTTATCAGCCATTGGTGCCATATTCAGGAGGTTTTTTCTAGCATCTAGCTAGGAAACGAGTGGAGGATTCATCCTACCACTTTGTTCTTAATATCTAGCCTTTCAGGAGAAGCAGATCTACATCTGGCATTTAGGCCATTGAGATTTACCTCCATGCAGCAGCAGTCCCTTTAAGGATTGCGCAGTCCAGTCTTGTAGATCTATTGGAGGAAGGAATTTTCCTGTATTTCAGCTAGAAATCCTGTGAGGGATAAACTCCTCACATTGGATCTATTGTTTCCATCACTCAAGAGCTAATTTAACACATCTAGCAGTAGACTATTGAGCCTCCCTCTCTAACAACGTATTTTTCTGAAGCTGTTGGTCATACAGCAGCCATTTTTAGTGGAGGAGATTGGAGGAGCTAGATCTTGAGCTTTTAGCCCAAGGATCTAGTGAAGGGATCAACCCTTCTTACATAGATTTGATTGTACATCATTACATCCATATTATTATCAGATATATCTTCAGATCTGCATTCCCAGCATCATATATGAGAAGCCCTAAGAGGAAGGTTGTCTTAGACTTACAGATCTGAGAAATCCCTCCTAGGTTACCTTGGGAATCCATCATTGAGCCCGGATTTACAATTTCAACATCATCAGAGCTCCCATTCTGCCTAGATCTGAATTTCTATCTTTCAAGTAGTTGCAGTAGGGACAACGCAATTTACCTTCCAGCAGAGCAGTAATTACGCAATCCCTCTTGGGATATCATTGTAGGGTCATTCTAGGTTACTCTTGTGGTTTGAGTGTCTCATATTTTAAGCATTTTTGTACTTGATTTTTGCATCTCCAATATAATAAAATGCCTCGGCTATTTCTATGCATTCTGATGTGTATATTGATTTATTTTTTACTTTTCTGTAGTTCTTATATTTTTTTTAGTATTACTGCATTATCCCTTTTGGTATATTACATCTTATCCATCATAACCTAGATTTTTTCATTGCCAACCCCTTTCCATCAAGCACAATGTGCTTTTGCATTAGCTTGTTGTGCTTATGGAAAACACACTGCATTTTTGGGTTTGGAGGTTAAATAAAGCAACAACAAGTTTTATTTCTCATTCTACAAGCTTCAGGGACTCTTTAGCAATTAATTAGGCCTTTCATCACCTCTTTCATGCAGTAATTCGTCAAAAAAACATAATTTAAATCCCTCTCCTAGTGTTTCACTACGCTTTTATCTCTAATTGGTTTTTGCTTTATCTCACAAAGAATTTCCCTAGTTTTCTGCCCCTTTACTCTTGTATACACATATCAAACCCTCCACAATCATTTCCCAAATTTCCTTCATTGCACCATTTTCCCCCAAGAACCCTAGCCCATGCTATCCTTATGTTGTGTTCCTGGGTTTTCCTTTTGTTTTCCACTTTTTCCCTTCTTTCCCTCATCCATTAAGTGAAATTCCACTTCCCATGTGTCCCTAAAATCTACCCCTACCCCCTAAAGTTTTCCTATAAGTTTTCCAAATCCTTATCCCCTCCATTCCCTTCCCTAAACTAGCTACTCTTCTTCCCCTATTTTCCAATCCTAAACCCTACCCTTCCCTCCTATCAAATTATGGTTTCATAATAAGAAAAAACAACAACATGGCCAGTGAAAAGAAGAAGTACAACAAGGGAGGACATGTCTCCACATATGAGGCAACTCATATGCAGGAGATCAATGCTTCACAATTCATCAAGAGGTCATTTGAACAAGTAGGCTACCTAGGGTTTATGCTAAATTTCAACAAGTGGGTCACCATTGTAAGCTAACTAGTTTATTTGCCACAAATTATAAGAGTAAAAAGACTACCATAACAAGGATGGACTTCTTGGTATCAGCAGAGATCATAGCTTCATTCACTAGTATCCCTAACCAGGAGATATTTGGTTCAAGGGGATGCATTTAGACATTGAGCACTATAAGTCTTTCTTAAAACCACATTATAAGGAAACTCCCTCTCATATTTTCCCTTACAGGAAATTATTGGATAAATATACTCCTTTGATGAAGATGATAATGAAATATTTCACTTGTGAAGGTAGGTTTAGTAGGTTTTATCAGTACCACATTAGATTTTTGATGCAATTCACCTCTATTAAACCATTAAATCTTCCTAAATACCTATTTAGAATTCTTACAAAGATGATTGAGAAAGTGTAGACTAAAGGGAGAGATCATTCAACTAGCTTATTCCATCATGCCTTGGTCAAATTCATAGTTCTTCATCATCTCACATAGGTTAATATGTCTTGGGAGGCATTTTTGGAGGCATCGACTCTTTTGGTAATGTATCCTTAGTCAAAAAGCGTCAACACTCCTACATCATCTGGGCCACAAAGAGCTGAGCCATCTAGCATACCTTCAGTGACAAAAAGACAACCTAGGGCAGAGGTTTCTCAAACCTAAAAGTAGGGGAAAATTGTTTTTTTCCCTTGAGGTTGCTAAAGACATGCCTACACCTAAACCTATGACTAGGTCACAAGTTATAAGATTGCCTAAGGAAGCTACAGTCGAAGAAGTTCAGGGAGAAGCTATGGAGAAATCACCTAGGCATGGAAATGAGTCACCCCTGCAGCATAATGATGAAGAGATGTCTCATGAAGAAGAAATATTTGACCATGGAGATAAATAAAATGCAAACATTATCAAGGAGAAACAAGCATAAATCAAGCGACTACAAGATTATCTCTCAAAGGAAAAATTTATGATGGCCTTCTTGAATTAGGAAAATAGGCACTTGAAAATGAACTTGATGCAAAAAAATACCTCACAAGAGCCTCCATCATCCAGCAAAGTAGTCGAAGACAAAGGTAAGGCAGTGATAGATGTCGAGAAGATTGAAGACAAAGATATTTAGAGGCAACCAAGGAGACCTACCACAAGACCATTAGCAAAGAAGAAAGAGAAAGATAAGGAGCCATCTCCTTCACCAACACACAAGATATCCATTGACCCTATAACTGCAAGTATTGATAAGGAAAGGGAGTATTTTCTTGATAGAGTGAATGTGTACTTGAAGAAAATTTTGGAAAATGAAAACATAGATACTTCCATGTAGTGGCACATGGCAAGGCACCACTACACTAGAAACATCATTTGCAAAATTAGGGTTAAGAACATGAAGAAAAAGCTCAAGAAGACGGTAAGAAAGCTCAATAAGGATAGATTTGATATTTTGGATGATGCATCTCTAGTTGTCTAAGGCATGAATGAAAAATGAAAAAGGAGCGAAGTTTGGGAAAATTTTGACAATTTTTGAGTTTTTTTTGTAATTTAGGCTATTTTAGTGCATCGAAACACGGCATGGCCACACTACGTTTTTTCTTAGAGGCTTCAAATGATGATGAAAAGTATGTGTATGTGTCATATTACTAGTAAATTACAAAATCCACTTTTTATCTCATTTCAGATCACAAATTTGTAGGAAAAGGTCAGAAACCATCATTTTTTCACAGTTCTGCCACTATTTTGGACCACACGCAATGCTTCAGGAGTAGTTATGGGACAATGGGTTTTGAGGTGCCTTGGAGGTGAGTTTTTTTTTTAATTTTATGCTTCACAGGCCTTGTGGACATCGTCAACTACCTTTACCAACCTCCAGTAAAGATTATAAATGCACCTAAGCCATTCAAACTCTCCTTCAAAATTCACTACACTTTTGCTAAATTTCGCTGCATTTCTGAGAGATTTTGCCGTGCTTCTAGGTTTGAGGACCTTTCTGAACACGTGGAGGTAAAAGGTTGAATTTGATCAATGTAACAAATTTCTCATGATATATTTGATGGTTAATGAGCTCAATGCTTCACAATTCATCAAGAGGTCATTTGAATGAGTAGTCTGCCTAGGGTTTTGTGAGAAAGTTCAACAAGTGGGCAAATAATAATAATGTTGATGATGTCATGTTTCTGTGTTGATGTTTGTTGGTTTGGTGTTAGGATTTGAGGGATGGTTGGAGCATTGAGCACTATAAAAATTTCTTGAAACCAAAGTATAAGGAAGCTCCCTCTCATATTTTCCCTTGCAGGAAATTGTTGGATAAATATAATACTTTGATTAATATGAGAATGAAATACTTCAATTGTGAAGGTAGGTTTAGTAGGTTGTATCAGTACCACATTAGATTGTTGATGCACTTCACCTCTATTAAACCACTAAATCTACCTAACTACCTATTTCGATGTCTTGCAAAGATGACTAAGAAAGTGCATACTAAAGGGAGAGATCATTAAGCTAGATTATTCCATCATGCCTTGGTCAAATTCATAGTTATTCATCAGCTCACACGTGTTAATATGTCTTGGGAGTAATTTCTAGAGGTAGCAACTCTTTTGTCTATGACTCCTCAATCCAAAATAATCAACACTCCTACATCATCTGGGCCACAAAGAGCTGAGACATCTAGCATACCTTCAGTGACCAAAAGACAACCTAGGGAAAAGGTTTCTCAAACATAAAAGAAGGGGAAAAGATTGGTTTTTTCCCTTGAGATAGATAAATACATGCCTACACCTAAAACTTTGACTAGGTCACAAGCTAGAAGACTACCTAAGGAAGATAAAGTCGAAGAATTTCAGGGAGAAGATATGGAGCAATCATCTAGGCATGCAAATGAGTCACCCCTGCAACATAATGATGAAGAGATACCTCATGAAGAATAAATATTTTACCATGGAGATAAATCAACTGCAAACATTATCAAGGAGCAGCAAGCACAAATCAAGCAACTATAGGATGATCTCTCAAAGGAAAAATTTATGGTGCCCTTCTTGAAACAAGAAAATAGGAACTTGAAAATGAGCTTGATGCAGCAAAGTACCTCACAAGAGCCTCCATCATCCAGTAAAGCAGTTGAAGACAAAGGTAAGATAGTGATAGATGTAGAGAATATTGAAGATAGAAATATTCAAAGGCAACCATGGAGACCTACCACAAGAGCATTGGCAAAGAAGAAAGAGCAAGACAAAGAGACATCTCCTTCATCAACACACAAGGAACATACTGAACCTATAGCTACAAGTATTGATTAGGAAAGTGAGTATCTTATTGATAGAGTGAATGTGTACTTGGAGAAACTTTTGGAAAAGGAAAATAGAGACACTGCCATGCAGAGGCACATGGCAAGGCACTACTACACTAGAAATGTCATTTGCAAAATCAAGGTTAAGAACATGAAGAAAAAGCTCAAGAAGACCCTAAGCAAGATCAAGAAGAAGGATAGCCTTGATATTTTGGCTGATGCATCTCTAGTTTTCTAAGCCATGACTGAAAAATGCAAAAGGAGAGAAATTTGGGAAAATTTTAGAAAATTTGAGTTTTTTGGTAATTCAGGCAATTTTAGCGCACAAAAACACAACATGGCCACACTATGCTTTTTCGTAGAGGCTTCAAATTATGAATGGAAAGTATGTGCAGGTGTCATATGACTAGTACATTAAAAAAATCCACTTTTGGTCTCATTTCATCTCACAAATGTGCAGGAAAAGGTTAAAAACCATCAGTTTTTCACACTTCTTCCACTATTTTGGACAACACGTTGCACTTCTCAATTAGTTATGGGAGAATGGGTTCTGAGGTGCCGTGGAGGTGAGTTTTTTCTGATTTGATTCTTTAGAGGCTTTGTGGACATCATCGCCTACCTTTACCAACCTCCACCCAAGCTTAGAAATGAACCTAAGCCATCCAAACTCTCCTTCAAAATTCGCTACATTTCTGTTAAATTTTGTCGCGTTTCTGAGAGATTTCGATACGCTTCTAGATTTGAGGACCTTTCTGGACACATGGAGGTCAAAGGTAAAAGTTGATCAATCTAAAAAATGTATCATGATTTTTTTAATGGTTAATGAGCATATTTGTGATCATATTTTTTCAAGGATCCCGTGTTTAATGACTCGAGACAAAGACTCAACTTGTTAGCTAAAAAATGAGAAGTTGTTTCTAACTCGCCTAGAAATAAGGTTATGAGTCATTAGGTGCATTAATTATTTGTTTTGGATTAGTTTTTGACACATAGAGGTGGAATCTTGTTTATTTTTCTATATATACTCATACTCAACTCATTGTGAGGGTTGGATACTTGGTAATCATAGTGTGGAGCTACTGTACACCATTTTATAGTGATACCAAAGACAGTTGCAACAATAATCTTGAGATCCTTATGGTATGATCATTCAAAATGTTTCCTCTTAGCTTTATCATCAATTTGAATGTTGATTTATCCTTACAACCATATGTATGCTTTCATGTGATCATCTCATTAGTTTTTTAAGTATAATTCATAAGTTTTATGCTCTGTTTTGATGAGATCTTCATGTTTGTGTTCCATTTCTTATGACGAATGAATTCATAGTCATATGCTCATTTTGATCCTTCACTTTTCAACCATATATCACAATGAAAACCAAAATATGTCACTAAACATACCTACTTCACCTCTTTTTCATCCTTTCAATTGATCATTTGAAACCCTGACCTAGTTTCTAGATCTATGATCTTGATCAAGCAAAATTAAATAAAAAACCCTAATCAAATTTTACTGAATTTATAACAAGCCTAAAATCATTATTCTCGAGTCATTTCCATTGGCTGTGAGACTGATTTTGAGAGAGCCCTCTTTGAATCAATAGGGATAGATACCGAGTCTAAATTTGCTATGTTGTTACCCCTTTAGCTTCATTTCTCAGCCTTGGGAAACTGGAGGGAGTTAACAATCCTGTCATGATAAGATAGAGAACCACAAACTAAAAACAATTCATGGCAATCCAACATCAGTCTGAAAACCCATAAACTAACATATTTCATGAAATCACCTATTAAAGGTGGAACTGGTGTTTGGTTGAGTGACTGGCTAAGGGATTGCGCAATTCCATAGGCCAAGGTCTGAGACTGATGCTTGAGACTGAAAAATGTGTAGTTCAGGATGACTAGGTTTAATATATTGTGTCGTTGACGAGTTTAAGAGCTTAATGTTGGGGATTGATGCTTGAATATGCCCACTACGTAATTATGGAATGAAAGAGGCCAAGGAATTACGTAGTTGAGGGAATTAAGGCCTTGGTATGGAGGTTTGAGCCTTAAGACTATGCAATGCACAGTTCTGGAGGCTTGGGTAGAGGGACTAAGAAATTGCGTAACTGATCAATTGAGGGACTCAAAGACTCGGGTTGGAGGCTTGAGTTTTAATTTTTCCCACTACATAGTTCTAGGAGGCAGGGAGGCTAGATGATTGCGCAATTTCACAATTCAAGAGCTTAAGGTTGAGACCCGAGCCTTGATATTGTGCAATGTGTAGTACTGACTGTGCAAGAGAGAGAAATTGCACAATTTCAGAGGTTATAGGGTTGAGAATTGTGATTACACAATGAGTATTCATGGAAGGAAAAGACTATGCATTGTGCAGTTCCAAGGGAAAAGGATGATACTATAGGGCTGAGACTACATAGTGCATATTTTAGGCTGGGGAGAGTGAGGCCAAGTGTCACACTTGGGGAGTTTTCCTAGTTGGAATAAGTGTTGGATCAATGAGATGAGGATGAGAAAAAGAGGGAATCTGAGCACAATCACATAATTAGATAACTCAATGACACGAAAAGGAACAATCAGAAAGTATTCCTTCCTCAATGCAACAACTTTGCGATGACTCTTACCAAGTGTGACACAAAAGATATAATTTGTGACGAAAGTGGCGACACTTGTGTGATATTTCTTTAAACTTTGGAAATGAGTGTGAAACATGTCTAAATGATATGAGAAACCCATTATCAAAAATAGTTCCCATTTAAACAATCCAAAACTCTGGTTTACGTGATAAGAGACACTTCCCATGCCCAAAAAGGACACAGGCGATATGGAAAGAAAAGAGTGAATGAAACTTGCAATATGAAAATGAAAGTGAAAGTGACACATGACAGAGCAAATTTAACATGAAAATGACATTAATTAGAGTGAAAGAAAGAAAAAGTGAAAATAAAAAACATGAAAATGACACTAGCGAGAGAGAAGGTGCGTAAAAGTGACTTTTTGAAAAACTCACCAAAACAACTGAAAGTGAGAGACCATCAATGAACATATGCACTAACTGTCAACATGGGTTGAGCATAGCAGAAACACTATCTTGAGGGAATGCGCTAGGCCTGTTCAAGCTGGTGTGAACTCATGAATTCAATACAGACTGACAATGTGTAAGCAGGTTACTTTGACACTTGAAATCCAAGAAGGGAGCTTGAAACCTTAACAAATCGTTACCATCTAAGAAGTGACTATGGAAAAACTGATCATAAGATACAAAGTAGGCTCAAAAATTAGTGTAGGAAAAATTTTGGAGGGTGTTTGTGCAGCGACAACACTTTTCGATACACTCGTAGAACTCCAGCTTCCCTATGTCAGTAAAATATCTGTGCAGGTTCTAGATATTTAGGAATTATTGATTCATCATTTGGATTACTGTTATAGCATAATTTTTCACCCTCAGGTGATTCATGATTTTCTTTATGGCTTTGGGCACCCATTCCTACAGACTTGAACAAAATTCACTAAAAAACAGTGTTAAAATCCCCATACGCGGATATGCCCAGACTTTTCCGCGTGTATACGCGAGTCCATATGTACTTTTCCGCGTATGCCATTAAAATCATTAAAAAATATATAAAAAATCCCTATTTTTGGGCTAGGTTGATGGTTACTCTGGTATTTCAACCACCCCATCACGTGGCCAACTGTTTCCAACTGATTGAAACTACTTTGAGGGAGTATAAAAGCCCCTCATGTGCATGGCCTAAGGGAGAGAGAAATTTTATAGACATTATACTCTGTTGGAATCCCAGTTCAAGTCTGATTCCCCGTGCCTCCTGCACTTTCCCAGATTTATACAGGAAACCCTTGTTTCTTGGAGATGTTCATCCATTTATATGCCATCTCGAGTGCACAAGTCTTGAAAGTATCTTAGCGAGGCAAGGGCGGGACGAATCCGGACGACGGTCTGCTCGAAGATCGTGGAAGGATTCAGGTGATCTCTCCACTTTTACTACTGTACATGTTGTTCGTGATAATGAAGAACCATCTTGTTCCTGAACTCGTGTGTTAATGTTTATTTATATATGTGAAAAGATTATCATTTAAGCATTTATTATGGTTTATATAATGTTTCACATGGATTGCACTAACATTTAGGAGAAGTATATGTTGTACAACTAGGTTTTCGTGCACGTTCTTTCTTGTTTTCCAGGTTGAAGGCGGAAGGAGAGTTGCTGGGGGTTTGGACCCCGCGGGATCTACATCGAACGTAGGACTTCGGGTGAGTTCTGCTATCGTTGTTAACTAGTTTTTTGCATTCAAGTATGGTTGTTTGTGAGTCCTTCTGAATAGCATGCCCTGCTCTGTGGAGGTTTAGACCCAAAAAACCTCTAGGGTGATTTTCCCCGAAACAATTACCCCAGTTTCCCCACTTACCTCATGAATAAACATAGTCCTCTCAGTCCTTTATCATTTTAACAAAAACATAAGATCAACGATATCGCAATGTTTCAAATCATAAAAGGGTGGTATTGTTCGTGAGATTTATATTTTTAGAGTATTTTTTTTTCATCTCTGGTGCTTCTTCACTAAAATAAAGCATGAATAGTACCCTGACGGAGTCACTACAGGAACACAAACATTTCTATGCTTCTAGAGAGCCTAGATAGTACCCAAGCAGAGTTGCTTGCTTCACATCTCTATGTTGGAAGCCTTTCAACACATATTTCATTAAATGTGTAATTAAACAATGGATATAGAATTTCAAGTTACCCTTAAAACTCCTTTTCTTATAGGCTAGACCGATGGGGGATTTGAACCGGTGACCCATCGTAAGGAATACCTTAACACTACAACCATTCACCATCAATCGAAAGCCCAGTGGGATGAAGTACCCATAAAACGAAATTCTCGTAATGTTCTTGTAATATAATTTTTCCAATTTAAATGAAATAATTTTTCCAATTCTCGTCTTTCGACTTTATTTATATATGTATATAGGATTATGCATAGGAACTTATTCTTTTAATGGATCGAAGAGGGATCCCAACTTATTGAGAGAAGGAGAGGTTGTTCCTTCAGAGAAGCATATAAATACCTATGATTTAGGTTTTCTCGTTTAGATTTGTTCCCTTTTCATATTGTACTAGATTAGATAAGCATGAAATCACTAAAACATAAAGAATCGAGTGAAGGAGTAAGGTGTAAAAAATAAATAAGGATATCATGGTTTGAAACAATAGTTTCCTTATGTAAGGATCATATTTTCCATCAAAACATCATCGACCAAAAGGTTTAACCAAGACGAAGAAGATGGACTAAAGTTCAGCCAAATGATGTAGTGTCACAAAGCCCCTTTCTTATTTCGCCACATTGTTTTCATGCCAAAGTGGAATCCTTCCTGCGAATTCTTATTTAAAAAAACATGGAAGAGAGAAGACACAAAAAGAAAATCAAAAGAAAAAAAAATGGAGGGTAACTGAAAAGAGGATGCAAGAAGAAAGTTAGAAAACAAATGAAAGAGTACAGAAAGGGAGTGCAGGATGCATGTGCAAAGAAAATTAATATGCAGCTAGACCTACTCCTAAGCTAACTAGCTAGAAGCTCAGGGTTACGTCTAATGGAATTTCCAATATAGCCACTGTAGCTGCTCCCAACCTGCATACATGGAGATATGACCGATTAAAACTAATATAAAGCAATATGCAACAGAAAAGATAAGAACTTGAATAACTTGCACATAAATTTGAAGGTATTTCCTGTTAGCAGAAAGATATTCCATAGTTACTACTTTTAAACAACTCTCATTCTTATCTTCTCAATGAAAACCATCATTAAAAAAACCTCAAAAGCTTCTTGCGAATGTGTCTTCATCTACACCAAACTCCATATCAAGCATGAGGAAATATCGAAACTTGTTATTTTTTATAGATCTTGCCAGGTAAAATGCTCCATCCATTCAGTGATTGGATGGTAAAATTTATGACAATCCTCTTGAAAACCTTGAAATCATTGATAAGATAAATTTTCAATTAGAGGCACGCGATTATGATGATAATCTTGTGGGGAAAAATAGATGTGGTCATATTCAGTAGTGTGTAAATAAATTGATGACTTGCCATAACCATAAATGAGTACAAAAGTGCCTTAATTACTTCAAAAGTACCCAGATGGTGTGATGTTCAGCCATAAATATCAAAGGATGTAAGACATTTATCATTGTATGTGCTGATGGGAAAATAGTAAGTTGAATGAGATTCATAAAAGACAGACTCATGAGCAGATAAGATGATTAAAGCATCAAATTCACAGTTTGTAATTAAAAATGATAAATTGATTTGAATAGTTTCACGGATTATTTTCATAATAGAAACATATTCCTCACATGATGAGTGCAACAAACCATTTTATTGTAACTGGTTGCATACTACACTAGTATTGTAATCTTCGAAAGAAGTGAAAAGGAATTCTAGTATAGAAAACACATGAAACCATTCAGGGTCAAATGAGTGAAGAAGAATTTGATTCATCAAGTAACCCATGCATTCAGTAGCGCTCAAGATGATTTAAAGTACGATGAAGAAAAATATTAGGATAAGAATATATACAATAAGGACCAAGAGTTGATTGTTTTTGAAAGAATGTGACAAGTATGAATCCTTTGGCCGAAGACAATCCTTAGAATAATCGACTTCACAATTCCATGCTCTAGTGAGAGATACACTCTCCAAACTGGATTTAAGAGAGACTTTTTCATGGAGATGAATAAAATTAAATAGAAACTTGAATCTGATCAATAATCAAATCTTGAAATTCGAAATATTACATCCACAATGCTAAACATATTTCAATAAGGAATTTACATCCAATGAAACCATGCAAAGAGAAATATTTTTCGAGGAAAAAAATACCTGAAATAGTTCGGGGATCTTACGAGAGTTGTGAGATCCTAACATAACCATCAACAAAAGTTGAAGTGCTTCACCTCATTGGAAAGTCTCGAAACTTTCAAATATTGTAAAATCACATTTTGAAGATTGAACTAGATCATGCATGGTGTGCGGTTGGTTTCTTTCACTAATTTTAATGAAAACACTACTAACCAAATGGCAGCCATCTATGTCATTGGTTTGATCATATTTTACAACTTCGAAAACCAGATTAGTCAAGTCGAAAGATTCTTTTGATCGCAAATCTAGAGTTATATTAATCAACAAAATTTCATGAGTAAGCTAATTTGAAGAGTCGTCTTCACGAAAAAAAAGAGATGATACATGATGGAAAGGATACTCAATGATTTGATTATTTTATCTCTCATCATGGAAAACCTCCCTACCTTGTGTCAATTGGGAAGTGAGCTCATTTGATAAAGAACTTGAAAATCAGGGAGTATCTTCATCGCATGTAGATGCACCATAAATGAGAGAACACAAGGGATATTGAGATAAAGAGGAAGTTTTGATAAAAACATTTTCTTCAGTTGGAAGATATTCCAATCTAATTATGTCAAATCAACATCTTCTAGAGGAACCAAAATATCACTTGGTGCACTTGGGCATACATCATCCCATACAATAATGGGTTCACAATAATTAGGATGATGGTTGTCCAAGACTTCAGATTGATCATGAAAATTGATTCTCTTTTATTCATCATCGAGATTCTTAGATTCATTATCAGCCAAGAGTGAAACAATACCATGTTCACACAGAGGACTTTGAATAAGAGAATAAATATTTAAATAATCTTCACCTTCATACTCCTCTACTTGTGTAATGTGACTACCTTGAACCTGATCGCAATTTGGACCAGCAAATCAATAGAGTGTGAAAAAATAGATGGTAGAGCAGATTGATTAAGTGGATAAAGGTACAAAGATTCATGACATGTAGATGATAGAGGATAACATAAATCCAAATCCAATTCAAGACTAAATTTATGACTGTTAATACCATCTTGCGGAATGGAGAAATTAGTCTTTACCGTAGGCTTCATGAACCATTATAGAATTTCCTCCATGTGATCTGAATCATGAAAAGAGGAAGGAGGAGAAGGAAAAATGTCAAGCCACTCTTTGTTGCTACTTTGTCTTCAATAAGAGGTGTGAAATGATTCCTCTTCATGAGATATGTGCTTTGTTATTCATATCCACCCTCCAAAGGGTTGTGAATCATATGGAGCATTCATACAGTCTCGATCTTTGATCTTTTTTTGTAATTTGGGGTTCTTCTGTCTTCTCGCCTGCTGATCATCTCATCCCATCAACTTCATATGTCTCTTCTAGCATTTCCACCTTCTCATTTTCCTCCATCATCATTATTTCATGATAATATAGAGTACCTGCAACTAAAAACCATTCATTACAAGATGACATCAGGCTGAAAATACATAAAATAACATATTTCATGAACTCTCATGTGAGAAAAACAATTCTAAGTCCAAGATATTTAAATTAATTATTATCATGAAAGTTGGCATTTAATCCTACCTTTGTAGATTGGGTTTGTTCGTCATAGTTAGGATTTAGTTTAGGCCTAGTTGGTTGAGACATTCTCTCCAACTACTTAGGTTCCTAGATTAGTGTATGGTTGAGATATTTTCTGAACGAAAGAGTCCAAGATAGACACAATATCTCGAGAAAAACTTCCTCATGTATTTATATGTATCATAAAAATTATTTTAATAATGAGTATGTGAGAGTACAGTGAGGCTCTCATTACTTTTCCGCCATGTCTGGTTTTTCTATGTCTCTGGTATTTTTTATGAGTGTTAATTTTATTTAGTATTCAACATGTGGTATCAGGGCTATGGTGAGATTTATGGGATCATGAAGCAGTCGTTCAGTCCTATAGGGTGAAATGGAAAGTGTGAAGCAGAGTGGGCAGCATATTATGGTGAGTTGTGGTCTCTACCTTGGATAAATAGTGAATCGTATTAAAGAACTGTGTTGAATCATTCATCATTGAAAATGATGCGATTGAAATAGCTGTACTTGTGTGTTGTATCAACGGGCTTGGAATTGGAGCCAATTCTCTCCAACCTAATATTTTCCTGAAGACAGCCCATATTCTGAAGGGAAAACCGAGGAAGTGCGTCGACACACCTGTACCTAGTATTCCCTTGGCAATTGTCAACAAACATTGTGACTCGATTTCAGAGAAGTGGAATCTGCATTGGAGTGTATTTGCAGTCAGCTGGGAGAGTTAGTGGCAGAATCTATTGAATGGAGGAGCAAGATATGTTTATAGTGCAACTGGTTTGATTGAAGGAGGAGTTGACTGATGTGTACTTGGATACTGAATCTAGATTTAGCGTGACGCATTGAATGAGTGAATTTTGAGAATGGAGTTGTAGAAGGTTGTGTAAAATTCGTAGAAGACTGGAGTTGCACATAATCCTAGAGCTATGTTGTGGAAGGCCAAGTGAATTGTCTCATTTTTTTTTAATCCCTGAAAATTGTATCACATAATTCTCTTCTATGGATTCTCCATTTACTTTATGCCTTCTTGGTTAATTTGGAAATTTTTAGGGTTCTTGGGAACTATGCAGAGGTGCATTCAACAATAAGAATGGTTGGACGATTTCTGATCTAGATTATAGAGTCAAGATGCTTAACTTTGAATGTGTTTCGGAAAGAAAGACTGAGAAACATCAATATAAGATGTGCATTTGATGTGTTTTATGGAGATATACTAAAAGCCAACATTGAAGGAAGTTGTTGCAATTGAGCCAGTGTGAGCCAGCGCTGAAGGAAGATGTTTCAATTGAACCAATGTGAACCAATGTTGAAGGAAGCTGCTACAATTAAGCCAACATTTAAGGAAGTTGTTGCGTTGGAAGAGCTTGCAAATAAATTTATTTTTGTAACTTGCATTGGAAGAGCTGTTGCGTTGGAAGAGCTTGCAAAATATATATCAACATTCAATGACACTTAGTCATTGTGTAACTTGCAAATAAATTTATTTTTTTGTAAGTCGTCTTGTAATCAAATTGAAATTGAGTTGAATTGTAAGGGTGCATTCTCAATTGAAACAAACACCCAAGTTTTGAATTGATAGGAGGTAAAGTGATTCAATTCTCTTCAACTAATTCAATTGAGTAAAGTGATTCTATTCATGTGAACTTGTCAGAAAATCATTATATTTGGTAGTATTTGACATCCTTATTTTGTAAATTCAAGCGATGATCAAGTTAAAAACTTCAAGCGAGAGATTAAAAAAGTTTAAAAACAAACGATCGTGATCAAGCGAGCGTGAAAGCAAGTCAATGTGTAGTTGATTGAAACATTCAAAAAATTCAAGCGAGCGTGAATTTAATTGAAGAAACACTCCATCAAGCGAGCTAGTACAAGTGAGCATGTCAAAATGGGAAAAGGTGGTAAACGTCTTCAAAGTGCAGAGCTAAAAATTAAAGAGTTGAAAGAGTGGAATCATGAGACACAAAATACAATTGAGTTACTGGAATGGAATTTGAAGCAGAATCAAAACTTAATCAACCAAATTACCAACACATTAGAAGCAGCGAAATAATTTCAAATTGAGCTCGAAATGAAAGAAACACTGATTCATGCACTTCAAATAAAACTAAGTCAAAAACAATATCTACTTGATGCACAACTTACAGATAAGGTATATGCAAGTTGCAACATCGAAGACCTCATCCAAACATCAGATGAAATTTGTCATACAAGTGACCTTATTCAGCATAGTGATGAAGGTTACAACATAAGTTATCTTATCCAGCTAGTTGTACTTCTTAATGATGCAACGAGTAGTACCAAAGATAAAATTTGTCATTTTGATGTAGCATGTCAAACCGATGACCTATTAATCATTGATGCACAGTGTGATACATATGATTTAATAAATCAACGATAGAATGTTAGCATCAGCAGCAGCAGGTGTGAAGAACAACAACAAGATGACCTTTCCAAGAAAGTGATCAGACCTTGGGAAGAAATATCCTTCAACAAAGATCAACATAGCCTAGGTTACGCCAAAGACAACAATTTTTATGTTCCATATTACTCAAAGCAGTGCAGGATTTCTAGACAGTGCTAATAATAATTTTAACCATTGTAAGAAAAATGGCCATATGGAGAGTACATGTTTTGACCTCCATCCTTGTCACCATTGTGGAAATAAAAATCATTCACCCGAAATATGTAGTAAGCGGAATCAACCACCCAGAGTGAAGATCAATTATGCATGGATTAATCCTTTGAAGTGGTCCTCTACAGTCAAACAAATTTCTATGTGTTGTCGACGGATTCAGTCTCACAAGAAGATAATTTTTCCAGTACAATGAATATGGTGAAACTCTCCTACACCTGAAGGGGGGAGTTTTGAAATGCAATGACGATGATTGTCTCTCCTTTCAGTTGAAAAAGGGGGAAAATGATAATGGAATTGAAGGTGGTTGTTAGACTAAAAGTTTCAACAACAAAAGTAGCCAGTGGGAATCTTCATCAACCAGTGGGCATATACAAATTCACTAGTGGGAGGTCAACAAAAAAATAGCAGTGAGCATTTTTCGACACTAGCAGTGAGCAGTTTTTGACAACATCATCAAAAGCAACAATCAGTCATTTTTCGACATCATTAACAAATGGGAGATCATCATCAATATCCAGTGGGCAGTCAGTATCAAATCAGCTAGTGGGAATTCAACTTCAAGTATCCAGTAGGCAGTTTCGACATCTACAAATGCGCCTGTGGGCATTCTCCATATTTTTTCAGTGGACAAAAAAATTTGCCAGTGGATGTCATCAAAATTTTGTCAGTGGACAAAGGATGTTTATTTCAAGAAAAGGAAAAATGGATCCTTTTACAACTTGGCATGTGATGGAGTTTTCCAGCAAAAAAAACTGACTCATGTTCTCTTCAGATTGAAGTTTTTTCGACATCCAGCTTTGGTGGTTTTTCAGGCAGTGTTTCTTTTAGGATCAACAGTTTTGAGCATGAGAACTTGGAAGATGGTTCCTAATTATTATTTTGGACTTATGATTGAGGGGGGGGGGGAGGGAGGGGAGGGGGGGGCCGGGGGGGAGAATTTTAGCCTTACTCATGCGAGAATTTGATTTTTGTCCAAAATAATTAAATTAATTATTATCATGAAAGTTTGGATTTAATCCTACCTTTTTAGATTGGGTGTGTTCCTCATAGTTAGGAGTCAGTTTAGGCCTAGTTGGTTGAGAGATTCTCTCCAACTATTTAGGCTCATATATTAGTGTATGGTTGAGATATTTTTTCAACCAAAGATTCCAAGATAGATGTACTATATTGATAGAAACTTCCTCATGTATTTATATGTATCATAAACATTATTTTAATAATGATTATGTGAGAGTATAGTGAGGCTCTCAGGCATTTTCCGCCATGTCTGGTTTTTCTATGTATCTAGTATTTTTTACGAGTGTTAATTTTCTTTAATATTCAACACCTCTTCATGAGATATGTTCTTTGTTATTCATATCCACCCTCCAAATGGTTGTGAATCAAGTGGAGCATTCACGCGGTCCTGATCTTTGATCTTTTGTTGTAATTTAGGGTTCCTCTGTCCTCTCGCTTGATGATCGTCTCATCCCATCAAATTCATATGTGTCTTATAGCATGTCCCCCTTCTCCTTTTCCTCCATCATCATCATTTCATGATAATATAGAGTACCTGCAACTAAAACCATTCATTACAAGCAGACATCAGTCCGAAAATACCTAAAATAAAATATTTCATGAATTCACAGGTTAAGGTTGGAATTGACTGGTTGAGTGAGTAGCTAAGGGATTGCAAATTTCCATAGGCTAAGGTTCGATATTGAGGTTTGATACCGCACAATGCACAGTTAATGATGGCCAAGTTTAATATATTGTGCAGTTGAGGGGCTTAAGAGATCAAGGATAGGGATTGAGGCTTGAAGATGCTCACTGCAAAATTATGGAATGGAAGAGGCAAAGGCATTGGATATTTAAGGGAATAAAGGTCTTATTATGGAGGCTTGAGCCTTGAGACAACAAAATTCATAGTTATGGAGGCTTGGGAAGAGGGAATGCGTAGTTGAGGGACTTAAGGACTCATTCTCGAGGCTCGAGCCTTGAGTTTTACCACTCACAGTTCTGGGAGGCACAGAGGCTAGGTGATTGCACAATTCAGGAGATCAAGGTTTGGGCTTGGGCCTTGAGATTGCAAAATGCGCAGCACTGACTGGGCGGGAGAGAGAAATTGTGCAATTTCAGAGGTGAGAGGTTGCATTTGAGCAATGTGATTACACAATGTGTAGTCCTAGAAGGAAGAGACTATTCATTGCGTATTTACAAGGGACAAAGATGCTACTATAGGGTTGAGACTCTGAAGTGGGTAGTTCAGGCTGGGAAGAATGAGGCTGAGTGGCCCGGTCAAGGAGTTTTCCCATTTGGACTAAGTGTTGGATCATTGACATGAAGATGATAAAATGAGAGACTCTAAGCATTATCACACACTGATATAACTTGAGGACATCAAAATGAACACTCAAAACGTATTCCTTCCTCAATGCAACAACTTTGTGACAACTCCTACCAAGTGCGATACAAAATATTTTCTTTGCGACGAAAGTGGCGAGACATGTGCAATAGTTCTTGAAACTTTGGAAATGTGTGTGAAACATATCTACATGATAGGAAAAATTCATTATCATAAATATTTCCCCTTGAAACAAGCCAAAACTCTGATTTACATCATAAGAGACACTTCCCATGCCCAAAAACGACACATGTGATATGGAAAGAAAAGAGCAAACAACACTTGCAATATGCAAACAACGGTCAAAGAGACACATGAAAAAGCGAAGCTAACATGAAAAAGACACTAATTATAGTGAAAGAAAGAAAAATTGACAATCGAAAATATGAAAATGACACTTGCAAGAGTGAAGGTACGCAAGAGAGACAGTTTTAAAAGCTCACCAAAATAGAAGCACCAACACAACCGAAAGTGAGAGACTGAAAATGAACATGGACACTAACTATCGACATGGATTGAGCATAACACAAGAACTGTCTTGATAGACTGCGCTAAGTCTGTTCAACCTTGCCTGAAATAATGCACTCGTGAATTCATTACAGATTGAGAATTTGTAAGTAGATGAATTTGACACTTGAAATCCAATAAGGGAACTCGAAACCTTAACAAATAATTATTGGACAAGAAGTGACTACAGAACGAACGATCACAAGATCCACAATAGGCTCCAAAATTAGAGTGTAGGAAAAATTTTGGATTTTGTTTGTAACGACAACATTTTGTGACACCCTCGTAGATCTCTAGCTTCTCTGCCTCAGTAAAATGTTTTTGGGGTGTCTAGTTCTTTAGGAAGTATTGATTCATCATTTAGATTACAATGACTTACACACTTTCCCCCCGAATAAACATAGTTCCATCATTCCTTTCTTGGTTGAACAAAAAAATAAGATCAATGATATTGCAATGTTTTAAATCTGAAAAGGGTAGTATAGCTTGTGAGCTTTAGATTTTCAAAGTATATTTTTTCATATTTGGTGTTTCTCCGCTGCTAGCAGCCGTGGAAAATACCTTGATGGAGTCACTATAGGAACACAAAAATTTCTTAGCTTCCATAGAGCCTAGATAATACCCTGATGGAGTTGCTTGCTTCACTTCTCTGTGTAGGAATCCTTTCTCTTCTTTTGCCTTTATTTCTATATTTATATAGGTTTGTGCATAGGAACTTATTATTTTAATGGGTGGAAGAGGGATCTCGACTTATTGAGAGAAGGAGAGGTTGTTCCTTCAGAGAAACATATAAATACCTATGATTTAGGTTTCCTCATTTAAAATTTTCCCCTTTTCGTCTTTTACTATATTGAATAAGCTTGAAAACAATGAAACGTAAATAAATGTGTGAAGGCATAAGGTTTCCAGAATAGACACAGATATCATGTTTCAACATAAAGATTTCCTTAGGCAAGTATCATATTTTCCGTCAGAAAATCATCGACCAAAAGGTGTAACCAAGACGAAGAAGAAGGACTAAAGGTTAGCCAAATGTTGTAGTGTCACAAAGCCCCTTTCTTATTTTGCCAAAAAATTTTCGAGCCAAAGTGGCATCCTTCATGCAAAGTATTATTTAAGAAAAATGAAAGAGATAAGACACAACAAAAAAAATCAAAATAACAAAACAAATGGAGGCTGATAGAAAATAGGATGCAAGATGAAAGTTAGAAATAAAATGAAAGAGTACAAAAATGGAGTGTAGGATGCATGTGCAAAGGAAATTAATATACAGTTATACCTACTCCTAACCTAACTAGATAGAAGGTCAGGGTTACGTATATTGGAATTTAAATGTAGCTACCATAGCTTCTCCCGACCTGCATACATAAAGATATGATTTATTAACAACATAAAATATAAGAACTTGAATAACTTGCACAAAAATTTGAAGTTCTTTCCTGTTAATAGAAAGATGTGTCATAGTTACTACTTTTAACTAGTTCACATTCTTACCTTTTCGATGAAAAACATATTTAAAAAAACTTCAGAAGCTTCTTGTGAATGTGTTGTCATCTACATTGAAATCCCTAGAAAGCACGAGGAAATATCAAAACTTCTTATTTGTGAGAGAGCATTCTAGGTAAAAATGCTCAAACCATTAGGCGATTGGATCATAAAATTCATGATAATCCTCTTGAAAACCCTAAAATATTTGAAAATAAGAATTTCTGATTAGAGGCACGAGATTACAATGATAATATTGTGGGGGAAATATATATTTTCATATTCCACAGGCGTGTCAAGAAAGTGAGGACTTTCCATAACCATCGGCGAGTGTGGAAGTGCCTCAACTGCTTGACAAGTACCCAAACGGTCAGATGTTAAACCATAAATATCAAAGGATGTAAAAAAAACTATCATTGGTTGTGTTTATGGGAAAATAGTAAGTTGAATGAAAGTCATTAGAGACATACTTATGATCATATAAGATGATTAAATCATCAAATTCACATTTTTTAATTAACAAGGATAAATTTATTTGAATACTTTTGTGAATGCTCCGCATAATAGAAACATATTCCTTATGTGCTGAGTGCAACAAATCATTTTCTTATAACTGATTACACACTGGACTAGCATCATAATCATCGAAAGAAATGAAAAAGAATGCTATTATAGCAAATACATGAAAACAACCAGGTAAAATAAGTGAAGAATAATTTGATTCATCAAATAAACCATACATTCACTAGCGCTCAAGAGGATTTCAAGTGCAATGAATAAAAATATTAGCATCATAATATTCACAAGAAGGATCAGGAGATGATTGTTTTCAAAATAATGTGATAGGTATGAATCCTTTGGTCGAAAACATTCCTTATAATAATCAACTTCACAATTACATGCTTCTGTGAGACACACACTCTCCAAACTTGAGTTAAGAGCAAGATTTTTGCATGGAGATGAATCAAATGAAATAGAAACTTGAATCCGATTAGAAATCGAAGCTTTAAAATTCAAAATATTACATCCGCAATGCCAAACATACTTCATGAAGGAATTTACATCCATTGAAACCATGCAAAGAGAAATATTTTGCGAGGAAAACCATAACTGACTCATTTCAGGGATATTACAAGAGTTGTGAGATCTTGACATAAGCATCAACAAAATTTGAAGTGCCTCCAATCCCTGGCTAGTCCTAGAACTTTCAAATATTGTAAAATCATATTTTGAATATTGAACCAGATCATGCATGGTGTGAGGCTGGCTTCTTTCACTGATTTCAATGATACCACTACTAACCGGATGGAAACCATCTATGTCATTGGTTTGATCATATTTTACAACTTCTAAAACCATATTACTCAAGTCTAAATATTCTTCTGATCGCAAATCTAGAGATATATGAATTAGATAAATTTCATGAGCAAGCTAATTTGAAGAGTCATCTTCAGGAAAAACAAGACATGATATAAGATGGAAAGGATACTCAATGATATGATTGGTTCTCTCTCATCATGGACAACCTCACTACCTTGTGTTAATTGGGAAGTAATCTCATTCTATGAATAACTTGAAAATCATGGAGTATCTTCATCGCATGTAGACACATAAAAAATGAGAGATAAAAAGGGATAGTGATATGAATAGGAAGTTTCGATAAAAAAAAATTCTTCGGCTAGACCAGATTCCTTATCTAATTCCGTCAAATCAACATATTCTAGAGGAACCGAAAGATCAGTTGGTTCACTTGGGAATACATCATCCCATACAATAATGGATTTTCAATCATTAGGATGATGGTGTTCCAAGACTTCATATTTATCAGGAAAATTGACTCTATTTGATTCATCATCAAGATTCTTAGACTCATTATCAACCAACAATGAAGAAACACCATATGTCCACAAAGGACTCGAAATAAGAGAAGAAATATTGAAATATTCTTCACCTTCCTGCTTCTCTACCTGCGTAATGTGACTACCTTAAATCTAATCGCAATTTGGGCCAACAACTTGAAAATAAAGAGAGTGTGAAAAACTAGTTGGTGGAACAGATTGATGAAGCGGATCACAATACAAAGAGTCATGGCATATAGATGATAGAGGATAAAAAAATCCAAAACAAATTCAAGAATAAATTTATGAGTGTTAATACCATCTTTCGGAATGGAGAAATTATTCTTTACCGTAGATTTCATGAACCATTCCGGAATTTCCTCCATGGGATTTGAATCATGAAAAGTGGAAGGAGGATGAGAAGGTGGATTAGGAATATGATGTGTAGATTTAAAAAAATTATTATCATCGCTAGAAATAACCCTCATCGAAACTTGAAAAATAGGAGGATAAGGAAAAAAATGAACATAGGTTCATCCTTTGAAATTAGATGTGTATCAATATTTTCAAGAGTTAGGGAAGAAGAAATATCACGATATTTGGATTCACTGTGCAAAGATATATGAACCAAATGCTCAAAATTTTGTTTTAAGAAATCCCAATCCATACCTTCTTCAGGAAACTCATAACAAAGGTGAAGGAATCGATTAGAAAAATCCCCAATTGATTCATCAGGCTCCATTCTTATCTAATTGATTCTTTTATAAACAACTCAGTAATCATACCTATCAAATTATTGATGAAGCTCCTTGAGGAAATGATGAAAAGAATGGATGGAAGTGGATGGTAAGGTATGACACTATCGTTTAACATGACCTTCAAGAGTGAGGAAGAAAGTGACACATGCAAAATATTCATCATCAATTTCGTAATATTCACAAAATTTAAGAAAATCAGAGATGTGCTTAGTTATGGATGTTCCATCATCACCACCAAACTTTTATTGATACAAGTGATAAAGAGGCTTATCAAGGATTAAAATTTTACCAGGGGATAGGTTAGAAAAATACCCTGGGAGTATGATTTTAGGGTGACCCATATGAGATAAGAGGTTAAAAACAAATTCAATGGGCACAACTTGTCATCTAGCCTTCCTTTGAGTGCCATTGTGTTGAAAGTGCTAGGAATCTATCAACCAAGGGGGTCTCCTCGATGTGAAGTCCTAATTAGACCTCACACATTTCAAGCAGGAGCCCTATCCGGAGTATGGACGCGACTTCCATATATCCTTGTATATTTTCCTTGGCTACAAAGGTCACCAAAAGGGAGTAACACATAGATATTTCTGGGTCAACAAGTGAGTATGCCTTGTGAAATTTTTAGCTGTGGAAAGTATCAAGGTAATTATACTGAAATGGAAGGGAAAAGTGGGCCCTTTAAAGACAAGTAATAGTACTAATCTAGAAAAGGCACACGAGAACATACATAATAATGAATCTTTGATCAACCAATGAAATAGTTCAAAAGGAAGCAATGATTTTTAAAGCAATTACAACACACCTTTAACTAGATAAGTAAAAAAGACACCGAAATAGTTCAATTTCCTTAGTACATATGAAAAAAACATATATTGCAAAAATTCAAAGCATAGTCTTGCAATATTCGCAACATATGCATGAATTTGTGTCGGCTTAATGAGCTTACGAATTAAGTAAAATTTCCAAGATACATCGAGGCAACGAACACAACTAACCTGAATAGTGGAGCATTAGAGCAGTCACTTGCTCTTCCAAAACAACTATTTCCTCTCTAATGCCTGGTAGGAGGAGCCAAGGTGAAAATTACTTTGTATTTACAATGAGGGTGTATATATAACAAATGGGGTGATAATTCACCTCCCATGTGACTCTTGGGATATGCTCATGACCGTTTGATTTCTCTATGACCTTTCGACTCCCACATGACTTTTCACATTACATGGATAACTCTTGGTATTCCACTTTACATTAAATTTTCCAATATATAGTTTACATAATCCACAAATGATGTGGCAAATGATGACTCGCATGACACTGTTGGAATGGATTGCACGATGACATGGTAATGTCAAGCCACTATTTTTTGTTGTTTTATCTTCAATAAAAGATGTGAAATTCTTAAAATACATGAGATATGTGCTTTTTTCTTCATATCCACCCTCCAAAACGTTGTGAATAAGATGGAGCCTTCATGCGGTCCTGATCTTTCATCTTCTGTTGTAATATGGTGTTCCTCTATCTTCTCGCATGATAATCATCTCATCCCATTAGCTTCACATGTGTCTTCTAGCATGATACCCTTCTCCTTTTCCTCCATCATAATCCTGTCATGATAAGATAAAGTGGCTACAGCTGAAAACAATTCATGACAAGCCAACATCAGTCTGAAAACCCCTAACCTAACATATTTCATGAACTCACTTGTTAAGGCTAGAATTGGTGACCATTTGAGTGAATGGCTAAAGGATTGTGCAGTTCCATACTCCAAGGTATGGGACTGAGGTTTGAGACTGTGCAATGCGCATTTTAAAATGTCCAGGTGTAAGATATTGTGCAGTTTAGGGGATTAAGAGCTCAAGGCTAGGGATCGAGGCTTGAATATGCCTAGTGCACAGTTCTGGAAGGACATAAGCCAAGGCAATGCGCAGTTCAAGGACTCAACGACTCATTCTAGAGGCTTGAGCCTTGATACTGCACAATGCACAGTTCTAGACGCTTGGGTAGAGGGACTACGTAGTTGAGGGACTCAAGGACTCTGACTAGAGGCTTGAGCCTTGAATTTTCCAACTGTGTAGTTCTGGGAGGCACAAAGGCTAGGTGATTTCATAATTGTGCAATTCAGGAGCTCAAGGTTGGGGCTTGAGCCTTGAGATTGTGCAATGTGCAGTACTTATTGGGAAAAATATAGAAATTGCGCAATTTTGAAGGCTAGAGGTTTCTTTTGAGCACATTGATTGCACAGTGTGCAGTCCTAGAAGGAAGATAATATGCATTAAATAATTCCCTGGGAAAAGGATGTTGTTAGAGGGATAAGACCTCGCAATGCAAAATTTAGGGTGGGAAGAATGAGGCTGAGTTTCTAGGTCAGGGATTTTTCCCAGTTGGAATAGGTTTTGGATCAATGAGATGAAGATGAGAAAAAAAGATACTTTTTGCATAATCACACACTTATATCACTTGATGGAATGAAGAATACACTCAGAACATATTCCTTCCTCAATACAGAAAATTTGCGATGACTCCTACCAGTTGAAGTTCAGCAAAAAATTTCAGCACCCACGCTAATGTGGGACCAGGAGGTCCAAGCAACACCTACACTAGTGTGTGACCACAGGTCTTAGCAACACCTACATTGGTGTGGGCTAAATTTGGTGCATGTATATTTTAGTTATCCCTTAGTTAAGATTCACAATAAAATGTAATCTAATCTCAAAATAAACATAGTAAGCTCATGAATTTTTAGTTGAGGGTAGTTAGTGAGGCATGCAGAGTAATTCTAGTTGTAACAGAGTTCGAAGTGCAGTGGTGCATTAGCTAATGCAGGTTGTAATCAGTTTAACTCAGTTAAGTGAGTTAAACTTAGTTGTGTTAGTTGTAACTGTTAGATACACTAGTGAGAGATCAAGTTAATTAAATATTAATTAATTCACAATCAGTGATCTCACATGCAACTGAGGATTTACTATTATTAGATGCATGCATGTCAGTTCCAGTGGAGACCCAGTTGAGATCTAGGTGAAAGGGAAGTTTAATATTAGTTGTAGGATTATTGGGCTGCACCGATGAAACCTAACACCAATTGGAGTGCCCATGATACTTACGCAGTCAAGGAAGGCAAAAATTCCTAAATAATAGGGATTGCATTCATCAGGGATTGCGCAAGCAAGGCAGTCTATCTAGAGGCAATAAATTGGCTAAGTATTGGTTAGTTTTATCTAAGACAGTGTGAGACAATTAGGCTGAGTATAGGAGGGCTCTTGTGAGAAGAGTTGTATGTAATTGTTTCATGTATCCATGTTTAATATACAATAGAAGATAGTGAGGTTTTGAGCAACAAGCTTTCCCCGGGAAATTATCTGTGTTGTGGCTTGATTGATTCTACTTTGCTTCATGTGATTGGCGATTGTGTTTTTAATTCTGCAATAGATTTGTAGAAGCGATTCAGTATTTAACTTTAGTACAATTTTATATCAGATTGAATCCATGATATACATCCTTGTTGTATAATTTCTACATGGCATCATAGCATAGGAAATAACAATAGTGAAGGAGGATATGAGTTTATGACTGGATACAATTCGAATTTGTAGAAAGAATTTCTTGGTGCTACAACTGATTCAGGATCGAAACAGATTTCAATGGCTTGAGGTTGGAGTATGCACTCAAGGGCAGCTCAAACTATATTTCCTGGAAGGACAAGATGGAGGTAGTACTCGAGGACAATGGCTTGAAGGAACTCATTGAAAATAATGTTCCTAATCGCGCTGTGAAATATGCTGCAAATCTTGATGCATGGAAAAAGAAAGTGGAAAAGGCGAGGAGGATCCTATTGGAGGGAGTACAAGATCACATTATTCTAGTGGAGACCCAGTTGAGATCTAGGTGAAAGGGAAGTTCAGTATCAGTTGTAGGATTATTGCGTTGCACCTATGCAACCAAACACCAATTGGAGTGCCCATGATACTTGCACAGTCAAGGAAGGCCAAAATTTGTAAATAATAAAGTTTTCATTCATCAGGGATTGCGCAATAAAGGCAAGCTATCATAGGCATTAAATTGGATAAGTATTCATTAGTTTTATCTAAGACGGTGTGATACAATTAGTTGAGTATAGGAGGGCTCTTGTGAGAAGAGTGGTATGTAATTATTTCATGTATCCATGTTGAATATAAAATAGAAGATAGTGGGGTTTTGAGCAGCAAGCTTTCCCCAGGAAATTACCTGTGTTGTGGCTTGATTGATTCTTCTTTGCTTCATGTGATTGGAGATTGTGTCTTTAATTCTGCAATATATTTGTAGAAGCGATTTAGTATTTAACTTTAGTACATTGTTATATCAAATTGAATCCATGATATACATGCTTCTTGTATAATTTTTACATGGTATCATAGCACAGAAAATAACAATAGTAAAGGAGGATTTGAGTTTGTGACTGGATAGAATTTGAATTTGCAGAAAGACTATCTTGGTGTTACATCTAATTTAGGATCGAAACGGATTTCAATGGCTTGAGGTTGGAGTATGCACTCGATGGCAGCTCAAACTATATTTCTTGAAAGGACAGGATGGATGCATTACTCGAAGACAATGGCTTGAAGGAACTCATTGACAATTATGTTCTTAATCGCGCTGTGAAAAATGCTGCAAATCTTGATGCATGAAAAAATAAAGTGGCAAAGGAAAGGAGGATCCTATTGGATGGAGTACAAGACCACATTGTTCCAGTGGAGACCCAGTTGAGATCTAGGTGAAAGGGAAGTTGACTATCAGTTGTAGGATTACTGGGTTGCACCGATGCAACCAAACACCGATTGGAGTGCCCATGATACACACATTCAAGGAAGGCCAAAATTCCTAAATAATAGGGATTGCATTCATCATGGATTACGCAAGCAAGGCAGGATATCTAGAGGCAGTAAATTGGCTAAGTATTGGTCAGTTTTATCTGAGATAGTGTGAGAAAATTAGTTGAGTATAGGAGGGCTCTTGTGAGAAGAGTTGTATGTACTTTTTTCATGTATCCATGTTTAATATACAATAGAATATAGTGGGTATTTGAGCAACAAGCTTTCCCCGGGAAATTATCTGTGTTGTGGCTTGATTGATTCTTATTTTCTTCATGTGATTGGCGATTGTGTTTTTAATTCTGCAATAGATTTGTAGAAGTGATTCAGTATTTAAATTTAGTACATTGTTATATAAAATTGAATCCATGATATACATGCTTGTTGTATAATTTATACATGGTATCATAGCACAGGAACTAACAATAGTGAAGGAAGATCTGAGTTTGTGACTAGATAAAATTCAAATTTGCAGAAAGACTTTCTTGGTGCTACAACTGATTCAGGATCGAAATGGATTTCAATGTCTTGAGGTTGGAGTATGCACTCGAGGGCAACTCAAACTATATTTCCTGGAAGGACGGGATGGAGGCAGTACTCAAAGGCAATGGATTCAAAGGAACTCATTGACAATCATGTTCCTAATCTCGTTGTGACAGATGCTGCAAATCTTGATGCATGGAAAAAGAAAGTGGCAAAGCTGAGGAGGATCCTATTGGAGGGAGTACAAGACCACATTGTCTCAAGCCTCCATGGGAAAGCCACACCATATGAAGTGTGGAAGGCTTTGATGAATCTATTGCAGAGCAAACATGACCATAGGAAATTGGAACTGAAAGATAAACTCAGGAAGATCAAGATGGAGAAAGTCGACTCCATGCCAAAATATTTAACAAAGTTTGTCCAATTTCAAGACTCTGTCAATGGAAGGGAAAATCTGTTGGATTGGGAATGACTGTGGTTGGATTTGGTGCAGAAGGAGTTCAAACGGAACACCAGAGATGGATCTTCATCTAAGAATGATGATGAATAATATTGTACTTTGGCTGCCAAGGAAAAGAAGGGGAAGGGGAAGCAATTCCATTCCAAATCCGAGTCCAAAAATGGCAAGAATCGAAACATGTCTAGGGTGAAGTGAGTTGAATGTCACGAGCATGCGAATAATGCTACTAACTGTCCGAAAAATAAGAAGAATAAGAAGGTTGGAGGATCTGCAGCTGGTGAGGCTTTTGCCTCGCAATTTGAGCTTGAATTTTCATTGATCGCATGCATGGTATCAAGTGCATTAGGATCAATGTGGTATTTGGATAGTGGTGCTTCCTTTCACATGACGGGAGACAAGGAACTTTTTAGTAGCTTGGAGGAGAAGGATCTCCAGATGCATATTGAAATGGGTGATGACGAGTGGTACAATTCTACTAGGATTGGTACCATTACCTTCTAGAGACAGTGAGGTAAATCCTTTCAATGAAAAGATGTAATGCACGTACTAGGTTTGAAGAAAAATTTATTCTTAGTTGCAATGTTGTACGATAGAGGCTATGATTTTGTTTTTAGTGAAGGAAAAGATTTCCTGTGACACAAAATAATAGGTAAAGCCAAGAAGATAGGGATTCGAGTTAAGAATATATACAATCTGGATGTAGATGGTTGTGTAGCATTGATGGGAAATGTAGACAAATTGGTGAGCCGGGATGAGGGCGAATTATGGAATGGGAGATTGGGCCATCTTCACCATGGAGCCTTGAAAGTCATGCAACAGATTTCTACTGGTCTTCCCAGGGGTACACTTGTGCATTCAGACACATGTAAGGGATGTACTATGGGAAAATATGTAAAGGCCACATTTCATGTGAAGGATAAGCAAGCTTCGAGGATCCTTGAGAGAGTTCACACACACGTGTGTGGGCCATTCTCTATTGCTTAAACAAAAAAACATGAGTACTACGCGATATTTGTTGATGAATTTTCTTGTAAGTGCTGGATCTACTTCAAGCAGAAGAAATATCAAACATTATCAAAGTTTCTTGAGTTTAAGGCACTCGTTGAGAAATACACAAGGAAGAAAGTGAAGGCCCTTAGGAGTGATAATGGTGGTGAGTACATCTCTAACAAATTCAAGTACTTCTACAGCAAATAAGGTATTCAAATAGAACTGATAGCACCTCATAACCCACAGCAGAATGGGGTCACTGAAAGAAAGAACAAAACGATTATGGGTGCTGCAAGAGTGATGTTGCATGATCAAGACCTACCAATGCATCTATGGGCAGAAGCATGCAACGCTGTGGTATTTGTGCAGAACCGTTGTCCTTATAGGACACTTGGCATGAGTACACAAGAAGAGGCTTTTATTGGTAAGAAACTTGATGTTTCACATTTTAAGATTTTTGGCTCATCTGTTTATGTGCATGTGACCAAAGATGCCAGGAAGAAGCTGGAACTGACATCTGAGATCAAGATTTTTTTGGGGTACACTGAAAGACCCCACAACTATCAGGTGTATTTGAAAAACAATAGAATGAATTTTGTGCGACGAGATATAAAATTTGATGAGGATAAATCCATGCGGTTGTCCCTTTAGAGGGAGCTAGAATTGCATGCAGAGGAGGAACTCTTGGATCCCAAGGATGAGCCTCAAGATGTGGAGCAGCCAAATGAGGAAGATCATGGAGTGGTGGAACACACTCATGCAGAGCCATCCATCAAAAATGGCAAAAGGCGCACCACGGAAGCTGATATATAGAGACTTGATGCTGCAGATAATGTAGGAGCCCCTACTTCACAGCATAGACAGAGACAATCTCCAGACAGGTTTATTGGATAAATGGATCTTATGAGAAAATGTATTGTGACTGAACCATCTTCCTTTCAGGAGGCAATGCAACAACCAACTTTGGTTGATGCAATGGTGGAGGAGTATGAATCCATTTTCAAGAACAGTGCATGGGATATTGTCCCAAGACTGGTCGAAAAATTAGTGGTTGGATCTAGATGGATCTTGAAGGTAAAGAAAGCTGCTAATGGGAGTGTGGAGAAATAAAAGGCCAGATTTGTGGCCCGGGGATTCTCACATATTGATGGGATCGATGATGATGATACTTTTGCACCTGTTGTAAGGTACTCTTCCATTAGATCCATCCTTGCACTCTCAGCGCAAATGGACTGGCACATTCATCATATGGATGTGAAAAATGTGTTTCTCAATGGAGTCACTGAGGAAGAAGTGTACATAGAGCAGCCATAATGTATCAAGATCTTAAATAGTGATTCGCATGTGTGTCAACTCAAGAGAGCATTGTATGGGCTGAAGAAAGAACCTCGTGCTTGGTACACTCGGATAGACATCTATTTCACCGGATTGGGATTCACCAAAAGTGAAGTTGATGCAAACCTATACCAAATTGTGGTTGAGGGTAAGATATTGATTATTTTTCTTTATTTTGATGATCTAATGTTTATTGGTGATGAGCAGTTGATACACTCATGCAAGGATGATCTTGCAAGCGAGTTCTAAATGAAGGACATGGAAATCCTTCATTATTTCCTTAGTTTGGAAATATGGCATCGGGATGGTGAACTTTTTTTTTCTGAAGGAAAGCACACCAAAGAGATACTGGGTAAGTTTCACATGGAGAGATACAAACCCATGGACACTCCTCTTCTATGAAATTGGAGAAAAGAGGATGTTACTTCTTGAGAGGTAATGGATGCTACTATCTATAGGTAGTTAGTTGGTTCATTGATGTATGTAGTGAACACTAGACCAAACATTTTCTACGCAGTTAATTAGCTGAGTCAAGCTATGGTTAATCCTGCCAAGCTCTTTTGGAAGCCGAAGAAGCATTTCTTGAGACACTTTAGGGGCACATTAGAGTATGGTCTATGATACAGACAAATAGAGGGAGTGAAGCTTCAAGGTTTCACAGATGCAAATTGGTTAGGCAATCCATTAGACAGAAAGAGAACATCAGGAGGGATCTTCAACATAGGGTCGACAACAGTTTCTTGGTACAACAGGAAGAAGAAATTTGTGGTACTAATTTTAGCAGAAGCAGAGTACATGGTAGCAAGTCAAGCTGCATGTGAGGCTATCTGCATGAGAAATATCTTGGTTGGTTTATTTGTTTGTCAAATGGATCTGACAACGATACATTGTGATAATTAGATTTTCATTAAACTCTCAATTAATCTTGTGTTTCATGATAGGTCCAAGCACATAGATATATGATACCACCATCTCAGAGATTGTGTGCACAGGTGGATAATGTTACTTCAGTACATTCCCATGGAATATTTGGATGTAGATATTTTGACGAAGGCATTCACTAGGAGAAAATTTTAATACCATAGAGACAGGATCGAGGTGAAGGATAAACCCTTTCTTGTTGAGGGGGACTGTTGAAGTTCAACAAGAAATTTCATCACCCACACTTGTGTGGGACCAGGAGGTCCAAGCAGCACCTACACTAGTGTGGGACCACAGGTCTTAGCAGCACCTACACTGGTGTGGGCTAAATTGGTGCATGTCTATTTTACTTATCCCTTAATTAATTTGGACAACAAAATGTAATATAATATCAAAATAACTTGTAATAGTTAATTGAGTGTGATAAACTCAATTATCTCATGAGTTTCAAGTTGAGGGTATTTGGTGAGGCATGCAGAGTAATTCTAGTTGATCCGAGAGGCTCATTCTACAATCCAGTATGAAGGACATGTGTAAGTATGTCACATCCTAAAAAAAATAATAAAAATAATTTTTCTCATGTCGGCCAAAAAAATAAAAATTAAATAACCATATAAATACACAATTAAAAATCTATTAACAAAATAATTAACTCAGTTTTTGATATTTCACTTTAACTCTTCAAGAAGTAATAAAATAGATAGATATAATTTTACAGAGTTAAAACATCCAATTTGAGTTATGAATAAAATATTTTAACATGAATTAATATAAAATCGCTCAATACACATTTATGTAATATTTATAACATTCAAAAATGCAATTTAAATAGTAAAAAATCACACATTATTTTTTTCACTCCAAAATAAGTTTGTAGCAAAATAAATTTGATCCCTCTCAGCTCATGTTAGATACGTGCTTTAGATGGATCTATGTTGGTTGTAACAGAGTTCGAAGTGCAGTGGTGTATTAGTTAATGCATGTTGTAATCAGTTTAACTCAATTAAGTGAGTTAAACTCAATTATGCGAGTTGTGACGTTAGATACACTAGTGAGAGATCAAGTGAATTAAATATTAATTAATTCACAATCAATGATATCACATGCAACTATGGATTTACTGTTATTAGCTTCATGTATGTCAGTTCCAGTGGAGACCCAGTTGAGATCTAGGTGAAAGGGAAGTTGACTATCAATTGTAGGATTATTGGGTGGCACCCATGCAGTCAAACACCCATTGGAGTGACCATGATACTTGCACAGTCAAGGAAGGCTAAAATTCCTAAATAATAGGGATTTCATTCATCAGGGATTGCGGAAGCAAGGCAGGTTGTCTGGAGGTAGTAAATTGGCTAAGTATTGGTCAGTTTTATCTGAGACAGTGTGATACAATTAGCTGAGTGCAGGAGGGCTCTTTTGAGAAGAATTCTATATAATTGTTTCATGTATCCAAGCTGAATATACAATAGAATATGGTGGGGTTTTGAGCAGCAAGCTTTCCCCGAGAAATTCTCTGTGTTGTGGCTTGATTGATTCTTCTTTGCTTCATGCGATTGGTGATTGTGTCTTTAATTCCGCGACAGATTTGTAGAAGTGATTCAATATTTAACGTTAGTATATTTTTACATCACATTGAATCCATGATATACGTGCTTGTTTTATAATTTATACACTACCAAGTGCGACACAAAATATATAATTTACAACGAAAGTGGCGACACCTTTGCAACAATTCTTGAAACTTTGTAAATGAGTGCGGAACATATCTACATGATAGTAAAACTTCATTATCACAAATATTTGCCATTTAAACAAGCCAAAAATTTGGTTTACATGATCAGTGACACTTCTCATGCCCAAAAATTGACACATGAAATATGGAAAGAAAAGAGGGAATGACATGTGAAATATGAAAAAAATGGTCAAAGAGGCACATGCCAAAGTGAAGATAACATGAAAATGTCACTAATTATAATGAAAGAAAGAAAAAGTGGTTGTTGAAAGCATCAAAACGATACTCGCTAGGGCGAAGGTGCCAAAAAGTGATAGTTTGAAAAACTCACCAATATAGAGTACCAACACAACCAAAAGTGAGAGACTCTCAATGAACATGCACACTAACTATCAAAATGGGTTGAGCGTAACACAAACATTGTCATAAATGACTGCACTAGGCCTGTTCAAACTTGCGTGAAAGAATGGGCTCATGAATTCATTACAGATTGAGAATGTGTAAGCATGTGACTTCAACACTTGAAATCCAAGAAGGGAGCTCTAAATATTTATCAAGCATTACCATCCAAGAAGTGACTACGAAATGAATGATCACAAGATCCACAATAGGCTCCAAAATTTGAGTGTATGAAAAATTTTGGAGTGTTTTTGTCACAATGAAAACATGGTCCTAGTTATTTTTGTTCATATGTTGTCCTAAAAATCTATAATAACATAAATTTAGCTAGTTTTTCTAATACCTACTACTAATTCTTCCACAAGGACTCTATTTTTTAAACAATAGATCAAAAATAACTACCTTTTTTCTTAATTCTTCCTCTTATCCCTTCTTGCACTCATGAGATGATCCAACATCCCATGCAGCTCATGAAGCAACAACATGAATAAGCCAAATTATCAGAAAATGACAATGTGAAATGGAGAGGAATGCATATGAGATTAAGCTTGGATATATTATTAGGGGCTACAATATATTCAATTGTGAAAGTGTAGGTTTATCCCTCATTATGCAAAGGTAGTTGTGAGCTCACGGGATGAGGTAGTTTGTCTAGAATGGGATGAAAATAATGGGTGGAAGAGGAGGAATTCACTATGTTAAAATGAACTTCTATAGTTATACACTACAAATAGGTCCTTACATGCAATTTTCATGCAAATACCACATTATATTGATGTGATACTATGTTAATAGATGTAGGCAATAAGATGGTCAGAGTTTACAAGTGACAATTTTAGTTGCATATAGTTGTAGTCAAAATTATGTGATGTAGAAGGCTATGGGAAGATTGTGAAACATAGAAATAAATTGATGCTTATCAGAAAAATTAATTGATGTCTGGTAGAGCCAATGGATGTGGAATTTTGAAGGCGGTACTAGCAGTGTTGTGAAGGAGATGGAGATAGTGGTTGGAACTCAAAAGTTTGTTTGAACTTTGGTTAACTATTTATTAATCCATGAAATCTAAACAAAAGTATGAAAATTTAAATATGGTGGAAAACTTAAGTTAACTTAAGGTTTTCAATCCAATAAGTATATCAAGAACACATATTTCAATAAAAAATTAAAGTTATTGTTCAATAATATTTGAAATAATAACCTTATATATATATAGGCACATGTTTCCTTTATCACACCTTAAACATGTCAAAAAATATATATGACTAAAGAAAAAATAATAACCAATTAACAACCAATTAATTACTATAATCTTAACCTTTAATAAAAACTAAAAAAATAATAAAAAGTGAAGAAAAACATAACTAGCACAATCACATTAATAAATGTGGTCGATATATGCCGATGGGAATATATCAACCACATTAATAAAAATGGTTGAAATACAATATGCATTAATGGTATGCATTTAATATTAATATTAATATTAGTATTGAAATTCATATTGAAAAATATATAACAATAACCATAATAACATTAAAAAAACTATTATATAAAAAATTAATATTATAAATTTAAATTTTACAACTAATAATATTATAATACTATATTCATAAAAATTGTATTATATTAAAAATATATATATTTTAATATAAAAATTAATAAATTATAATTATAATTATAATAATTAATATAATTATTACTAATAACTATAATTATATAATATAATAATTATATTATAATTTTTATTATATAACATTATAATATTATTTGTATTAAACCCAAGTGAAGAATATTTAAACGCAAGGGAACAATATTAATCCCTTGCAATATGAAACCGTATATTAATAAACTCAACAAATTGATACAATATACCGAAGCGAATCATAAACCCAAGGGAACAAAAAACTCAAGGGATCAATAATAAAACACAAAGGGATTATGAACCCAAGGGAACAATAAACCCAAGGGATTAATATTATCAACACAAAGGTATAATAAAGCGAACATAACAATATTTAACCCTGTGAATATTAACCCTTACATTAATAAATCAACGAAATTGATATTATAAACCAAATGTAATAATATGAACCCTTCCATTAACAAAACCAAATGATTAAAATTATAAATCCAAGTAAATAACAAACCAAACACATTAACACTAAAACCCCTAGACATTATGAACCAAAGAGAATAATACTAAGCATAAGAGATAAATATTATGAACCCAACAAATATAAACCATAATAAAAATATTATAGGCCCTAAAACAAACATGATTAGCCATCATAGACCATGGTACATTTTCATATTAAGACAATATTTGTCACATTGGACCATGCAACCATAATTGGCCATGTTTAACTGTCATTCATTTCCATATCGAGACAAACTTTCTAAGAATGCAATGTAGGAACATGGTTGTTTTTCATAATCAAACAATCTTTGTCACAATGCAATGCTGCAACATGGTTGAACATGAATGACCCTCGTTGACCACGATTGAATTTATACAACATGGATGATGATGGTTGACCATGGTCATCCATAAATCACCATAATTTACCATAGTTTACCATCATTGTTCATAGTTTTCCATGATCAATGTTATAAAATGAAGGCAATAATAAACCCAAGGGATCAATAATAAAAACCCAAGTGAATAATAAACCCAACAAATTAATACTCACAACCCAAGGGATTAAAAACCCAAGGGAATAATATTATATCCAAGGATTATGGACCGCAGGGATTAATAATAAACCCAAGGGATGAATATTATAAACCCAATTTATATAAACACAAAGATAAAATATTAAAAATCCCTAAACAAACATGGTTTACCATGGTTGATTTTCATATTGACACAATCTTTGTCATAGTGTGACATTGGCCAATGCTTGACCATGATTAGCCATGGCCAAGCACGATTGCTCGTTGGACTTCGTTGACCATTATTGACCATGCCCAATGATGATTGACATTAAAAACCCAAAAAGATAATAAACTAAAGAAATAAATACTAAAAACCCAAACGATTATTAATCTTAGAAAGAAATATTTAACCCAAGGGAACAATATTAAACCCTAGGAGATAATATAAACCCAACATATATAAAACCCAAGATAAATATTATAGATCGTGTAACAAACATGTCTATCCCTACACAAACATGGTTCACAATCGTTTTCATAATTAGACAATCCTTGTCAAAAATCAACATTGGATCATAGTTATTGAACATGGTTGACAATCCAACACCACAACTATAATACGATGTGCCATGAATAAGCATCATGATCAATGATGCTTTTACACAAATAATTTCCATATTGGAACAATCTCCATCAGAGAGCCACACTTAACCATTCACCACTATGATTCACCATCGTTAACCAAGGTTGAGTATGAAAATTTATGGCCATGATCAACCACAATTCACCATGGTTATTTTTCAAACAATAGTCACAAACCCATGAAATGAACATTTTTAATCCAAAGTATATAAAGTGAAAGATAAGCATTGTAAACTGCCAAATAAATGTAAAGCTCTAATATTAATACCATAAAACTCAAAAATATTTTCTACAAATCACAAACATTAATAAACTAAAGGGGTTGACACTAAAAACCCAATCAATTACAAACATAAAAGAATGACATTAAACCAAAGAATTTTTATTAAAGAATAGCAATATAAATGGAATAAGTGAACAATTTGTATTACCAGAGAACAAAATGTGAGAAGATGAAAGGAAAAAAAACACATCTAAATCGTAAAAATAGGAATGTAACAAGAACAAAACCATCCAAAATTTGAAGATCATCCATATACAATTTTTTACATAATAACAACAACGACAAACAATCGACTTGCTAAAATTGAAACCAAAAAAGAGAATTTAAATAGAGAAATAATTCTTTTTTCTTCACATAAAAAAAATTCCACTAGGAATATGAACTTTAAAAAATTCATCACAAGGCATTTATTAATCATCCTCTTCCAAAACACAACTAGGTCGATGACAAAAGAAACACCATTTCAAATCAATAACATAATGATCACAACCCTTAATACTTTCCAACTAGTCCCTTCTTGTTTTTCTTCTAGATTCTCTTTGGTGCACACACAAAATATATTTCACATATGTTTCATTCGTTGTAACACACAAACATGTTCATAAAAAAAACCATGATGAAACCCAAGTTTTCTATCAAGCCTTTTCTTAATATATGAAAGAAAATTTATTGCTTCAACAATAGAACGAACCACCAAGGGATAATACTGGACATCATTATTTTCCATATTTGCATTTCAACAAGAAAACGAAAACAATAAATTAGTATAGACATAGACACAAATATATGCACATATCTATATTAGTGGAAGATAAACTATGAATCAGGATTAAATAAAAAGAAAACATTAAAATGTCAAAAAAAAAAAAAAAAAAAAAAAAAAAAAACTCAACGCCACTTCCCGTTCAGTTACAAAGGTAGGTGTTTAACCATTTTCGCATTTATCGTAGAACGCTTTTCGCGTTTTTCGTGATAAAAAACATAAAGAGTTGTAAATCTAACATGATTGAAAAGAAGGGAAAAAAAATGAAACAATAGCCACAATTTAATCGGTTAAATAGCAACAACACCACAACAAATAAATTTTTTTTTGTAAATCAGCAGTTTTATTAAGGTCGAATAACGTACATAGCATTACAAAGGATTCGTTGGTAACAGAACCCAAGGGAGCCCAAGTTAACTAGACAAAGCCGAGAGGAGACAAACTAACCAGTGAGCATAAGAAACAACGACAAACAATGAGGACACAAAGGGCTCTTGTTGCAAGCGAAAAGGCATGGAACACCTGCTAAGAGGGAAGCCAAGCAGAGGTCCATAGGAGACAAAGGTCTCGGACTGGTGGGACCGGAAAGCACCAAACAAGATTATAAAAAGAAAACACTCCTAAGAAGTAGGGAGCTACAGGAGCGAAAAGGGAATAGCGGAGCACATGGAAGCGAGAAGTAGACAAGAGAAGTAGAAAGGAGCTCTAGCCAGAGAGGTTGGAGTCCACTTTACGAGGCTTCTTCCCTTTCTTGTTAATGACTCTAACCCAGCTGTCAGGAGATGGTTGGATCACAACCACTTGAAGAGTGTTACCAGGATGAGAAGGAGGTTCTTTATCCGATTCCGATGCATTGGACTCATGCACACGTTTCTGAAAAATTGAGGACGCAGGGGCTTTCTCTAGGACTATCGGGGAGAGCGGCTACTGCTGAGTGTTAATCTCATCTTTCGAGTCCATCTCATCCTCGTCCGAGCTGGAGGAATATACGTCCTCCAAGGGAGGAGGATCAAAGGTTTTCCAGCTTTTACCTTTCGATTTTCACAAATTGATCTTATTTTGGACGAGAAAAAGAGCACAGGAGTTTTGAAGATGTCTTGTTTGATGACAGTGCCGAGAGCAGAATGTTGTATTTTCATAGTCCAAAGTTTGTGCCCAGGAGAAATCGCTAGCTTTAAGAATTATTTGGTTCGGTAAGCCTTTGCTGATGTCGATCTCGGCACAAATTTTTCCATAGGTGTAGAGTCCCTGTAGACCTCTCGAAGGATCTGTGGCGAGAAATAATCCTAGCGAATTACCAATGGCTTTGAAGACTACATAGTGCCACAGGTGAGCAAGCAGGTTAGGAAGCCTAACCCAGATCGGAAATTTGGTGATAACATCCATGGAAGGATCAAAATCAGGGAACTAGGGGGTTAGGAAGAGCCCTACTTTTCCCCAAAACCACGGGCCTCCTGTTAGGGTCGTTTGGTATTCCTTGCTGTCAGCAAAGATAACAATAAAGAAAACCTTGGAGCAGAGAATAACCTTGCAGTGCTTGGTCCAATTGGAGTGAATCCAAGCATATAAATCTTCAGTGCGGAACCAGAGCCCATTAAACCTACAGATGAGGGAAAGCTCAAAAAAAATATTAAGCTGCCCTTCTAAATCAGGGTGGGAAATGTCAACTGAGGGAGCCTCCTCTAGTTTATCCACCAGGAAAGGTTTGGGCGCCTCAGGAGGGAGAGAAGAGTGCTTGGAAGGCTAAGTTTTTACTGCTTATTTTTAGGAGAAACCCTTGGGGGGGGCCTGAGAACTATGCTGCCCAGCCGCCCCTCCTCTCAGTCTCAGATTGAGATAAATGGTGGAAGCAGGGCCTAAGCCATAATCTTTGAGAATGCTAGGATCCTGTAGCGACTTCCCACCATGAATGAGGGGCTATTCTTGGCTTAGATAACCAATGGTATTCCAAATTGTTTGCTTCAGGTCTGTAACCAGATCAGATTCTTTTATCCAAATCAATAAACTATTCCCCACAGGGGTCTTAAGAAAAATCTGGAAACTATTTGTGCTTACCCATTTTTCCTTTGCAAAGGTGTTGATTTCGGGCTCTGGCTGTTTCAGATTTGTTTGCTTCTGAGGTGGTCTAGGAGAATCTGGTATACCATCACTCATGCGATGATGGCTGGTTTCCCAGGTGTTGTCCACCTGCGAGTACCGTCGCTCGGAGTAATCAGCCTTCAGAAGGATGTGCATAGGGCGAGGAGGTAAAGGGCATCACCCTTCTTCCCCACAAGCTGTGAGTCACCGCCCCAATCCTCTGACCACATAAATCTGACACGGGTGCATAAGCCAAACACCACCTCTGGATGCAGGTGATAAAACAAGCCCATGAGACCTGTCTTCCAGTCAATACAGGGGCAAGGGATCTGAGTTTCTGCCACCGCAAGAATGGAAACTCTCCAAACCTGTGGTAAATTACCTTGCCGCACATAACCACGCAGGGGGCAGGAGCAGGATCAGGGCTGACGTTCAGCAATAGCATCGTCATGGGAGGTTGTAGAAGAAATATAGGGCCGAAACCGAAAACCCTAAAGCTACCGCAGGCTGCCATCGCTCGGTTTCCCCAATATTTTTTGTTTTTCAAGCCTTCAGTCCCCATCACAAAAAATCATTTACTCGTGTATTTTTTTTCTAATTATTTAATCTACTAACTTTAATAAATAAGAAATATTTTGAAATGATTGAGAAGAAAAACGAATAAATTATTGATGACCTTACAATTTATTGCAAGTTAAAAAAAAAGGCATTCATATTATTTTCAAAGCTATCTCAAAGCACTAAAATCTATTCAGGATAAAAACCTCAAAATGATATAGACTTCAATCGCTCCTCCTCTTTCTTCCCAAGTGTAACATAAGAACATTTTTATATTTTTGCATAACACTGAAAAGAAAAATGTGGTGAAATCCGTAAACCATCAATGGATTTCACTCTTGATATAGTTGTAAATGTCAACTTCCTACCTCTCTTTATCTCCAATATATATAGTGGCTCATTGCAAAGTCATACCTTGTGACTTGTGTATAGTCAAGTCCCATGCCATTTTTAAAGGCATTTGTTTAAGGTTCCCTCTAACAATAGGTGTTATGGGCACAAATTTTGGACAATCATTTTCAAATAGAACACCAATGTACTTCTCAAAAATAACTCTAGCAAACTATGGAATTTGCAGTTTCTTTGAACTAGGTGAATAGAAGATATCTTCAATATATCCAAGTGCACCATTAACCAACCCAACTTTAACTGTTAAGTTAAATGTAATCATTACACACTCTCCATGACATAGTAACATCTCATGATCCAAGACATCATCATCACTATCAACAATATTCTAGCACATTCCGCAAAACGTCTTGCAACCAGAAAATTTAATGATTTTAGCATTTTCTGATTGTGAAAATGTACAATATCATTCGTTTCAAACAAGTGAAATGAAAAATCAAATAAAATATTTTTGTAACGATCTAATTAGCTATAAACGTGTGTCATAAGAATATCACAATCTTCCAAAAAAGGCTCTGCATTTCTAATATTCTTTAAAATATTGCGAAAAGAAGCCTGTATCAGATCATCTCCTTGTCGCCTATAAATTTTATCCAAAGTGGCAACAATATTGAAAATTTTCCACAACATTTTCCCTGTTTTTCTACTTGCATACAAGGGTTTATCCTTAAAATGAATATTTTCCCTAGGTCACCCACAATAATCATAGACCTGCCACCAAAATGAGAAGCTTTCTTTTCATGAAAGGATTCTCACAAAAAAAAAATTATTTTCATGAATAACCTTGGGCCTATAAATCTCATTTAATTAATCAAAATATATCAAACATGCCTCATTTATTCTTGAAAATTTTCCCTGAGCCTCGCCATTCAATGTTGAAGAATCAATACATTTATATTAGGGTTTGATTCTTCGATCTTGATAATCACTTGTGAATGTTTTGGCTTCTTTTACTTCTTTATTATCTTATATTTCATCAATAAATTACCATATTACGTGTGTATGAAGATAAAAAAACAAGTGACACAAGATATAGGCACATATTTTAAGCTGTATGACCACAAAAAAATTATTTTGGTTGTTCAACTGCGCCAATAAATTATATCAAGAGTTAAATTAAGTTTATTATAATTAATCGCAACATTAAGCTGTTAATTAATTATGTAATAAAGTGCATGAAATGATTTTATCCAAAGTTTGCAAGCAAAAAATATTTTTGCTGCGTTGTGATTATCATTCGAGCAAGTTTCAATGGTGGATCTCTTCCCTGCCCAGATCAATGGCCGGGGGGGTACGAAAATTGGTTTCCCAATGGTGGGCCCCTCGCATACGTGTTGCCCCCATAGCACTTCGCACCCCCTTGCTTAAATCTGCATACTATCGCCTACCCCGTTCAAAATCATCCTTCCTCCCAATGATGGTTTTTAGTCCTGCCAATGGTTGTATAAATTTCCTCCCATGACCGTTTCCCGATGCAAAATTAACTCCCACCACCTGTACTCTCCTGTTACACCCACTCCCCTACCGTTTCCATTTTCCATCCCGTTATGCTCGCTTGATTACTATTGTTCACCTGATTTCACTGCCACCAACTCTTGTACCATTATTCATAAAAACGTCCATGGTCATTTCTATAATAATCACTCCATAATGGTAATCCACCAATGCTATAAATAAATCCTGTTGGCTTGAGGGGTCTTGACCCAGGTTCAGAAGTTAAGGTTTGCCAACAAAGCCCTATACTACTGGCCCTTTCGGCAGTGACCAGCTTGCACAGGCCAAAGTCTCACCCGAAGCAGTATGGATGGGTGTTGGAACTAGGTTTCCGCACCCTGAGAGAGAGAGCAAGTAAGTCGAACCATTCGGCAACTATCAGATCTACGAAGTCAGAGGTCGTTCGCAGGACTTTCAATGATTAACCACAGTACATTTTTACTAGATTTATATAATAGGCTCACATCCATGTGCGGACAGCCAAGTATAAGCATAAACAATATATTCGCAGCAGACTTAATCAGATTGCAGATACATCTATCATAATGCAGATAATTCACAACTCATAACAGAATCACATATAATTCGAGTCCTCAATAACCATAACTAGATAGATCAAACAACATCAGATATCCAAAATACTTCGCATATATTACTTATCAAAAATTCTCTTAAATAACCCCAAAACCCACCTGCACACAAAGCCAGCAGGGTCCACACACAGCAGAACTGAGGATCTCCGCGCACACAACCAGCAGGAGTCCTTTCACCAAAACCCAAACAGATTTACTAATTCACAATTCACATCAATCTTAATCCACTTCTGTCTTACAACTCAAAATGGTTCAACTACTTATACTATTTTAGCCTACTCATCCAATGGTCCGCAAACCGTGGTTTGTGGACTCTTGGTCTACCCTTGACCCATTTACAATGTATTAGGGGCTTTGACCTGCTCCAAAACCCCCGCGCTAGACTAAATATAATAAAAAATATACAAAATGGACCAGATTCGTAGCTTGCAGGAGACCATGTTCCAACAGTCCCCCAACAAAATCTTGTGACTCATCCCAAGTCACTGTGGTGGGGAGGTGAATAAAAACATAACTAGCACAACCACATTAATAAATGTGATTGATATACGACAATGGGAATATATCAACCACATTAGTAAAAATGGTTGAAATACACTGGTATGCATTAATGGTATGCATTTAATATTAATATCAATATTAGTATTGAAATTCATATTGAAAAATATATAAAAATAACCATAATAACATTAAAAAAAACTATTATATAAAAAATTAATATTATAAACTTAAATTTTATAACTAATAATATTATAATACTATATTTATAAAAATTGTATTATATTAAAAAAAAAAGTATATTTTAATATAAAAATTTTAAAATTATAATTATAATTATAATAATTAATATAATTATTACTAATAACTATAATTATATAATATATTAATTATATAATAATTTTTATTATATAATATTATAATATTATTTATATTAAACCCAAGCGAAGAATATTTAAACCCAAGGGAACAATATTAATCCCTTGCAATATGAACCAGTATATTAATAAACCCAATGAATTGATACAATATACCGAAGTGAATCAAACCCAAGGGAACAACAAACTCAAGGGATCAATAATAAAACACAAAGGGATTATGAACCCAAGGGAATAATATTACACCTTAGGAATATGAACCTTTCGATAAATAAACCCAAGGGATTAATATTATCAACACAAAGGAATAACAAAGCTAACATAACAATATTTAACGCTGTGAATATTAACCCTTACATTAATAGACCCACAAAATTGATATTATAAACCCAATGTAATAATATGAACCCTTACATTAACAAAACCAAACTTATTAAAATTATAAACCCAAGTGAATAACAAACTCAACGCATTAATACTAAAACCCTTAGGCATTATGAACAAAAGAGAATAATATTAACTGTAAGAGATAAATATTATAAACCCGATGTATATAAACTATAATAAAAATATTATAAGCCCTAAAACAAACATGATTAGCCATCATAGACCATGGTACATTTTCATATTAAGACAATCTTTGTCACATTGCAACATGCAACCATAATTGGCCATGTTTAACCGTCATTCATTTCCATATCGAGACAAACTTTTTGAGAATGCAATGTAGGACCATGGTTGACCATGGTTGAATTTCATATTCAAACAATATTTGTCACAATGCGATCTTGCAACATGGTTGAACATGAATGACCGTTGTTGACCACGATTGAATTTATACAACATGGATGACTATGGTTGACCATGGTCATCTATAAATCACCATAATTTACCACAATTTACCATCATTGTTCATATTTTTCCATGATCGATGTTATAAAATGATGGCAATAATAAACCCAAGGGATCAATACTAAAAACCCAAGAGAAAAATAAACCCAACAAATTAATACTCACAACCCAAGGGAATAATATTATATCCAATGGATTATGGACCGCAGGGATTAGCAATAAACCCAATGTATATAAACACAAAGATAAAATATTAAAAATCCCTAAACAAACATGGCTTACCATGGTTGATTTTCATATTAACACAATATTTGTCATAGTGCGGCGTTGGCCCATGCTTGACCATGATTAGCCATGACCAAGAACGATTTCTTTTTTGACTTCGTTGACCATTATTGACCACGCCCAATGATGATTACATTAAAAACCCAAAAAGATAATAAACTAAAGAAATAAATACTAAAAACCCAAACAATTATTAATCTTAGAAAGAAATATTTAACCCAAGGGAACAATATTAAACCCTATGAGATAATATAAACTCAGCATATATAAAACCCAATATAAATATTATAGATCATCTAACAAATGATGCCTATCCCTATACAAACATGGTTCACAATAATTTCCATAATTAGACAATCCTTGTCAAAAATCGACATTGGATCATAGTTATTGAACATGGTTGACAATCCAACACCATGATGCCCAGGCTACTCCACTCTGTCCACAATCTTCACTCTTTCAATAGGGCAATTCCAGTTTTTTCCCCAATAATTTTAAATCTGGTAACCCTCAACTATCTAATACGGGAGTTGTTCTACCTCTTTACAATTCCTATGGGTTAACCCATAACCAACAACACTCCCATAACTTGAAAACTCTTATGCACATGAATTCTATAGGAGGAAGTTGTTATTTCCAATCAAGTGTATGGTTATGATGCCATATTTTAAAACCCATTTATGGTCTTCACATTAATGCTCGAATAAAACCTTTAACCCAAGGTCAATTCTTCTTTGCTCTCATTTCATGAGAGTCCAACCCAATACGTGGACTTTATAAAATTTCGATATAACGATGATCGCAGCTTATCATTCACCTATGTGTTACACACCCAACCTAATATATATTATGGCCTCCGCTCAATACTTAGGAACATTTTAATAAACTGTATTGTCTTTGGGTTTAACCCCCCACTAATGTTTTTCATATAGCCCTTCGGGCCGCACAATCTTAATACACATCAAACTAAAACCCGCAATGCAATTGGGTCCCACGACAGCTTATATTTACCTCCTTAAACTTCGGACATCGCACAGCGTGGCTACCGTTGTTCCCCTAGCACATTCGATCGGACGACCCTAATGCATATCGCGTTTTTCTTGCCTCCGAGTGTTAACGCTCAGAAAAAAACGCGATGTAAACGATTTTCGAATACCACCTTTTTCCACGTGTCAGACAGCTAGTGGAATCGCATTTTTTTTCCAAATTCAACTAACCACTTTTCAATCACGCGAACCCGCTGGGTTTCAACTCCGATTTTACTGTTCCTCGTTCCCGGTTCCGTTACTCCACTCGAGGTTCCACTTCACTTCTTCAACGCTATTCTGACTGGCGTTAACCCTCTGCGCCTTCAGACTTTCTTTCCCTAAAAATTGTCCCACACAGATTTCTTCACCGATTCAAACACATTCAATACCTAGGTTGTGGTATTGCTTGCGTTCCATAGCAGGAAAGGTCAAAACACGTTTGAACCCTCCATACAAGGTTAAAATGCAAGTGGCTTCTAATTAGAGATCATGTATTCAATGGCGTTCAGTTCTAGATACAACGCTACATCCTCTCTATTGTTGTGACCCACAAATCAGTTGATTCAATTCAAGCAACAAAGGCACAGATCAATGTCGGGACTTTTACACGGGGCTTTAATATGGTTGATAAATAGATAATTGTTATCGTGTATCTCTAAATTAACAGAACAACTTCTTCAACATCCTCCAGGCGCTATACAACCAATTTAGTCAAACTCTCCACATCATATGCAAAATCACAAATTAAGCCCCTTTACACGGAGTTCATCGCTCACAAGACCTAACTAATTAATTCATGCTTTCACAAATAAATCAAGCAATCAGTATACGCATAACCCGCTCTGTCAACACACATGCATTGCAAAATACAACATCGACATGAAGTTCGATTCCTTCAATGATACACCGGACTCAATTACACAATGTTTAAATCAAAAATATCCATACAATGTTGAACCAATTCATTTTATATACACAACTGAAATCACTTACAAAACCTCATTGTTTAGGCCGGATCTTCTATTCGGTGGCCCTCTACTCTTACTACTCTGTCTCTGAACAGCTACCCTTATCTTCCCATAGTCTTACAGTTATATACATTAATTTGAATCAGTTCAGTTCCTCAATAGCTCAACAAAACATTTAAGATTCCAGATTTTCTAATTTTAGAAAAAATCCCCTAAATCAACTAAACTGACTCTTCACCTTCCTAACTAATCATCTTCCTCTCATGTTCTCGAATGGTTAGAGAAAATTACAACTCCTCACTGATTTATTCAAAAGACTAATAATTACATGAGAATATAAAAACACAAGACCCCCCTATGTCTACTTATGTACAAAGTATTTTGTTGTGTCTAATGCCCCTGCATCAAACTCCCAAGGTTCAAATTGATCATGATATCCTGATCATGTGTCTTTAATCTCTGCCTCCTGGATCCCATACTCTGTTTTGCTACTGTCCAGTAGTTGCATCATCCTTCTTCTGCAATTATCCAGGTCTCCATATCTTGTTTTGTAATTTGCCTCCAGCCATACCTTCACAATATTTTATTTTCTTTCCTTTGCCAAAACTCTCCTGCTTTCTTGCTACTGTTTGCTGCTTCTAAGACACCTTCATCATTAGTATTCTGGTGCATTCAATCTCCATGTCCAGCTTATCCTCTAGCTGGAAATTCCTCTGCCCACTGCTGCTGCTTCCAATCTTTATTGCATCCAACATTGCTGCTCTTGTTGTTACTGTTGTTACTAACATGTTTACAAATCCTGCAGATGTCACACCCCATATTGCTCCAGCTGCCACCATGGGTGTTGTTGCCTCCCAAACTTCCTGTCCCTCTGCAACATTTTTACCTTGTTCATCATCTGCAAATTTACTTCTAGAAAACAAATCACCAATTAACTTTCTTCCTGCAGTAGCATACTCATTTATCTTTCTTTGTATACTAGTAAACATAAGCAAACTAGTATTTTCTGCTCCTTCTTTCACAGCTTCAAGCAACTTTACTACAGTGTCTCCCATTTCTTTCTCTTTTTCAAATTCTTCCAGCAAACAATTCAGCCCTCTCTTCTATACTTGTTTTACATATTTAGCATGCTGCAATTCATTTTCAGCATCTTTTTCTTCTTGGGCAATCTTCAGCAATTGACTTTCATCCTCTTGGTTGATTCTGGAAATCAAACCAAGTTCTTCAAGCTCTGTATTCTCATCTTCTGTCAGCATAGAATGCTGATTCTTCCTGACAGTGTCAGTCTCAAAAATATGCCCCATAGTCTGCTCTCCAAGCTTCTCTTGGCTATTAAAACAAGCTAACTCCTCTTTTTCATCAACAAAAATAAGTTTATGCTCATGAGACATGACTGTCTCATCTCCTTTCTTCTGCAACAACTTTTCTTCTCTCAAGACAATTCCAAAGGATGGATTGTCTTCTGTCATTCCTGTAAACATAAAAAAACTGTCAGTGTTAAAACCACAAGACCCAATGGTCTCAATTGATGACCTAGTCACCAATTCTTCTCTCTGCAATTCTAAGTCTTTTTTCAAGACTCAGAAGATCTTCATTATCCTCATTTTATTTTATCTTCACACTCTGCAATCCCCAATTTTGAAATTGAGGTTCTCCTTCCTGCAATGAGTCTTGTTTATTCATCATAAGCTCTAGCAACTTAAATTCTTCATTCCATGGATCAAAAATTTCCACAGAATCTGTTTCCTTCTCCTTTAATTGACTGCCAAATGGTGTCAATTTATCTTCATCATCAACAGAATCTACATTCATAAAGCAATTGTCAAAACCAAACTCATAAGGCCTCAGTGCCTTTCTTTTCTCCGCCAGCAAATTAGTATGCTGGTCCACTTCTCCCAAAGAATTCTCTAAAGAATTCTCAAGACTGCCGACAAGTCTTTCTCCTACATCATCTGTCTCCATGATGTTTTCCTTCTCCCTGTGATGAACTCTACCTTTTGCAATCTCTCTTTCATACTCTGAATTCTCCAAGAAGTATTCCAACAATGCAATTTCTCTATGGCATTGCTAAAGCATTTCATCATCATTTACTATCCCTGCATTCACACACAAACTTTCAGTTTGCAAAGCAGGAGCCCCAACAGCCTCAACTGATGCTTCACATATCAGCTCATCAAACTAATCCTTTCCTTCTTCATTCAAGGGACATTCTCCAACATTGCATTTTTCTCCAAATTATTCATCTTCTGAGAGATACTTCTTCATACTTGTGACAACTTCACAAGACTGTTCATCCTTCTCCTCAAAAAACTCTGAAGTTTGTTCATCTCCCTGTGATGTACCTGCAAACATACACAACTCTTTAGTTTTCAAATCACACGACTTTTCAGTCTTTGTTGCTTCCTCAAGCAGTTCCCTTTGAACAGATCTGCATGTGGAATCTTCAAATTCCATCCTTGACTCAAGAACTTTGAGTTCCTTTTCCTCTGTAGGACCTGCCATCACCTCACAATTGTCAGACTCAAAAACACAAGTCTTTACATCATCCAGCTGATCTGGAATTGTCCAATACCTCAAGAAATCATCAATTATTTTATCTTCAGCAATACAAACTTCTTGCTGCCTCAAGTCTTCATCATGTCTCAGAAGACCTCTTGCAGACCCCCCTTCTTCATCTGTACTCTGCTCTGCTTTACAAACAAAAACTTCTTTCTTCAACTTCGTTTCTCTGAGTTCTCCTCTTAACAAGGAAATCTCATTTTGCCTCAACTTTAACTGTAATGGTTGCCATTTCACACTCTTCTTCATGAGCCAACCAACTCTCTAGTTTTCCTCTATCATCCTTTCCAGTTAATAAAACTGCTTACTGATCTCATCTATCTCTTTCCACCACTCTACATCAGTTGATTTCTTCCTTATGCCATTTGCTTTGGAATCTTCTTTCTCTCTTCTGCTGTGGCCTCTCTCAGAACCTCTGCCATCTCTGCTATGGCTATCAGTAGCCATCTTCTTCTCCATGAGTTCTTCACTCACAAGATGCACTAAGCCTCTACAACAGAAAGCTCTCTTGCTGCAACTTACCTCACCAATCCCTTCCTCCAGATCTAGCTTTTGGCAAGTACTGGTCCCCTATCTGCTGGAACCTTCTAAGCGCTCTCTTCTTCTCTCTCTAGGCTTCACTCTGCAACTTTTCAAGAACACATATGTTCTTCTTTCTTCCAACCTCAGTTGGGAATCCTCTAGGTTCTGCCACACTTTCTTCTTCACTCAGAATCCTTTGCTGGACTCTTTCATCACTGCCCTCAAAGATGTGATCTGCCTTTGCTGAGATTCTTCAATTGTCTACAATCTGAATTCTGCAAAAAATCCTTCAAACCAGAGTTAAAAACTACTCATAAGCTCACCTCCTCTTGAGAACACTGCAATTTTTCTCCCTATCTAGCCTTTAGTTGAATATCAAGTTCACTGATATCGTCATCAAACTCTATCTTTATCTTACTGCAACCATCATCCTGCAATCATAAATCTCAAGTCAAATTTAAAATTAATTACCTGTAAGATCTCTGCATGATCTTGTCTTCCACTCCTTTTTGCAAATCCTATTCACTGTACTTCTGTGTACTTTGCTGCCTATCAGATCTTAGAATCTGATCTTCCTTCCTTCAGATTTAATTACAAAAATCCTTTACTTCAAATAGAGTTATCCTTCATTCTCTCAACACATGCACTGCATCTCTGTATGGTTGCAACCCTTATCAGTTTTCAAAAGTCTGATTTCTTTTCATAGATGCATTCACCAAAACTTGAACTTTTTCAAAAATAGCTATTCTGATGCTCTGATACCACAATGATGCCCGGGCTACTCCACTCTGTCCACAATCTTCACTCTTTCAATAGGGAAATTCTAATTTTTGCCCCAATAATTTTAAATCTGGTAACCCTCAACTATCTAATACGGGAGTTGTTCTACTTCTTTACAATTCCTATGGGTTAACCCATAACCAACAACACTCCCATAACTTGAAAACTCTTATGCACATGAATTCTATAGGCGGAAACTTTTATTTCCAATCAAGTGTATGATTATGATTCCATATTTTAAAACCCATTGATGGTCTTCACATTAATGCTCGAATAAACCCTTTAACCCAAGGTCAATTCTTATTTTCTCTCATTTCATGAGAGTCCAACCCAATACGTGGACTTTATAAATTTTCAATATAAGGATGATCGCAACTTATCATTCACCTATGTGTTACACACCCAACCTAATATATATTATGGCCTCCGCTCAATACTTAGGAACATTTTAATAAACCATATTGTCTTTGGGTTTAACCCCCACACTAATGTTTTTCATATAGCCCTTCGAGCCCCACAATCTTAATACACATCAAACCAAAACCCGCAATGCAATTGGGTCCCGCGACGGCTTATACTTACCTCCTTAAACTTCAGACATCGCGCAGCGTGGCTATCGTTGATCCCCCAGCACATTCGATCGGACAACCCTAACGCATATCGCATTTTTCTTGCCTCCGAGCGTTAATGCTCAGAAAAAAAATGTGATGTAAACGGTTTTCAAATACCGCCTTTTTCCACATGTCAGGCAGCTAGTGGAATCGCATTTTTCCAAATTCAACTAACCACTTTTCAATCACGCGAACCCGTTGGGTTTCAACTCCAGTTTTACTATTCCTCATTCCCGGTTCCATTACTCCGCTCGAGGTTCCACTTCACTTCTTCAACGCTATTCTGACTGGTGTTAACCCTCTGCGCCTTCAGTCTTACTTTCCCCAAATTCTCCCACACAGATTTCTTCATCGATTCAATCACATTCAATACCTAGGCTATGGTATTGCTTGCGTTCCATAGCAGGAAAGGTTAAAACACGTTTGAACCCTCCATACAAGGTTAACACGCAGGTGCCTTCTAATTAGAGATCATGTATTCAATGGCGTTCAGTTCTGGATACAACACTACAGCCTCTCTATTGATGTGACCCACAAATCAGTTAATTCACTTCAAGCAGCAAAGGCACAAATCAATGTCGGGAATTTTACACAGGGCTTTAATATGGTTGATAAACAGAGAATTTTTATCGCGTATGTCTAAATTAACAGAACAACTTCTTCAACATCCTCCAGGCGCTATACAACCAATTTATTCAAACTCTCCACATCATCTACAAAATCACAAATTAAGCCCCTTTACACGGATTTCACTGCTCACAAGCCCTAACTAATCAATTCGTGCTTTCACAAATAAATCAAGCAGTCAGTATACGCATAACCCACTCTGTCAACACACATGCATTGCAAAATACAACATCGACATGAAGGTCGATTCCTTCAATGATACACCAAACTCAATTACACAGTGTTTAAATCAACAATATCCATACAATGCTGAAACAATTCATTTTATATACACAACTGAAATCACTTACAAAACCTCATTGTTTAGGTCAGATCTTCTATTTTGTGGCCCTCTACTCTTACTACTATGTCTCTGAACAGCTACCCCTATCTGCTCGTAGCATTACAGTTATATACATTAAGATGAATCGGTTCAGTTCCTCAACAGCTCAATGAAACTCTTAAGATTCCAGATTTTCTAATTTTAGACAAAATCCCCTAAATCAACTAAACTGACTCTTCACCTTCCTAACTAATCATCTTCCTCTCATGTTCTCGAATGGTTATAGAACATTACAACTCCTCACTGTTTTATTCAAAAGACTAATATTTACATGAGAATATAAAAACACAAGACCCCCCTATGTCTACCTATGTACAAAGTATTTTTTTGTGTCTAATGCCCCTGCATCACACCACAACTATAAACAATATGCCTATGAATAAGCATTGCAATCAATGATTCTTGTACACAAATAATTTCCATATTGGAACAATCTCCATCAAAGAGCTACACTTAACCATTCACCACTATGATTCACCATTGTTAACCAAGGTTGAGTATGAAAGTTTATGACCATGATCAACCACAATTCACCATGGTTATTTTTCAAACAATAGTCACAAACCCATGAAATGAACATTTTTAATCCAAATTATATAGAGTGAAAGATAAGCATTGTAAACTGCCAAATAAATGTAAAGCTCTAATATTAATACCATAAAACTCAAAAATATTTTCTACAAATCACAAGCATTAATAAACTAAAGGGGTTGAAAATAAAAACCCAATCAATTACAAACATAAGAGAATGAAATTAAAACAAAGAATTTTTATTGAAGCGTAGGAATATAAATGGAATAAGTGAACAATTTGTATTACCAGAGAACAAAACGTGAGAATATGAAAGGAAAAAAAAAACACATCTAAATCGTAAACATAGGAATGTAACAAAAGAAAAACCATCCAAAATTTGAAGATCATCCATATACAAGTTTTTACGTAATAACAATAATGACAAACATTCGATTTGTTAAAATTGAAACCAAAAAAGAGAATTTAAATAGAGAAAGAATTCTTTTGTCTTCACATAAAAAAAATTTCCACTAGGAATATGAAATTTAAAAACTTCATCACAAGGCATTTATTAATCAACCTCTTCCAAAACACAACCAGACCGATGAAAAAAGCAACACCATTTCAAATCAATAGCGTAATGATCACAACCCTTAATATTTTCCAACTAGTCCCTTCTTATTTTTCTTCTAGATTCTCTTTGGTGCACACGCAAAATATATTTCACATATGATTTCATTCCTTCTAACACACAAACATGTTCATAAACAAAACCATGATGAAACCCAAGTTTTCTATCAAGCCTATCTGAATATACGAAAGAAAATTTACTACTTAGACAATAGAACGAACCACCAAGGGATAATAATGGACATCATTATTTTCCATATCTTCATTTCAACAAGAAAACGAAAAAAATAAATTAGTACAGACATAGACACAGACACAAATGTATGTACATATCTATACAAGTGGAAGATAAACTATGAATCAGGAATTAAATAAAAAATATAAAGAGTTTTAAATTTAACATGATTGAAAATAAGGACAAAAAAATGAAACAATAGCCACAATTTAACCGATTAAATATAAATAACACCACAACAAATCATTTACTCATGTATTTTTTTTTAATTATTTAATCTCCTAACTTCAATATATAAGAAATATTTTGGAATGATTGATAAGAAAAACGAATAAATTATTGATGACCTTATAATAGATTGCAAGTTAAAAAAAGGAAGTTATTCATATTAGTTTCAAATTTATCTCAAAGCACTAAAATATGTTCAAGATAAAAACTTCAAAATGATATAGACTTCAATCGCTCCTCCTCTTCTTCCTAAGTGTAACATAAGAACTATTTTGTACTTTTTCATAATACTGAAAAGAAAAAGGTGGTGAAATCCGTAAACCATCGATGGATTTCACTCGATATAGTTGTAGATGGCAACTTCCTACTTCTCTTTATCTCCAATATATATAGTGGCTCATTGCAAAGTCATCCCTTGTGACTTGTGTATAGTCAAGTCCCATGCCATTTTTAAAGGCATTTGTTTAAGGTTCCCTCTAACAATAGGTGTTATGGGCACAACGTTTGGACAATCTTTTTCAAATAGAACACCAATGTACTTCTCAAAAATAACAGTAGCAAAATATGGAATTTTTACTTGATTTGAACTAGGTGAATATAATATATCTTAAATATATCCAAGTACACCATTAACCAACCCTAATTCAACTCATAAATTAAATGTAAACCTTACATACTCTCCATGACACTGTAACATCTCACTCTCCAAGACAACATCATCACTATCATTAGTTTTTTTATCTTCTAGCACATTCCACAACATGTCTTGCAACCAGACAATTTAATGATTTTAGTGTTTTCCAATTGTGCAAATTGACAAGATCATTCATTGCAAACAAGTGAAATGAAAAATCAAATAAAATATTTTCATAATGATCTAAGTAGCTATAAACGCATGCAATAAGAATATCCCAATATTCCAAAAAAGGCTTTGCATTTCTAATATTCTTTAAAATATTGCGAAAAGAAGCCTGTCTCGGATCATCTTGTTGTTGCCTATAAATTTTATCCAAAGTGACAACAATGTTGAAAATTTTCCACAACACTTTCCCTCTTGTTCTACCTACATACAAGGGTTTATCCTTAAAATGAGTATTTTCGCTAGGTCACCCACAATAATCATAGACCTCCCACCAAAATGAGAAGCTTTCTTTTCATGAAAGGATTCTTGCAAAAAAAAAAATATTTGCATGAATAACCTTGGGCCTATAAATCTTAGTTCATCAATAAAAATATATCAAACATGCCTCATTTATTCTTGAAAATTTTCAAGAGCCTAGCCATTCAATGTTGAAGAATCAATACAGTTATATTAGGGTTTGATTCTTCGATCTTGATAATTACTTGTGCATGTATTGGCTTCTTTTACTTCTTTATTATATTATCTTTCATCAAGAAATTACCATATTATGTGCATATGAAGATAAAAAAACAAGTGACACAAGATATAGGCACTATGCTAGGGAAAAACCCCCTGGAGACAAAAACCCAATCAGGATAATTATTCCTTTCAATAGTATTCTTTGAGACTCTTCACCCTAGACATGAGCCAAACTTTCTCTCCACACCAAGTCATTCTTCTAGATCTTTGACCCAGCAGTAGAAACAAATTTTCCTCCAATAACTTCAACTAGGAAGAAGATTTAGTAGTCGCAACAACATCAAACCATAAAATACTTCAATCTCCCAAGAGAGGGCAAAAAATTCAGAGATTCCTTCCCCAAAATTTTGATTTTCTCTTCCCCTTGCTTCTAGACCCAACTCACACTCTTTTCTGCCTCTTCCTTCCACTTCAAAAATTTTCCCTTGATGCAATAAATATTCAACTTACTTGATAAGTGATGGTACAAATGAATTTGATCTCATTTCTTTTATAACCTCCACATGAGTTCGAATTTCTCCCTTTGAGGCTGACTTCATCTCCTCAAGGCCGACTTCATGTGGAGGGATTCTAAACCATTTTTGAAAAAAAAAAAAAAAACCTATTTACCTTATTCAAAAGCTCAAGAAGGGTAAATATAAACTTGTAATGACTATCCTAGAAGTCCACAATGGGGACCTTATACTAAATATGACTCAAGCATGAAACCCATGCTTTAATAACTCATTTAATAATAAAATAAAGGTCAAATGATAATATAAATTATTTTGATAAGTTGAATAAATATAAATTATGATGACCGAAGCTAGTTACAATCTTCAACGCTCGCTCTTAATTAGGAAAGTATTCATGATATACAACGAGAAGATCTCAAACTATTTATTTTAGGCACCACAATGCCATGGACTAGATTCCTGACCCGGGTAATCTACAGCTATAGGATAGGACTGTTGGGTGTGGAGCCTGATTATCTTGTTTATTTTTTATCGTAGCGTTGTACCCCTATACGTTAATGGGGCGGCAACGCCACCCATAATTAAACACTGCATGGGGGGTCCAGATGTAAAATTGCCTTGTAAAAGTATAGTAATTTCTATTCAATCTAGGTCGTTCATTAGATGGATGATCTGACGGTAGAAGTTATGTTTAGTTTAGGGTTTTTTACCCTAGAAGGAAACCCCTCACTTGTATGAGGGTATTGTATTGCGATTTTGTATTGTATGTGTATTCTCAAAGTGAGAAACAGATAGGGAGACTGTGAGATAGAACATAGGATATTATTGCAGATCTGTGGTCGGTTGTGTCTCTTCATTTTGCTGGATAATATAAATGAAGGACTGGTTGTTCATGGTGGACATAGCCCAAACTGGGTGAACCATGTATATCTGTGTCTCTTTGGTTTTATGTGTTTTGTGTGATTGTGTTTTCCGCATATTTTATGCGTTGCATTTCTCTGTAATACATAATTTTCTAACAAATCGTATCAGAGCCGAAGATCTATTTTGCTGATAAAATCACCGGAAAAAATGGGTCCTGGTTCGAGTGGGAGCAATGGCAGAAGATGGTAAATTTAGGGTCCAGAAACTTAATGGGAAAAAATTCCCGTCGTGGAATATGCAGATGGAAGATTATCTGTATCAAAAAGATATGTAGCTACCATTGAGCGGAAAAACAAAGAATCTGACGACTATGACAGATGCAGAATTGGAGATTCTCGATAGAAAGAGACTCAGAACAGTACGGTTGTGCCTTGTGGTGTCATTAGCCTTCAATATTTTGAAGGAAACAACAACAGAGGGTTTGAACAAGGCATTGGTGAAACTATATGAAAAAACCCTCGGCCTCAAACAAGGTATTTCGTATGAAACGTTTATTTAATATGAAGATGTCAGAAGGTGGATCTGTTGCAGACCATTTAAATGATTTTAATACAGCTACCAGTTAGTCAAGTTCTGTAGGGGTAAACTTTGATGATGAAGTTAGGGCTCTGATATTTTTGTTTTGATTTCCAGAAAGCTATAATGGTTTAGTTATGGCCATTAGTAGCTCTATCTCTCGATCTAGTACTTTAAAGTTTGATGATTTTTTCGGTGCTATCCTTAGCGAGGAAATGCAAAGGAAAAGATTCAGTAAGACATTGAGTAATGCTTTGAGTGCTGAGTCCCGGGGAAGAAAAATGGAACAAGGAAAGAGCTCAGGATATCACAGTAAATCAAGGAAAGTCAGATCCAAATTTGAATCGGGGATAATGTGCTGGAAATGCAGAAAGAAATGACACCTGAAGAAAGACTATAGATCTCGGAAGGTAAAATAAGGAGACGCACAACAAGAAAAAAATCATGAAGAAAATGTGGCAGATGATGTGTTACAAGATGTTTTGATTCTTTCTTTCAAAAATGTTATTGATTCTTTTCATGACTATGTTCAAGGATGACTATGTTCAAGGAGATTTTTTACAAGTCCGTTTGGGTGAGGATAAACCCTATAAAATTATTAGAATGGGAAAGGTTCTTGTAAAACAACAAAATGGAAATCAATGGCTATTCAAGGAGGTAAGGCATGTTCCATATCTGCAAAAAAATATGATTTCAACAAGGCAGTTAGGTGGTGAAGGCTGTGTGACAAATTTCATAGATAAAACTTGGAAGGTCACCAAAGGAGCCCTGGTAATAGAAAAAGGCGAGAAGGTTGGTACATTGTATTTATGCAATGGTATTTCTAACTCTATTAATTATTTAACTTCCAAAGGAGAAGATACAGCATTATGGCATCATAGGCTTGGACACATGAGTGAGAAGGGGATGAAGATTCTTCACTCAAGAAATTTGTTGCCGGGTTTGAAGAATATTGATTTGGATTTCTATGAGGACTACATTTATGGAAAACAGAAGAGATTCATATTTCTTAGAGTTGGGAAAGAAAAAAAGAGCGAAAAATTAGAGCTTGTTCATACAGATATATGGGGACCTTATTTGGTATCATCTCTCGGTGGTTCTCGTTATTATGTTACTTTTATTGATGATTCAACTAGAAAATCTTGGATTTATTATATTAAGAATAAATCTGATGTATTTGATACTTTTAAGAAATGGAAAGCTTTGGTTGAGATTGAGACAGGAAAGAAGTTGAAGTGCCTCAGATCAGACAATGGAGTTGAATATTGCAGCAAAGAGTTTGATAGGTACTGTTCAGAGCATGGAATTCGCAGAGAGAAGATAGTTCCCAGAAAGAAAATGGTTTGTCAGAAAGGATGAACAGAACAATCATGGAGCGTGCAAGGTGCATGAGATTTCATGCAGGATTGCCTTTACAATTTTGGGTAGATGCTGTAGATACTGTTTTTTATCTAATAAACGAAGGGCCTTCAAGTTCCTTAGATGGTGGTATTCTAGAGGAGGCATGGACAGGTAAAAAGGTAAACTACTCATTTTTAAATCCTTTTGGTTGTGAGGCATTTTTCCATATTAATAAATAAAATAGAACAAATCTTGAGTAAAAATCAAAGAAATGTACCTTTATTGGATATGGTTTTAATGATTTTGGTTATCGGTTATATGATTGTGAAAATCAAAAAATAATTAGGAGCAGAGATGTAATATTCAATGAAAAGGTCTTGTATAAGAATCAGTTGTAGGAAAAGAAACATGAAAAAGAAAACAAAGAATACACAGTTCTTGATGAGATCACAGAAAAAGTAAAGGTGCCTGAGAATAATAATAATCAACAACCACCACAACAGCAACAGGCACCTCAAACACCTGAAAGTGGTGTCAGAAGATCTACAAGGATAAGTATACCCCCTGAAGGATACTCTCCTTCATTATATTTTTATTGTTGACTGATTCTAGTGAACTCGAATGTTATGAAGAAGCAATGTAGGTTGAAATCAAGAAGAAGTAGGAGCTAGCCATGGAAGAAGAGATGGACTCCTTAATACATAACCAGACTTGGGACTTAGTTAGGTTGTCTATAGGTAAAACAACATTGCAGAATAAATGGGTTTACAGGTTGAAGGAAGAAGATGGAGGAAAACAGAGGTACAAAGCTAGACTTGTGGTGAAGGGGTTTGCACAGAAGAAAGGTATTTAATTTGATGAAATATTTTCTCCTGTTGCTAAGATGACTTCAATCAGAACTATTTTAAGTCTTGTAGCAGTGGGATATTTGCATCTTGAACAGTTCGATGTAAAGACAAAATTTCTCCATGGAGATTTGGAGGAAGAGATCTATATGCAGCAACCAAAAGGATATGAGGTCAAAGGGAAGGAAAAATTAGTGTGAAGGCTAAACAAGAGCTTGTATGGCTTAAAACAGGATCCAAGGCAGTGGTATCTAAAATTTGACAAGTTTATGTCTGAACAAGGTTATACTAGATGTCACTCTGATCATTGTGTTTATCTAAAAAGGAAAAATGATGGAACCTATATTATATTGTTATTGTATGTAGATGCCATGCTTGTTGTAGGGTATAACATGCAGGAAATAAATGTGCTCAAAAGTAAATTGGCAAATTCATTTGCAATGAAGGATTTGGGAGCTGCAAAACAAATCCTTGGTATGAGAATAACTAGAGATAGGAAAAATCGCAAATTAACACTATCTCAGAATGAGTACATAAAAAAGGTGTTGAAAATATTTAATATGCAGAATGAAAAACCAGTTAGTACACCTTTTGCTAGCCATTTCAAACTTAGTAAGGAGATGTGCCCCAAGGCCCAAGAAGAAATGGATTATATGTCTAAAGTTCCATATGCCTCAACAGTTGGAAGCTTAATTTATGCAATGGTCTACACAAGGCCTAATATTGCACATGCAGTGGAAGTTGTAAGAAGGTACATCAAAAATCCAGGAAAAGAAAATTAGATGGCAGTGAAATGGATTCTCAGATATTGTATAGGTACCAAAAATCAAGCATTATGCGTTGGTGGTTCAAACATTTCTTTACAGGGATATGTTGATGCAGATATGGCAAGTGATAGAGATAACAGGAAGAGCACTATAGGGTATATATTTATTGTAGGTGGAACACCTGTTAGTTAGGTTTCAAAAATCCAAAGTGTTGTTGCACTTTCAACAACAGAAGCAGAGTATATTGCTGCTATAGAGGCTAGTAAGGAAATGATTTGGTTACAAAGGTTTATGGATGAATTGGGTAAGAAGCATGATATGGGCATGTTATATTGTAATAGACAAAGTTCTATTCATCTTGCAAATAACTCAGAATTTCATTCTATGACTAAACACATACAGCTCAAGTACCATTTCATAGGGTCAGTGTTGGAATATGGACAATTGAAGTTGGAAAAGGTACACACTAGCCAGAATCCTGCAGATATGCTAAAAAAAGTTGTAACTAGGGAAAACTAAGAATATGCTAAGTTTCAATTGGTCTTCAAGTATGATGATGAAGATGAGAAACAACCAGGTACAAAGTGGAGTCATTTTCCAGCAAATGAAGCAGCGGTGGAGTTTCTATAATCAGTCTCCAAGTGGGATAATGTTGGGTGTGGAGCTTGATTATCTTATTTATTTTGTATCACAACATTGAACCCCTGTAACTTAATGGGGAGGAAATTCCACCCATAATTAAACGCTACCTAGAGGGTCCAGGGGGGTGGTTGCGACTTTATGGAGCCCCGCCCCCCTAGCGAGGGGTTTCGGGGGCAATGCCCCCGAAGCTAAAAACAGATGTAAAATTGCCTTGTAAAAGTATAGTAATTTCTAGTCAATCTGGGCCATTCATTAGGTGGATGATCTGAAGGTAGAAGCTATGTTTAGTTTAGGGTATTTTTCCCTAGAAGGCCACCCCTCGCTTGTATGAGGGTATTGTATTGTTGCTGTGTATTGTATGTGTATTCCCACAGAGAGAAACATGTAGGGATACTGTGAGAGAGAACATGGGATATTACAGCGGATCTAATGTAGGTTGTGTCTCTTCATTTTTCTGGATAAGAGAAAGGAAGGACTGGTTGTTTGAGGTGGACATAGCCCAAACTAGGTGAACCACATATATCTATGTCTCTCTGGTTTTATGTGTTTTGTGTGCTTGTGTTTTCCACATATTTTATGTGTTGCATTGCTTTGTAATATATAATTTTCTAACAGGGACTCCTAAGAAATAAAATAATCATATCATAAAATGATAGGATTTGATGCTCTAAAAAATGAAGGAAAACAGATTGAAAATGCTAGGCATAGTTTCAAAGAAATAAAAGAAATAAATTGCCTAGTTTCAATAAAAAAACAAAAATAAAGTTGTGTGTAGTTTGTTAGTATGCCACAACCAAAAAAAAATTTTATGGTCAAACATCTTAAACTTGATCAATAATTTTTAAATTTGTGCATTAGATTAATAAAGTTAGTGGATTCTTGTTAAAAAACACCAATAAATTAGATTAAGAGTTAAATTAAGTTAATAATAATTAATCCCAACATTAATCAGTTAATTAATTATGTAACAAAGTGCATGAAATTATTTTATCCAAATTTCGCAAGTGACAAAGATTTTTGTTGCGTTGTGATTATCGTTCGAGAAAGTTTCAATGGTGGATCTCTTCCCCGCCCAGATCAACGGGGAGGGGGTATGAAAATTGGTTTCCCAATGGCGGGCCCCTCCCATCCGTTTCACTCCCATAGCACTTTGCACCCCCTGCTTAAATCTTCTTACCATCGCCTACCCCCTCTGAAATCATCCTTCCTCCAAATGATGGTTTTGAGTCCCGCCAATGGTTGTTTGAATTTCCTCCCATGACCGTTTCCTGAAAAAAATTAACTACCGTCACTTGTAGTCTCTCGATACACCCGCTCCCTTACTGTTACAATTTTCCGTCCCGTTATGCCCACTCCATTATTGTTGTTCACCTGATTTCACTTCCACCAGCTCTTGTACCATTATTTATTAAAACCTCCACGATCATTTCTATAATAGTCACTCCATAATGGTAATCCACCAATGCTATAAAAAAACCTTTCCATTCCCTGCACCACCTTTGATCCATTCACTATTTCTGTCAAATTTCAGGTTTACAGAGATGTAATTCCAATTATAGCTCCGCCATCTGTCACCTTGTTAGTTGAATTTCACTTGCAGATACTACATGTGATTTGCTATCAATTTCACAGAGACATTCTCTTCTTTCTCTTACTCTACAGGTCAATGGCTCCCAAGGGAAAAGGCCGAAAATTAGTCACAAGGGAAACCCCTAGTGTGTCTACCTCGGTCAATCTTGACCATGTCCCTTTGGCTGACCAATAATTCAAGATCATAGATACAAAGTGAAAATTAGAGTTTTATGAATTACACCTGTGGCTAAAGCAGAATCTACATCAACAATAGGTGATCAAAAAAATCTTGTGCAGGATTTAACTTTACAAAAGCAGGAGAATGAAAAGCTTCTAGAGAAATTCAGAAACTTAGAAGCTCAAAAGATAAGGAATGACACCCTCTACATGGAAGAGATACATAAATCTCACAGATTATCACGGAAATTTTAGAAGTTGGAAAGCGAGATTTTAATGGAAGACACCTTGGCCCAAGCCAAGGAAAACATCTAGACTGAAATAAGCCAAGCAATGACAGAAATATGGCCTTCCATATAGATCTTTTTTGAACAAGAGAAACTAATCAACAAATGAAAAGCAGACATTGAACAATAAAAGGCAACACTAAAGAAAAAACCAGGGGAAGCCTCAGACATGATTAAAGTGATGAATTCAAAGAGTAGGGCAGAATTGGAACATATTAACATCAAATACCGAACAAAGACTATTTTGGAGATCAAGAAAGTTTTGCAGAACAAATTTTTTTTAATCAATTAGAGACTAAGTGTCAAAAATTGGACATTGTTGTCCAAGGATTTCACACCAATTTCAGCCTACTAAATCAGAAGGGATTGCCTATATTAGTAGCTCCCAATGACAAATTGATCAACTTGGAGGAGTATTGCAAGAACCTCTACACAATTTCCATTGAAAAAGATAAATATTTAGGGATCAAAGGTCATATGACAAGGAAATATTTTATGGAAGCCCCGGATCTTGATTTAATAATTAAACATGAAATCAAACATCTCTTCATCAACAAGCCTAGTTTTGAGAGATACACTAAAGAAGATGAAGTTTTCAGAAGATTAGTTAATCTGGATATACCAAGTCAGGAAAAATGGGATCACTCGTGTGAAACTATCGTGTAACTTTTCATCTCCAAACAACATGCCAGCAAAGCAACACATTTTGGGGCCACATCATCAACCACTTCCTCAAAGATAGTGATAGATCACTTATCAGTTTTTGTATTCCTATTATTTGATAATAATTTTGTAATCAATTTAGATACTTCTAAGTGATATAAATTAGTATAAATATCTCTCCATTAGAGTTATTAAGGGTTTCACCCTTGGATGAGCATTTGTAAGAATAATTGTATGAGCTTTTGATCATTGATGATTAATAAAAGGATTACGGATTTGTTTCAATTAGTTTGTCTCCTTGTAAGCTTTTCTAGTATTCATTTCACTCTGTTTTCTCCATATATATATATATATATATATATATATATTATGAAGATAATTAGGTAAGAGAAAATTGCATTTCAGTCTATCTTATATCCTTTGAAGTTATAATCCATTTTAGAGATTGACTTATTAAATTATCTGTTTGTATAAGTCCATCTACATCAATTAATTTTCATTAATATTCATAATGTTAAATATATATTTTTTAAGTTGTAAACATTGTTTGAAAACCTTTCATACTTAAGATAAACTAAAAATTCAATCTAGATATTTAACTCATCATATTTTCTTACAGTTTCTGCCTTCACATATGTTAAATTAAATCATTTTTTTGAAGTAAAGAAGCAACCCTTTTCTTAATACTTAATACTATCAAAAGTTTAAAACATACGGTTTGTATTTTATTAATGCATTGGTAATCCAAAAACCCATTTTAAAACAACAAAAATATTTTAGATGTTGTAGCATAATTAATTGACCTAGAATTATCTCAGAGGATCATTCTGGCGTCGTTGTCAGGGATACGAAATTGATCCATTTTCCCTGAGACAATGATATTTATATTCCTTTAAAGATGAATAAAGGACTAGTAAGGTTTAAATATTTCACCTGGCGACTTCACAAAACCCAAAGCTTTTTCCTTCAAGACATACCAGGTCTCACTCTGATTCTAAGATTTTTTTACCTTTGTTATATCCAGAGAGACTCGTAAGGCAAGCCTCTTCAAGAAGAATACTTCACACCCCTTATTCTTCCATTCCTCCTCAACTGGAGGCTACTTCAAACCCTGGTCATTTTAGATTTGGACCCATTCCTTTTAAATCAAAAGATCTACCACCTAGGGTACATGAATTAATCTCTAAAATAGTTGGTTTTCAATCTGCTCTTTTGGTTCATTCATTAGAATCATATCAAGTACCTGAAGTACCTTCCGAATCTACCAAATCAGAATAGGAATTTTATTTTCACTTCTCTAAATTCAAACCTGCTGATTTCATTTCTCCAACCTCTTATTCTTCTCCATCTACTTCTTCTCAACCATAAGATCTTTTCTCCTTATATTAAAATCTTTTATTTGAACCTAAAGAAGAAGAAACAAAGGTCCAAAAGTTGTTCATTCGTACACCTTTGAAATATTTAATAAGATCTTCAACTTTACTTATTCCACCACCTTCTTTTGCCCCTCCATCTTCACCTCCATATTCCACAAATTCATCTTATACATCTACTTCATCATCTTCTACAAAAATCACCATTGATTCTTTTTCATCTTCATCACAAGGTATGGATGGTTTTTAGCCTATTGTTCAAGAAAGATATGATGTTTTACAACTTCCAAACATAATAAACAATTTTCCTTAAGGATACTTGAAACATCCTCCAAGTTTTAATGGGGAAAATATCTTATATGTTGAAGATCATTTAGAAACATTCTTAGACTTTGTTGACAATATGAATATCGAATATGAAAATGTGTATATGAGATTGTGTGTTCGATCTTTAAAAGGAAATGTTAGGATCTGGTTTAGAGAATTGAGGGCACACTCTATTCAAATTTGGGAAGAATTAACCACTATATTTACGAATCAATGAGGTGTTAAAAAGGATCCTGTCTATTTTTAGACAGAATTTGAAGAACTCAAAAGAAAAAATGGTGAACCAGTGTCTGAATTCATTAAAATATTTAACAAACTTTATCATAAAATGTCTGTTGATTGTAAACCACCAGTAGTAGTAGAAAAAGTTAGGTTTTCCAAATATTTTGAGGATGATTTTGTAGTCATGCTTAGGGAACGAACATCTCATACTTTATAAGACATGAAAACTAATGCCATTGAAGTTGAAGCTAATATATATTCTTCAACAAAACTTAAAGCCAAAGCTAAAAAATCTCAGAGGAAAATGAAAGCTAATCATGAAGCTACTTCTTCTTCAAAGTCTAAAAACGAATATCAAAATATAGATGAGATAAATTCATTACTTAGGAACCTTTCTAATAGGATTTCTAAAATTTAAACTCAACCTAGAAAATTTCAACAAACTATTGCTATACCTTAAACTCAAACTCAAACTCAATTTAAGAAAGCTCCTCAACTTCAAATTCTTCAAAGACCTAGTAATGATCAAAAAATTCCACCCCCACTTTTGATTGATGATCAACAACCTGATGATAGTACTCTTCTGATCACTGAATATATCAACAATCTTGACAATACTCTATTCAAACTGCTACTATCCCTATCCCTCAAAATCAAACTTCCCAAGAGGATCAATAAAATTATCAAGTGTCTAAATATCAAGCCTTCTCTGAATTCTTAATTGCGGAACTAAATAGGAGGTATGATTTAAGACCAAGGGTGGACCAGGAAGGCCTCCTAAAAATCCTGTTATAATTGAACCACAAATAAAATCTATTGAAACCCAAACAACGACAATCCAACCTTTAAATTAGCTAATTGGTACCACTTCAATTGATAAAACTGGTTTAACTTCTTTTAATGTTGAAAATGAATTAGAGAGAGTCAACATTCCTATCCCATTATTAAAAATTTAAGAAAACCCTAGATATAAAAATCAAGTTACAAAATGGATTCAAAATTCAAGTGCGGATGCTGAAGGGGATATGATTAGTCTACAAGATGAAAAACCCTCAGTACTATTTGGCCCAAGTTCAGACATGATACATGAAACAATGTCACCTTTCTATGTTACTTTGAAATCACATGATTGTTTTCTATATAAATGGATGTTAGATTCTGGAGCCTCGCATAATCTTATGCCAAAGGTTATTATGGATCAACTTAATTTGGAAATTGATCTATCTTACCATGACCTATATGCCTTTGATTCCAAAAGGGTACCATGTATAGGACTAATAAAATACTTAGTGGTAGCTTTAGACCAAATACCTATAAAATTTTTAGTTTTGGACATTGTAGTCAATGATGCACCTCCTAAGTTTGGAATGCTTTTATCAGGATCTTGTTGTGACAAGCTAGGAGGAAGCCTTCAAATGGACATGTATTTTGCTATGATTCTTGTATATGGGGGTGAAAACCTTAGGTTATATAGAGAGGTTAGATTTATTCATAATGTTTTCAAAGTCGATCAAGCAAGAAACCATCCTATATATGCAATTGACCAAGATTTTGGTTATATTATATTATCTTCAAACAATTTGCAAAATTTTCAACTTAAAATTGAATATGTTGCAGAAACCCCAAAACTGTCAAAATTGATATTTGGAAAATGTATTTTGATGGGTCTTGTTCAAAAGATGGAGTTGGAGCTGGTGTTGTTTTAATTTCACCAAAAAAAGAAAACATAACTCAATCCTGCAAACTAGATTTTGATGTTACTAATAATGTAGCAGAGTATGAAGCCTTTCTTCTAGTATTAGAGTTAGCTAGAAGTATTAGAGTTCAAAATTTAAGTGATTTCAGTGACTTTGAACTCATAGCCAAACAAGTTAGGAATATTTTCCACACAAAGCATCCTAGACTTATTACATAAACGAGGTCTGGGATTCAGTGGAAAACTTATTTCATGCATTTAATATAACAACTTTCCCTACAAATGAGAATATTCATGCAGACTCCCTAGCTATTTCAGCTAGTTCATTCAAAATTCGAGATCAAATGAAATTGAAATATCAAATTCAAGTCAAATATAGGTCATATATTCTTGACAATCTTAAATACTGGCAAATATTTGAGGATGATGAATAGTTAAAATCATTCTATAGGTTATTGACGAATTCTTTGTTTTGAAAATCGAAGAAGGCCAGTCAGATATAAATGAACTCAATAAAGAAAATGAAACTTCTAATTTAAATTCAAAAATGGATAACCATAATCATTCAATATTCAAACAACTTTATTTCCAAAGGTCTAGTCCCTCTAGAAAATTTATTTGACCAAAATGATTTTCCCAAGAATCCATTATCAAATTCACCTGATGAGGATATTGAAGAATATAATATTGAAACACCTGAAGGTATCAAGAACATTAAAATGTTTGCATCTCTACCTCAAGAAGTAAAAATTGAATATTTGAAACTTCTTAAAGCTTATAAAGATGTTTTTCCTTGGCTTTACGCTGAATTAAAAACCTATGCTACATCTCTCATTGAGCATAAAATTCCTTTAAAACCTGAAGCAAAGCCCTATAAAAAAAAATAAGAAGAATAAATCTAGTCTTTCTCCCTACAATAGAGAAAGAGCTTAAGAAGTTACTTGATTCTCAAATCATAGTTCCATTAAGATACTCAGATTGGGTAGATAATTTAGTTCTTGTTAGAAAGAAGAATGGGGAAATCAGACTCTATGTAGATTTCATGAACTTAAACAAGTCATCCTTAAAATATAACTACACATTACCCAAATTAGATCAGTTGCTTCAAAAAGTTTCAGGTTCAAATAGACTTTCAACGCTTGATGGTTTCTCTGGATACAACCAGATAATGGTGAGAACAGAAGATAGAGAGAAGACTAATTTTACCACTCCTTGGGGTACATTTATGTATACCAGGATTCCATTTGGAATAACAAATGCTAGAAAAACATTTCAAAGAGATATGGACTTAGATTTTGTGGGTAAGACAAACAAATTTCTTGTTATATATCTTGATTACCTTACTGTGTTTTCTTACTGTGTTAGCTTTTAGTTGAATCTAATTGTAATTTTTTGGGGATAAATTCTTTTTTTGAAATTTCAGAGAAGAATACAAAAGAACCTTCTCCAAAATCTAAAGGGAAGAACCTTCTCTAAATGAAGAAGGGGAGAATCAACAAGAACCTTCCCAAGATTTAGACGGGAATAATACACAATAACCTTCATCTTCAAATCAATCATTTCTCGTTTATATTTATGAGAAATTCTTGCTATCAGAATCGTATTATGATATTGTACGTTTTCTTATTAACTTTGAGTGTCCTTCTCAATTTTCAAAGAATCAGTGTAAGATACTAAAGTTAGATGCCATAAATTATTATATCATCAACACAAATTTATACTGGAAGGATCCATATACAATTTTTTACATAATAACAAGGATGAAAAACAATATATTTGCTAACATTGAAATAAGAAAAGAGAATTTAAATAGAGAAATAATTCTTTTGTCTTCACATAAAAAATTTCCACTAGGAATATGAACTTTAAAAACTTTATCATAAGGAATTTATTAATTAGCCTCTTCCAAAACACAACCAAACTGATGAAAAAAGCAACACTGTTTCAAATCAATAGCGTAATGGTCACAACCCTTAATACTTTCCAACTAGTCCCTTCTTGTTTTTCTTGTAGATTCTCTTTGGTGCACACAAAAAAAATATTTCACACATGATTTCATTACTTCTAACACAGAAACATGTTCATCAACAAAACCAGGATGAAACCCAAGTTTTCTATCAAGCCTTTTCTAAATATACGAAAGAAAATTTACTGCTTCGACAATAGAACGAACCACCAAGGGATAATACTGGACATCATTATTTTCCATATCTACATTTCAACGAGAAAACAAAAAAATAAATTAGTACAAACATAGACACATACACAAATGTATTTACATATCTATATAAGTGGAAGATAAACTATGAATCAGGAATTACCTAAAAAACATAAAGAGTTGTAAATTTAACATGATTGAAAACAAGGACAAAAAAATGAAACAATAGCCACAATTTCACCGGTTAAATAACAACAACACCACAACAAATCATTTACTCGTATTTTTTTTCTAATTATTAAATCTGATAACTTTAATAAATAAGAAATATTTTGGAATGGTTGAGAAGAAAAATGAATAATTTATTGATGACCTTACAATTTATTGCAAGTTAAAAAAAAAACAAAAAATATTCATATTAGTTTCAAAGCTATCTCAAAGCACTAAACTCTGTTCAAGATAAAAACCTCAAAATGATATAGACTTCAATCGCTCCTCCTCTTTATTCCTAAGTGTAACATAAGTACTTTTTTTATTTTTTCATAATAATGAAAAGAAAAGGTGGTGAAATCCGTAAACTATCAACGGATTTCACTCTTGATATAGTTGTAAATGTCAAACCCTACCTCTCTTTATCTCCAATGTATACAGTGGCTCACTGCAAAATCATCCCTTGTGACTTGTGTATAGTCAAGTCCCATGCCATTTTTAAAGCAATTTGTTTAAGTTTCCCTCTAACAATAGGTGTTATCGACACAATGTTTGGACAATAATTTTCAAATATAACACCAATGTACTTCTCAAAAATTATTTTAGCAAACTATGGAATTTGTAACTTCTTTGAACTAGGTGAATAGAAGATCTCTTCAATATATCCAAGTGCACCATTAACCAACCCAACTTCAAATAATAAATTAAATGTAAGCATGACACACTCTCCATGACACATTAAAATTTCACGCTCCAAGACATCATCATCATTCTCAATAATTTCTAATCTTCTAGCGTTTTCCGCAACACATCTTTCAACCAGACATTTTAATGATTTTAGCATTTTCTGATTGTGCAAATTGACAAGATCATTCATTGCAAACAAGTGAAATCAAACATCAAATAAAACATTTTCTTAAATATATAAGTAGCTATAAACACATTTCATAAGAAGATCCCAATCTTTAAAAAAAGGCTATGCATTTCTAATATTTGTTAAAATATTGCGAAAGCATACCTATCTTGGATCATCTCCTTGTTGCCTATAAATTTTATCCAAAGTGACAACAATGTCGAAACTTTGCCACGACACTTTCCCTATTTTTCTACCTGCATACAAGGGTTTATCCTTAAAAGGAGGTATTTTCCTTAGGTCACCCACAATAATCATGGACCTCCCACCAAAATGAGAAGATTTCTTTTTAGGAAAGGATTCTTTCAAACAAAAATATATTTCCATGAAGAACCTTGGGCTATAAATATCATTTCATCAATCAAAATATATCGAACGTGCCTCATTTATTCTTGAAAATTTTCTAGACCCTGTCCATTTATTGTTGAAGAATCAATACGCTTATATTAGGGTATGATTCTTTGATCTTGATAATTACTTGTGAAAGTGTTGGCTTCTTTAATTCTTTATTATCTTATCTTTCATCGATAAATTACCATATTACATGTGTATGAAGATAAAAAACAAGAGACACAAGATCTAGGCACTATGTCAGGGCAAAACCCCTTTCGAGGGAAAACCCAATCAAGATAATTCTTCCTTTCAATAGTATTCTTTGAGACACTTCACCCTAGACATGATCCAAACTTTCCCTCCACACCAATTCATCCTTCCATATCTTCGACCCAGCAGTAGAAACAACTTTTCCTCCAACAACTTTGACTAGGTAGCAGATTCAACAGTAGCAACAACATCAAACCTTAGAATACTTCAATCTCCCAAGAGAGGGCAGAAAATGCATAGATTCCTTCACCAAAATTTTGATTTTCTCTTCCTCTTGCTTCTAGACCCAACTCGCACTATTTTCTACCGCATCCTTCCACTTCAAAATTTTTCCCTTAATGTAGTAAATATTGAACTTACTTGATAAGTGATGGTATAGATGAATTCGATCTCCTTGCTTTTATAAGCTCCATATGAGTTCAAATTTTTCCCTTTGAGGCTGACTTGATGTGGAGGGATTCTAAACCATTTTTGACTCAAAAATAAACCTAATTACCTGATTCAAAAGCCCAAGAAGGGTAAATATAAACCTATAATGACTATCCTAGAAGTCCACAATGGGGACCTTATACTAAATATGACTCAAGCATGAAACCCATGCTTTAATAAGTCATTTAATAATAAAATAAATGTCAAATTTTTGATAACTACAATAAATATAAATTATGATGACTGAACCTAGTTACAATATTCAACATTCCCTCATAATTAGGGAGGTATTCATAATATACAGTGGGAATATCTCAAACTATGTGAAACTATGAATAATTTCAGGCATCACAATGCCATGGACTAGATTCCTGACCAAGGAAATCTATCTAATTGGGACTAATGTGGACTAAAGCTTTCAGCCTCTGTAAGTACCATTAGGCTTACTTACTAACCACCAACCCAGGGAACTAGGTGCACATCCACCCGATTTCACCCTCCCTACCAAACATCAACATAAAGTGTCGACCCGATGTCTTTTCGGTAAATGTTTCACTCGCAAAGCCTCAACATATCCCTTCCAAACCATTATCATCAATACAATTAGAAATATTTACCAGACCAATATTGTCTCTTAAATATTCAAACTTCTTGTTAGGAATAACCTACGTTAGTATGTGCGCTACATGTTTATCTTTCAGGAAATACTCCAGATTTACGACCCTATCCTATACCAAGTTCCTAATGAAGTGGAACTTCTTATTGATGTGTTTCATCCTCGAATGAAACATGGGATCTTGAGACATCTTGATGCAACTTTGATTATCACAATTGATTATAGTAGGGCTTAGATAAGTTTGTAACAACTATGTTAGAAGCTTCCTTAACCATACAACCTCCTTTCCTACTTCACATGCAACTACATATTCAACTTCAGCACTACTCACAGCTATGGGATCTTGCTTTCTACTCATCCATCATATGATAATAGACCCCGGGCTGAAGCATCCACTGGTAATGGTTATTCCATCAGACTCACTGCCACCCGAGTCAGAATCCGAGAAGCCAATTAGATTGACTTCCTTAATCTTATATTTTAGGCAGTGGTGTATAGTACCACAAAGATATCTTATTATGTGTTTGGCATTTATCCAATGTTCAGGATGAGGTTCCAATTGAAATTGACTAAGGATGTTCACTGCATAGCATATATCTGGCATAGTGTTTACCAAATACACTAGGGAGCCCACCAACTGTCAATAGGAGGTATGATCCACGAGACTTGAGTTAGAACCTTTCTTGAGATTGGTGATCATAGGAGTATTCATGAGCTTGGAGTCCATCATTTCAAAAAATTTCAATATTTTGATGTTGTGACTTCCTTTCCCCAAGTATATATCCCCAGGTTTCTTCCATACTTCAAGGCTGAGGTAGTAATGCATGAGTCCTAGATCCTTCAACTCAAATTCAGCTTCCAACATCTTCTTACATTCTTCAATTCTTTGCTCCACGCTAGTGATAAGTATATCATCCACATATAGTAGAATAATGATGGGCTCAATATTCACGACCTTGATGTATATATTTGGGTCAAAATTACCCTTCAAAAACCCTTTCCTTAGGAGATATGCATCCATTCTCACGTACCATTCCCTAGGAACTTGCTTCAAGCAATATAGGGATTTATTGAGTTTGCAGATGTGAGAGCCCCTGATTTTGATTTGAAACCTTTAGGTTGTTCTATGCATTCTTCCTCATAAATGGTTCCATTTTGAAATGTGGTATTCAAAGCGATTTGATGGATATTCCAACCCATTGCAACAACTAATGAAACCAAATATCTAATGGTAGTATACCTTGTTTTAGGTGAAACGTTTTCTTCATAACCTTTTCCTTCCTTTTGAGAGAAGCCCATTGCAATGAACCTTGATTTGTACTTGTCTATTCTTCCATCAACAAAATTCTTGATTTTGTAGATCCATTTGGATGTGACAAATGATTTGTCACTAGGTCTAGGAACGATTTACCAAACCCCATTCTTCATAATGGATTGGTATTCTTCTTTCATCGCCTTCTTCCAGACATCTTGTTGAATAGCCTATTCAAATGTATATGGTTCAACTTAAATGAGCTTTGTCATATATGCAGCATAGCCAGAGTATCTCTTCGGTCTTTTACTTTCCCTGAAGGTTCCTATAGGAGCTTCATGTCCTTTGGAATCTTGTATTGTATATTTTAACCAATTTGGCCTTTTCGTTGTGGTCGGGATGATCACAAGTCGAATAGGCTCACCTGGTCCTGCTTCTTTTTCTTGATTTGTAGGGGTATCTTCATGATGTGGTTCTTATTCTTTGAATATAGGAGATTATTATCATCAGAATATATGGGAATATCCTTGGATTTTTTGTATGCTTGGATCTCATCAAATATGACATCTCTGATTTCTTCAATTTTCCTTCTTTCTTTGATGTAGATTCTATATGACTTTGAGGAGAGACTATATCCAATGAATATTCCTTTCATGCTTGTAGAATCTAGCTTCTTTTGCTTCTCCTTTGGAACATGGATGTAGGAAGGGCTCCCAAATATTCATAGGTGATCCACACTTGGGTTATTTCATGTAAATGCTTCTTCAGGAGTTATGTTCTTGAGAATTATATAGGCACTTCTATTTTGTATGTACACAACTGTCATGGATTCCCCTCCCAATAAAAATTTTGTTAGGTCTTGGTCAAGGAGCATTGTCTTAATGATTTCTTCAATAGACCTATTGTTTCTTTCAAAAACTCCATTTTTTCTGGATAATAGGGAACAATGAGCTCCCTCTTAATTCCTGCTGCCTTACAATATGCAATTAGTTCCTTGGAAGTGTATTCCCCAACATTGTCGGATCTAAGAGTCTTTATCTTTCTTTCGGTGAGGTTTTCCACTTCAGCTCGAAACTCCTTAAATTTTTCAAATACTTCATCCTTTTTCTTGAGAATATAGATCCATGTATTTATAGAATGATCATCTATGAAAGTCACATAATAGAGTTTTCCTCCAAGATATTTATCAAACATGGGCCCACACACATCAGAGTGAATAAGATCCAAAATTTCTTTGGCCCTAGATTCACTAGGAAATGGCTTTCTTGTATGCTTTCCCAAAAATAATCCCTTGCACACACCTTCATGATATTACTTTATATTGGAGATTCCATTAACCAATTGGTTAGGAGTGGGAATGAGCCTGTAGTGTATATGACCATATCTTCTATGCCATAGCTCAATAGGACTAATTTCCATATGAACTAAAGCTTGAGGAGATGGTTTTCTAACCCTATACAAACTTCCTTCACGAACTCCAATAACTCTAGATTTGTCAATTCTAGAGTCTTTCCCCATACCAATACTTTTCCATCAAAAAAAGAAATCAAAAGAAAATTATTTTTCAAACCTGGAACATATAGTACGTTGTTGAGGTGCAGCTTTGATCAACTTTCTAATTCTAGTGATGTTGATCCTAGGACTTTCACAACATATATTTTGTTGCCACCCAATTTTATTGCATGAGAGGATGATTCCATTGATAGTGTATGTAGTTTTTTACTTTCTCCTACCATGTGCCTTAATACTCCACTATCAATGATCCATGTATTATCACCATGAAGAGATCTTGTAAGGGTAGTAAAAAAATACATGACTTTTGACTTTGATGAATAAGTAATGGATGAACTTCTTGATCCATATTATAGTAGATTTGATACCCATCCTTAGGTAGTACATCAAAGAGTGAGAATCCATGCCAAAAAAGTGATCTTCAATCATTCCTGACCTTAGCTCTGATACCATGTTGAAGAATCAATGCAGTTATATCAGCGTTTTATTCTTCGATCTTGATAATTACTTGTGAATGTGTTGGATTCTTTTAATTATTTACTATCTTATATTTCATCAATAAATTACCATATTATGTGTGTATGAAGATAAAAAACAAGAGACACAAGATATAGGCACTATGTCATGGTAAAACCCCCCTTGAGGGGAAAACCCAGTCAAGATAATTCTTCCTTTCAATAGTATTCTTTGAGATTATTCACCTTAGACACGAACCAAGATTTCCCTCCACACCAAGTCAACCTTCAAAATCTTCAACCCAAAAATAGCAACAAAGTTTCCTCCAAAAACTTCGACTCGGCAACAGATTCAACAACAACAACATCATCAAACCTTAGAAGAATTTAATCTCCCAAGAGAGGGGCACAAAATGCAGAGATTTCTTCACCAAAATTTCGATGTTCTCTTCATATTGCTTCTAGACCCAACTCACACTCTTTTCTACCTCTTCCTTCCACTTCACACTTTTTCCCTTGATGCAGTAAATATTGAACTTGCTTGAGAATTTATGGTACAAATGAGTCGATCTCCTTGCTTTTATAGGCTCCAGAAGAGTTCAAATTTCTCCCTTTGAGGCCGACTTGGTCTCCTTAATGCCAGCTTGGTCTCCTTAAGGCCGACTTGATGTGGAGGGCTTCTAAACCATTTTTTTCTAAAAAATAAACCTAATTACATGATTCAAAAGCCCAAGAAGGGTCAATATAATTATGTAATGACTAACCTAGAGGTCCACAATGGGGACCTTATACTAAATATTACCCAAGAATGAAATCAATGCTTTAATAAGTCATTTAATAATAAAATAAATGTCAAATGATAATATAAAATTATTTTCTTTAATTATTTTGATAAGTACACTAAATATAAATTATGAAGACTGAACCTAGTTACAATCTTCAACATTCAACGGTTACATATATTTTATAGGAATTTTCAAAGTATAGTGTACTTTTTTTCCATGTATATTAAAATAAATTATGCCAGATGGAGCAAGCAATAATAATGGACTTATTTCATCCATTATTGAAGCCAAAATAACATGAAAAATACAATCAATAAGAGAACTCATTCCCATTTAAGTAGTTTCTTGAACAATCATTCTTAAAGGATCATTGTTCCCACCATCAACAAAATGTTGATTTTTTTTTCAAAATAAACTCATCATTTTTCCGTTAAAGAGGAAGGCAAAAAAAATGTCTCCCCAACTGAATTGGAATTAAAAACAGCATAAGGCTATGCATATTTTATAAAATGTATTTCCTGTTAATTAATTTCATTCGACACCATTATTTCTTGCCAATTATGATGAATATCAAAGTCCCTTCTACCAAGATTCTAAAGTTCGTAAATGTCTACATTGTTTGGAGGAACTATTTGAGAAATAATATACCACTCTTTTGAATCTCGATCAACATTTTATTCATGTATACAGGGCTCACCATCTTCTTCACTAATTTAATTTGGTGAAGGAGTCTGATCAACATGCCACACACGATATCTCAAACTCCTCTAGTTCTCAATAATTGTTCTCTTTCCAGGCCTATATATGAAGTGAAGTCACAAAATGACTTGTACAAAAGCAACTCATTCCAGAAAATCTCTCAAACTATTATGACTCTTCATTGGGAACAACATAAAAATGTAACCAGAAACAAACAATAGCATGGATTTCTCGTGCTCTCCATGGCTCTTTTTATGCCCAACATCAAAATTCCATGATCTTTCCATTTCTATCATGCATAAATATCCCCAAAAAGGGGGCCGCATTTGATACACCTGGACAAAAAAAAATTATTCATGAAATTTCATCAGAGTGCAGTATAAGCTTTGGTAAACTTTTTTTCCAATGATTAAAGGGAATACTCTATGACTAAAAACAACCAGAGGTAGCTTTAGAAACATATGGTAGGTTTCTTGAGTTCTAATGTCACACTTAATAAGTGTTTCAACAAGAAATATTTTATACGCAAACAGCGCATGAGCCTCACATCCACTTGCACTAGAAAATCTTGTCAAAATTTCGTGATAACTTTTTATCTTATTTCTTCCTTTGAAGCATATTTCACAATATATTTCAAAACTACATGTCGAGAGACAATTGATTGACAATCAACATTTCCTCGCCACATTGACAAAGGATTTTCATTGTGAACATTTAAATGATTTTCATTTCAAGTTGGTTCATATGTCTTTTCCCCTTTGTCATCTATGAAAAAAATTGACTAAGGAGAAACCTCTGATGGATCATCGTAGAGAAACGAAAGGATTGACCCATTTTTTCGCAAACATGAATCCCACTACATTTTGTGTGCCTTTGGACTCGATTCACCAGATGCTCATAATCCTCTTCAACATTACAGGAACAAATTTGTTGAGTAGTTAAAATGCATGGATCATAACTCAAAATTTGAGGGATCATCACATTTAAACGATGTTTGTCACGTGGATTCTAGGTTACATATTTTTCAAAGTAGCACTTTGCTGCTTCGATATTCAAAGCGTTGGCCCAATATAATGTTTCCATATTGGGAGCACCAGGAAACCAGAGGAAACCATGGATGTGTGCCGAGACTCTATGCTACCACTCTCACCTAAAAAAATAAAATGAAATCAAGAAATATAAACCAACAACAACGACAAATCTTCTTTTCAAAATATTGCACAACATGTCAAAAGGAACAAGAACAAACATGTACCAGAAACCTTTGGCACGAAGATATTTCTGCAGAAATAACTCATGAAATATATTGAATCTTTGATTCATATAATTATCACCTATATGTGAATATTGAATAGCATTTTCAAATTTTTTTCATGCTCATTTTTTCTTCGACAGTGGTTGTTCGAAGGCATAAAACTATGAAAATTAGGTCACTTTATTAGCTACAGTTAATGTAAAAAATAAAGTAGGGAAACCCAATAGGGTGATCATGTCAGTGAGTTCAAAATAGCACTTTTTCCAACATTCGACCCTTATATCCCTAAGAGAAGAACCAAAATGCATTAATTTTTTAGCCAATCTATTGTTTGGAATATCACAAAGTTGTTGACACAACTCTTGAAAATTTTCAATTGATTTTTCATGAATATTCTTCTTCAAAAAGAAAGATGTTGTTCCTTGAATACGATGGTGCATAATCATATTCAATAGGAAATACCGAAATCGAGGATGGATTTCAAATATTTTATCATGATATATAAGTAGATGGAAACCATATTCGTGCATTTCAATGTTACAAATACATGGATGCAACCAATTAGCATCACCTTTGGGGAACAAAGTGGGGACTGTCGTGTTTAGAAACCCTTCGGTATTGTATTCATTTATGGGAGACATACCAATATCTAGTTGTTCCAAAGGTTAATCGATTGTTAAATCTACATTTTTAATAACTTTTCTTATTCGATCCACTTCCCTTCATTCATTTGGAAAGCAAGAAACAAATAATGATGGATGAGAGTGGAAAGAATGAGCCCCCTCCCTTTCTATCTTCTCATCAACTCTAATTATTTCATCAATATTGCTATCGACATATTGTAGCATACTGGACACATTAGTAGGTTTTTTAGGGAGAGAAACAACTGAATCCATGTCTATTTCAACATCCCTGTAATATTTATCCATTTGGATTTCGTAAATCAATGCATATATGACACTCTGCCGCTTAAAATAGTATTCATAATATTTTTATTCAATGCCACTTCTTCTCGCAATAAAAAAATAAAGTTTTTCAACACATCTTGGAAGCTTCTTTGCAATCAAAGATATAACTTGCGGAAAAATTATTGTATGGCTAATATATTTATATTGACCACCATGAGCATGCATCACTTGCAATATTGGATTGATAATTTATATTAGCATCTCTTCAAATTTTTTCCAAACTCTTAGAACCTCTGGTTGTTCACCTAGATCCATGTTGTTAAAGAGAGAAAAGTGGTGAGAGCCTTTCTCACCCTTACACCTTTAACAAATGGGTACTTCATGCCATCCTATAACTTGTATACTAGGATAACATTCATTGCACACTTAGAAGATTTTCACAACATAAAAATTATCAACCCTAGACCAAAACTTTCTATGTACTTCAATTATGTCTCTGTTAAAATGAAAACGAGTAGCTCTATTCCATCTACCAAAAACCAATCCAATCCGATGATGGTTTGACACAAACTATCTAGTTGGGCCATTTAATGCATCATTTATTGCCATAAAATGACGAGAATCCATTCTTTTAGATTGGTTGTAGTAGATTACGTTATGTGTGCAAAAAATATAGATCATAATGTAAAATTAAAAAATTTCAAGAAATAAAACTTAAATTTTTGAACTAATCAACTAATTGAAAATAGAAAAGATATAAATTTTCCTAGTTGTTTCATACTCAAACTGCAAGTTGAGGAACAGATATAGGTTTCCCTAGTTACAAATATATTTTCCATCCACTATTTACTTCAATAATGTTCTACCAAAAACTTAAAATAAAAGATGAATACAAAAAAAACAAAAAATTACATTCAAATATAGAAAGCCTTTGAAATTAAAATTACATCAAGCACTTGTGTTTTTATGATAGTACAAGTTTACAGGATTTCTCTGTGACCATGAATATTTTCTAAGAAGTTACATCAAGAAATTTTGGCTCTGACATCCCCAACAAATTGTCACAAATTGTCAACCATCCTAAAGAGTATGTTACTATCGACAAAAACATAAGATGGAACTACTTGTTCAATGTAATCATTCTGCCTACATTCCATTATAGCATTTCTTCCATTTTTTCCAAACCATTCACCATTTTCACTTCTTGAAGTCCCCCTATGTAAAGACAATGTACCCAAAGAACATATATGTGAGAAAATATTCACACGAGTGGAAAAATTTTGAGACACACAATATCGATGGAAATAAACATTTGAACAAAAATTTCTTGCCACGAAACACCAAAGGTTCCATACTCATGGTTTAGGACACAATCAATTTCACCATTTAATCCATGAGGCCGAATTTCAGGAACGAATATAGGCTATGTTGGTTTTGAACATATTCACACAACAATATTTGACACGACAATGTTATATTAAAAAAAAAAGCGATACAACAATAAATATTTTTTCATCAACATGAAAAAATGACATAAAAAGGAAAATAATTTAAGTAGCTTTGTTGGTGCAATAGAGAGAGTATGCACAGATTCCATAGGGCTGACAATATTGTCTATATAGTTGCTACTAGGAACACCCCAACCGACATTTCCAACAGAATGTTCCTATTGTAACACTTATTGTTTTGATAAGTTAGCATTGTAAAAGAAATTGAAAATTTTTAAAATGTTAGGTTTGGATATGAAAATAAAGAATAGAAAAATGTTAGGACTCCTGAGAAATAGAATAATCATATCATTAAATGATAATATTAGATGCTCTAAAAAATGAAGGCAAATGGATTGAAAATTCTAGGCATAGTTCAAAGCAATAAAAGAAATAAATGCCTAGTTTAAATAAAAAACAAAAATAAAGTTGTGTGCAGTTTGTTAGTAGGACACAAACAAAATAATTTGTTTTTGGTTGTATAGCTTAAAATTGATCAATAATTTTTAAATTTGTGCATTAGATTAAGAAAGATAGTGGCTGCTTGTTCAAATGCGCCAATAAATTAGATTAAGAGTTACATTAAGTTTATTATAATTAATCACCAAATTAAGCGGTTAATTAATTATGTAATAAAGTGCATGAAATGATTTTATCCAAATTTCGCAAGCGACAAAGATTTTTGTCACGTTGTGATTATTGTTTAAGAAAGTTTCCATGGTGTATCTCTTCCCCGCCTAGATCAGCGACAAGGAAAGATTTTCGCACCCCCCTTACCTATTTCTCAGGGGGGGCTACGAAAAGTGGTTTCGTAATGTCGGGCCCCTCGAATACGGGTCGCTCCTAGAGCACTTAGCACCCCCCTGTTTAAATCCGCTTACCGTCGCCTACCCCGTTCGAAATCAACCTTCCTCCCAACAATGGTTTTTAATCCCACCAACGGTCATTTGACTTTCCTCCCATGACTGTTTCCCGACGCCAAATTAACTCCCGCCACCTGTACTCTCCTATTACACCCACTCCACTATTAGGGGAATGTTGAGGTCTAAAATGGGCCTCCTAAGGAAATAATAAAATAATAGTTAAACCAATAAAATAACATTTATGAATTTGAAATTAACTTTTTTCACCACAATCCAAGTAACCATAGTTAAATTCAATTCAAAAGTTGTACCAAGATAAAATTAATAAAAAATTGTATTGATGTGACTATAAATAAGAATGAGATTTTCAAGAAAAATTCATTATCATTGAACAACTAATGCATTTGTCCTTTGTACTTAAATAACTTAAAATAAAATATAAATATAAATATATAAATTCTTAATTATTATATGCTATTAATTAAAATTTATATTATTTAAATTGTATAATAACATGCAATTAATATACTATATAAAAATAATATAATATAATATAATAAATGTATAGGGATACGCATTATTTCTTTCAAGAAATATGAAATGATAATAATATATTTTTATTCAAAGAGTGTGAAATGACATTTATTATGAGTATTTTACTTTGACTCTAAAAGTACTTAGAGCACTACCATGGTTAACCATGAGTTTTTATCCACCATTGAGAATGTGACAAGTAAGTACCTTTAACTCAATCAATGCCACCTCAACCATTGGGGATGATGTCATCCCCTAAAATGTGATTGGTTCTCATAAAGTGAATTTTGATTGTACATTTTCCTTAGGAGGCCCATTTTAGACCTCAAAATTCCCCTAATGAAAGTTTCCATTTTTGTCCTGTTATGCCCACTCTATTACCGTTGCTCACCTGATTTCACTACCACCAACTCCTGTACTATTATTCATTAAAAACTTTGTGGTCAATTCTATAACAGCCACCCCATAACTGTAATCCACCAATGCTATAAATAAAAACTTTCCATTCCCTGAACCATGTTTGATTCATTTGCTATTTCTGTCGAATTACAAGTTTACAGAGACGTAATTTCAATTATAGCTCTGCCATTTGTCACCTTGTTAGATGAATTTCACTTGCAGATACCTCCTGTCATTTTATATCAGTTTTATAGAGACATTCTCTTCTTTCTCCTACTCTGCAAGTCAATGGCTCCAAAGGGAAAAGGCTGAAAACCAGTCACTGAGGAAACCCCTAGTGTGTCTACCCCAGTTGATCCTGACCATGTCCCATTCTGACCAATACTTCAAGATCATAGACACATAGTGTGAATTCGAGCTTTATGAATTGCACCTGTGGCTAAAGCACAATATACATTAACAGCAGGTGATCCAACAAAGCTTGTGCAGGATTTAACTTTATAGAAGCAGGAGAATTAAAAGCTTCTAGAGAAATTCAAAAACTTATAAGCTCAAAAGATAAGGAATGACACCCTATACATGGAAGAGATGCATAAATCTCACAGATTAACACAGAAATTTCAAAAGTTGGAAAGTGAGAGTTTCATGGAAGACACCTTGGCCCAAGCCAAGGAGAGCATCTAGACTGAAATAATCCAAGCAATGACAGAAGTATGGCCCTCCATACACATCATTTTTTAACTGTAGGAACTAATCAACAAATGCAAAGTAGACATTGAACAAGAAAAGGAAGCACTGAAGCAGAAACCAGTAGAAGCCTCAGACATGATTAAAGTGATGAATTCAAAGAGAAGGGTAGATTTTAACATATTAATATCACAAACAGAACATAGACTGTTTTGGAGATCAAGAAACTTTTGTAGAAGAAGAATTTGTTGAATCAACTAGAGATAAAGTGTCAAATTTTGGACATTGTTGAAGATTTCACACCAATTTCAACATGCTAAATCAGAGGGGATTGCCTAGATTAGTAGCTCCCATTGAAAAATTGATCAACTTGGAGGAGTATTACAAGAAGATCTACACAATTTCCATAGAAAAGAAAAAAAATTAGGGATCAAAGGTCATATGATAGGGAAGGCTTTTCTGGAAGCCTTAGATTTTGATTTAATAATTAAAAATGAAATCAAACATCTGTTCATCAACAAGCCTACTTTTGAGAGATACACTGAAGTAGATGAAGTTTTCAGAAGATTAGTTAATCTTGATATATCAAGTCATGATATATAGGATCACTTGTGTGAAAGTATCGAGTAACTTTTCATCTCCAAACAGCATGCCAGCAAAGCAGCACATTTTTGGGCCACATCATCAACCACTTCCTCAAAGATAGTGACAGATCACTCATCATTTTTTTTATTCCTATTATTTGATACTATTGTAATCAGTTTAGATACTTTTAACTGATATAAATTAGTATAAATAACTCTCCATTCAAGTTATTAGGGGTACCCTTGGATGAGCATTTTGTTGGGTACCAAACATGTATACTTTTCTCTCCCATTTTCACCCACCTTTCTATCTCTTTGTATCATTAATTGTTCTAAAACACAGGAGGTAAATCCCTTCTCACTGTCTTATATGGAATATTTGACTAATGAAGTAATAGTCGTGGAGGTTTTACCTTTGCAAGTATTAACTCCGTTATTTCCACAGATTCAGAAAAGTAAAGGGATTACATTTTCAATCCACGAAGCAACTCCAAATTCTCAATAGTATCTCAACATGGTGCAACAATGCAAGAGATTCCAACTTACCCCAGATCCATTTCAGGATTTTCGTGGTATCCTTTTGGCAACTAGTTTGTTGCTGTAAAAATTGTATAATTGTAGATATTTAGTTGTTAGAAGGAAAATATGATTTTCCTAAACATTGGTATAAAAAGGGCCTCGGGGCTGTGAATGAGGGTTAAGCAGAAAGAGACAGATATTGTAACATAATTTCTTTTAATCAATTGAATGCACAGTGTTTTGTTGTTCCATTTGTAAGCTGTGAGTTTGTCGCAGCCCTGATCAGAGAGTTGGGCCCACTCTTCTGATCAGGTGTTGCGTTACTTTCCTTTTTGTTGATTTTGTATTTCTATTTATTATTGTAATTGTTATTCCAGTAAGATTATGTAATTGCTATGAATGCTTTTATAATTCTGCAATTTATCTTTAATTGTTGTTACAGTAGTTTTCTTTCATTCATTGATTAACCCCGTGATTCAATAGCGGATTATATTATTTCTCTTGCATATACTGTGCGCGTTAGTCTTGCAATAATTAACACACCTAGATTGATAATTAATGTGGAAAAAGGGTTTAAACATTTTTTCACATCTGGACACCAAAATTTTGGCGTTGTTGCCTTGGAAGCTAACAAGGTGCAAGAACATAATCTGCAATTGATCTAAGGGTTGATATCTCATCTTGGGGAGGGAATTTCTTTCCCTGCTCCAAGTCCCGAGCATAGTGTTGTGTTTTCTTGTTTTTTTTTCATTGCATTTTTTTAGAACTAATATCTCGTCTTGGGGAGGGTATTTGTTACCTTGCTCTAAGTCCTAAGCATAGTGCCCTCTTTTCTTTGTTTTTCCATTGTTTTTTTCTCAGAACTGATCTCTTGTCTTAGGGAGGGGATTCATTACCCTCCTCTAAGTCCTAAGCATAGCATTCTGCTTTTCTGCTTTTTGATTATTTTTCTGAAGGGCCAATGAGTCTAGTCCTAGGGAGGGTATTTGATCACCCTACTCCGGGTCCTAAAATTTGATCTTCTTTTAGTTTATTTGATTTTCTTTTTGAACCTACTCTCTTTTCCGAAGGAGGAAACTATCTATCCTGCTCCGGGCCCTGAGCACTTCTATTATTTTAATGAATTATTCCCACCAATTGCATGAACAAAGATCTGAATAATAGGGGCAGAGGAAGACCCCCAAAGAAAGGAAGGGATCTAGGAAGGAAAACGTATATCTAGAAGATCATCACAAAGGTTGAATCTAAAGCATCTTCTCATGCTGCTATCAGGGTAAGGTTTCAAATGAAGTCTGAAGGGCAGTCAGTTGAGCAGCCAATGCCATCCACGGTACCAAAGGAAATTCTTTCGACAAAGGAAGGAGTAATAAATAAGGTATCAGTGCAGAAGATACCATTGCTGCCAGCAGAAGGGGAATAAATAGCAAGTAGAGGGTCAGAATAATTGAGCAATTCCAATTGGGAAGAAGATCTCCTAAAGGATTTCGCATCACCACGAGACCAAGGGAGTGTTGTGAAACCTCCTATAGTAAAATCACCACAAGTACCAGTTGCAGAACCAATTGAAATCCCAGGTGAGTATTGGAGGATATTCATGGCACCTACAAGTTCTTCTATTGATTTTCCATTTGCAAACATTATAGGTGATGCACCGATGAAGCCCATTCCTTTAACAACTCTGCCTAATTTTCATGGGCTTTCTTCTGAAGACCCCGATACATTCCTCTTCAAATTTGACGTTGTCTTTCAAGGGTATGATTATATCGTCGATGCTCGGAATCTAAAAATATTTCCTGCTACCTGAAAAGTCGCAGCCCTGCGATGGTCCATGGGTTTAGAAGGAAAGACTATCTCCTCATGGGATGCAATGAAGGAAGTATTTTTGGATAAATACCAAGGTTACTGTAAATCACGTGACATCAAGGAGGAATTTTTTAAGTTTGTACAGAAAAAGGACAATAACATGGAAGATTGTGTGGAACGATTCAAATATATACTGCAGAGATCAGGCCATAGTGACCTGGATAAAAATATTCTAAAGATCATCCTTCTTTGGGCACTTAGGGAAGACTCCCTCCAACTTCTGAACATAGTAAAAAAGGGGGATGTTTCAAAAGAATACTTTGACACTATCTGTGAGTTGTGCATTCAGTGTTCACAAGGAGCTACAAGAAGTGGACAAGGAATTCGGTCATTAAAGACTTCAGGTGGAGCGGTTACAAAGGTATAAATCAGAAACCTAATGGATAACCTAAGGAATGATATCCTGAGCACTTTATCCACCCAGATGGACACTCTGTAAACAAAACATAAAAAAATAGAGTTGGAAAATACTATGGCTATATTCTGCCGACAGTGCAGAAAGAAACATCCATTGAAAGAATGCCCATTAAACATAGTGGAAGCCTTCGCAATTTGCGAACAGGACCATGCGACTAGCTCGTGCCCTTCCTTGCCAGGATTGAAGGCAGTTTTTCAAGGGGCAAGTGAAGAAAATGTGATATATCAATTGTACTTCATGGGACCGAAAAATCCATGGCAACCTTGACCACCAGCTATGAATATAGGTATGCCTCAAGACCCATCTCAGTATTTTAATAATTTTAATATGGGTCCCCATTATATACCTTTTTCACCGATGTGGTCTCAGTATCAATATCCCACCTAGCAAAAATGGGCTTCCCAAACTATTTTGAATCCTTCATGGAATCAGAACTGGCATGGACCTCTCCTACTGGGAAATTTCCCAAATCTATGCCTCAACGGAAACTTTAGTTGCCCTCCAATTTACCTCCAAGAAACCCATCCCTTCGACCCTAACTTCCTATCCAGCCCAATCTGAATCCTAATAAAAAATGGGTCCAATAAACAGACACTCTTAACCTTCCATCATATAGTATTTCTACCGCAGGACTTAATGAGATAAACTTACGATCTGGACAGGTAGTAAATGCTCTAACTTCACCTATTATCATAGAACAGATTGAAAGTGAAATTATAGAACCAGAATAGAGGACATTTGGGAATAAACCAGACTAAAACATGATAAACCAAACACCTCCCCAACCTGTTCTTAATCAGGGTCGTCCAATTACTCCACCATATCCTAAAAGATTGACCCTGAATAAACAAAACCCTCAAGCAGAGTTTGACTTCCTAGGGAATTGAAATTTTTTTTTGTCAAAATACCCATACTCCAAGCTATGAGGGATATACCTATATATGAAAAAACTCTCAAAGATTACTGCTCTAAGAAACCTGGGAAGAAACCAAGGGATCTGTTAACCATTCATGTGATGGGTAGACTGTTTGACATCATGTTAGGAAAGACCATGCCTATAAAATATGGGGACCTAGGGAACCCATTTCTAACAATAGAAATAAATGGGGTTGAAATCCCAAATGTACTGGTAGATTTGGTTTTTGCCATCAATATCATTACCTTCTAAACAATGAATGCATTAGGTCTCAAAAAAATTAAGCCAACCCCTACTATCTTGGAATTAGCAGATAGGTCTACAATTAAACTGGTAGGGAAGTTGGAAGATGTGACTATTTCAGTGGACTCATGGCACTATCCCGTGGACCTCCTTGTATTATAGACACAATCCTAAATCGGTGGTCATCCATTGATCTTGGGAAGACCTTGGCTCGCAACCACAGATGCCTATATTGGGTGTAAATATGGACATATAATTATATCAAATGGGACTGTTACAAAGAACCTTACTCTCTACCCCCCTACGGAACCCGACCCATTTGAAAAACTATTAGCCAGACAAAAACATCTGCCAATAGAAGAATATGAACCTGAAAATGAAGAAGTTAGACCAATCCTCGCCATTGGGCAGGCCCTTCAATTCAAAACAGAAACTGAGGATGATACCATTAACACATTTATTAATGATCCCTATTTTGTTTCCAATTCAAATCTTCAAATTTTAGAGTCTGCTATGAGCTATGAGACACAGGAAAACATCAAACTAGAAAATTAAATTGAAGACATTCATGTAACTTCATCCCATGACAGTATTCCGATTGAAATTGAACCAGGTTAGACACTCAATATCAACCTAAATCTGTCAGAATCCTAGACAAAGCAGATTTTAAAAGTCCTTCAAGACCATCAGGAAGATTTTTCCCGGGATTATACCAACATGAAGGGGATCCCTACTAGTTTATGTAATCATCATATTTATATTAAGAAAGATGTATGCCCTGTGAGACAACCCCAACGGAGAATGAATCCTACTCTAAAGAATATTTTCAAGGAATAATTAAGGAAATTACTGGATGTAGGTTTTATCTACCCCATATCAGATAGCTAATGGGTGTCTCCGTTGGTTATAATTTACAAAAAGAATGGTAAATGGAGAATCTACGTAGATTATAGGGAGCTAAACAAGGCAACTTAGAAGGACCATTTCCATTTTCCATTCATTGACCAAGTTCTGGACACCCTGGCTGGGAAGAAGTTCTTCTCCTTCCTAGACGGGTTTAGCGGGTATAACTAGATCCAGATAGCCCCGGAAGACCAAGATAAAACAAATTTTAGATGCCCATGGGGGACCTTTGCATACAGGGTCCTCCCATTTGGCCTATGTAATGCATCTGCAACCTTCCAGAGGGAAATTCTGGGATTTTTTTTTTCTGATTTGGTCGATGATAGCGTTGAAATCTATATGGATGATTTTTCTCCATATGGAAACTCATTTGAATAAGGGTTGGAAAATCCGGAAAAATTACTCAAAATATGTAAGCAAACCCATGTATCTCTAAGTACAGTCAAATGCCATATGATGAGGGAAGAAGGAATAGTATTGGGACATTTTCTCTCAGCTGCTGGAATTCAAGTTGATCTGGCCAAGGTAGAGGTAATACTACATTACCCAGTACCCAAGACACCCACACAGGTACGTAGCTTTATTGGCTGTGCTGGTTATTACAGATGCTTTATAGAAAACTTTTCTAAAATAGCACATCCACTTTTTCAATTTCTAATAAAAGAAGCAGAATTTTTGTAGACTGAATACTGTGAAGCAGCTTTCATGAAAATCACAGGACTGGTTTGCAAAGCTCCGATCCTTCGAGGACCCGATTGGGCATTGCCATTTCACATACATGATGATGCCTCTCAGACAGCAGTAGGAGCAGTCTTAGGATAGCAGGTAGACAAAACATTGTATTTCATTTACTATGTCAGCAAGAATTTAAATCCTTCTGTATTGAATTACACGGTGATGGAGAAAAAATTACTGGTTTTCATATATGCTATCAACAAGTTCTAGCACTACTGTTAGAAAATTAAATATTACAGAGCAATTCAACATATAAAATATGCGGAAAACACAAGCACACAAAACAAATAAAACCAGAGAGACACAGATATACGTGGTTCACCCAGTTTGGGCTACGTCCACCCCGGACAGCCATTCCTTCCTTTCTATTATCCAGCAAAATTGAAGAGACACAACCTACAGCAGATCCGTTGTAATATCCTTTGTTCTCTCTCACAGTCTCCCTATCTATTTCTTGCTATAAGAATACATATGCAATACATAGCCGTAATACAATACCCTCATAAAAGTGAGGGGTTGCCTTCTAGGGAAAAAAAGCCTAAACTAAACATAACTTCTACCGTCAGATCATCCGCCTAATGAATGGCCCAGATTGACTAGAAATTACTATACTTTTACAAGGAAATTTTACATCTGTTCTTAGCTTCCGGGGCGCTACCCCCGAAACCCCCCCCCAGGGGGGGGCTCCATAAAGTCGCAGCCACCCCCCTGGACCCCCAAAGCAGTGTTTAATTACGGGCGGCGTTTCTACCCCCATTAAGGTACAGAAGGTCCAACGCTGTGATACAAAATAAACAAGATAATCAGGCTCCACACCCAACAATCTCCCACTTGGAGACTAATTGTAGCAACTCCACCGCTGCTTCATTTGCTAGACAATGACTCCTCTTTGGACCTGGCTATTTCTCATCTTCATCATCATCCTTGAATACCAATTTAAACTGATCATGTTCTCAGTTTCTCCCTGGTTACAACTTTTGTTAGCATATCTACAAGATTCTGGCTAGTGTGTATCTTTTCTAGCTTCAACTGTCCATCTTCCAATACTAACTGTATGAAATAGTACTTGAGCTGTATGTGTTTTTTCCTAGAATGAAATGCTAAGTTCTTTTCAAGATGAATGGAACTTTGGCTATCACTGTATAATGTTCCCATATCATGCTTCTTACCCAATTCATCTATAAACCTTTGTAACCAATTCATTTCTTTCCTAGCCTCTGTAGCAGCAACATACTCTGCTTCTATTGTTGAAAGTGCAACAACACTCTAGATTTTTGAAACCCAACTGACAGTTGTTCCACCTACAGTAAATACATATCTTGTAGTGCTCCACCTATTATCTCTGTCACCTGCCATATCTGCATCAACATATTCCTGTAGAGCAATTTTTGAACCACCAAAGCATAATTCTTGATTTGTGGTACCTCTCAAATATCTGAGAATCCATTTCACTGCCATCCAATGTTCTTTTTTTGGATTGTTCATGTACCTACTTACAACTCCCACTGCATGTGCAATATCAGGCCTTGTGCAGACCATTGCATACATTAAGCTTCCAACTATTGATGCATATGGAACTTTAGACATATAATCCATTTTTTCTTGGGTCTTGGGGCACATATCCTTACTAAGTTTGAAATGGCTAGCAAAAGGTGTACTAACAGGTTTTGCATTCTGCATATTAAATCTTTTCAACACCTTTTCTATGTACTCATTCTGAGACACTGTTAATTTGCGATTTTTCCTGTCTCTAGTTATTCTCATGCCAAGGATTTGTTTTGCAGCTCCCAAATCCTTCATTGCAAATGAATTTGCCAATTTTCTTTTGAGCACATTTATTTTCTGCATGTTAGACCCTGCAAAAAGCATGTCATATACATACAATAACAATATAATATAGTTGCCATCATTTTGCCTTTTTAGATAAACACAATGATCATAGTGACATCTAGTATAACCTTTTTCAGACATAAACTTGTCAAATTTTAGATACCACTGCCTTGGAGCCTGTTTTAATACATATAAGCTCTTCTTTAGCCTGCTCGCTAATTTTTCTTTCCCTTTGACCTCATATCCTTCTGGTTGCTCCATATAAATCTCTTCCTCCAAATCTCCATGGAGAAATGTTGTCTTTACATCTAACTATTCAAGATGTAAATCTTCTGCTGCTACAAGACTTAAAATAGTTCTGATTGAAGTCATCTTAACAACAGGAGAAAATATTTCATCAAAATAAATACCTTTCTTTAGTGCAAACCCCTTCACCACAATTCTAGCTTTGTACCTCTATTTTCCTCCATCTTCTTCCTTCAGCCTGTAAACCCATTTATTCTGCAATGTAGTTTTACCTGCAGGCAACCTGACTAAGTCACAAGTCTGGTTATGCATTAAGGAGTCCATCTCTTCTTCCATGGCTAGCTCCCACTTCTTCCTGCTTTCAACTTGCATTGCTTCTTCATAACATTCGGGTTCACCAGAATCAGTCAACAATAAATAATATAATGAAGGAGAGTATCGTTCAGGCAGTCTACTTATCCTGGTAGATCTTCTAACACCACTTTCAGGTGTTTGAGGTGCCTGTTGCTATTGTGGTGGTTGTTGTTGTTGTGGCTCTTGATTATTATTATTTTCAGGCACCTTTACCTTTTCTGTGATCTCATCAACAACTGTGTATTCTTTGTTTTCTTTTTCCTATTTCTTTTCCTGCAACTGATTCTTATACAATACCTTTTCATTGAATATTACATCTTTTCTCCTAATGATTTTGTGATTTTCATAATCATATAAGCGATAACCAAAATCATTAACACCATATCCAATAAAGGTACATTCTTTGATTTTGCCTCAAGATTTGTTCTATTTTTTTTATTAATGTGGACAAAGGCCTCACAACCAAAAGGCTTTGAAAAAAAGTAGTTTACCTTTTTACCTGTCCATGCTTCCTCTGGAATACCACCATCCAAAGAACTTGAAGGCCCTTTGTTTATTAGATAAACAGTAGTATCTACAACATCTACCAAAAATTGTAAAGGCAATCCTGCATGCAATCTCATGCACCTTGCCCGCTCCATGATTGTTCTGTTCATTCTTTCTGACACGCCATTTTCTTGTGGTGTTCTTGGAACTGTCTTCTCTCTACGAATTCCATGCTTTGAACAGTACCTATCAAACTCTTTTCTACAATATTCACCGCCATTGTCTGATCTGAGACACTTAAACTTCTTTCCTGTCTCAATCTCAACCAAAGCTTTCCATTTCTTGAAAGTATAAAATAAATCAGATTTATTTTGAATACAATAAATCCAAGTTTTTCTAGTTGCATCATTGATAAAAGTAACATAATAATGAGAGCCACCAAGAGATGATACCTAAGCAGGTCCCCATACATCTGTATGCACAAGCTCTAATTTTTCGCTCTTCTTTTCTTTCCCGACTCTGAGAAATCTGACTCTCTTCTGTTTTCCATAAATACACTCCTCACAAAAATCCAAATCAACATTCTTCAGACCTAGAAAAAAATTTCTTGAGTGAAGAATCTTCATCCCCTTTTCACTCATGTGTCTGAGCCTGTGATGCCATAATGTTGCATCTGCTCCCTTGGAATTTAAAGAATTAACATAATTAGAAATAGCATTGCATAAATACAATGTACCAACCTTTTTGCCTTTTTCTATTACCAAGGTTCCTTTGGTGACCTTCCAAGTTTTATTTATGAAAGTTGTCACACAACCTTTACCGCCTAACTACCTCATTGAAATTATATTTTTCTTCAGATCGGGAACATGCCTTACCTCCTTTAGTAGCCATTGGTTTCCATTCTATTGTTTTACAATAACTTTACCCATTCCAACAATTTTACAAGGTTTGTCATCACCCAAACGAACTTGTCCAAAATCTCGTTGAACATAGTCATGAAAATATTTCTTATCAGGTGTGGCATGGAATGAAGCCCCTGAATCTACAACCCAAGAATCAGTAACATTTTCGAAAGAAAGAATCAAAGCATCTTGTAACACATCACCTGTCACATTTGCTTCATGATTTTTTTCTTGCTGTGCGTCTCCTCCTTTTCGCTTCTGAGATCTACAGTCTTTATTTAGGTGTCCTTTCTTTCCGCATTTCCACCACACTATCCCCGATCTAGACTTGGATCTGCCTTTCCTTGATTTACTTTGATATCCTGAGCTCTTTCCTCTTTCCATTTTTCTTCTCCTAGACTCAGCACTCAAAGCATTACTCGATGTCTCACCAAAGCTTTTCCATCGCATTTCCTCACTAGGGATAGCACCGACAACATCATCAAACTTTAAAGTACTAGATCCAGATACAGAGTTACTAATGGCCATAACTAAACCAATCCAGCTTTCTGGCAATGAGCACAAAAATAATAGAGCTCTAACTACATCATCAAAGTTTACCCCTACAAAACTTAACTGACTAGTAACTGTATTAAAATCATTTAAATGGTCTGCAACAGATCCACCTTCCGACATCTTCATATTAAATAAACGTTTCATAAGAAATACCTTGTTTAGGGCTGAGGGTTTTTCATATAATTTCACCAACGCCTTAATCAAACCCTCTGTTGTTGTTTCATTCAAAATATTGAAGGCTACCGACGCTGTGAAACACAACTGTACTATTCTGAGTTCCTTTCTATCAATAATCTCCCATTCTGCGTCTGTCATAGCCGTCGACTTCTTTGTTTTTCCGCTCAATGGTAGGTACAGATCTTTTTGATACAGATAATCTTCCATCTGCATCTTCCACAGCGGGAAGTTTTGGCCGTTAAATTTCTTGACCCTAAACTTACCATCTTCTGCCATTGCTCCCACTCGAACCAGGAACCCTTATTTCCTACGATTTTATCAGCCAAATAGACCTTCGGCTCTGATACCAGTTGTTAGAAAATTAAATATTACAGAGCAATGCAACATATAAAATATGCGGAAAACACAAGCACAAAAAACACATAAAACCATAGAGACACAGATATATGTGGTTCACCCAATTTGGGCTACGTCTACCCCGAATAGCCATTCCTTCCTTTATATTATCCAGCAAAAATGAAGAGACAAAACCTACAGTAGATCCACTGTAATATCTTCTTTTCTCTCTCACAGTCTCCCTATCTGTTTCTCGCTCTGAGAATACACATGCAATACATAGCCGCAACACAATACCCTCATAAAAGTGAGGGGTTGCCTTCTAGGGAAAAAAACCCTAAACTAAACATAACTTCTACCGTCAGATCATTCGCCTAATGAATGGCCCAAATTGACTATAAATTACTATACTTTTACAAGGAAATTTTACATCTGTTCTTAGCTTCAGGGGCGCTGCCCCCGAAACCCCCCGCCAAGGGGGGGCTCCATAAAGTCGCAACTACCCCCCCTGGACCCCCCAGGCAGCATTTAATTACGGGTGGCGTTTCCACCCCCATTAAGGTATAGGGGGTCCAATTCTGTGATACAAAATAAACAAGATAATTAGGCTCCACACCCAACAACTACATCACCGGGTATCCTACTTTTGTACATATGGAACATGTAGTAATAAGGTATTTAATGAATAAACCTATCACTCCTGGTCACATTACAATATGGTTGTTATTACTTCAAGAATTTGATATCACAATAGTAGAAAAACCAGGAAAAGATAATGTAGTTGCTAATTTTCTGTCTAGAATAGATAACAATGATGAATTCACACCTATAGAAGATAGCTTTCCCGATGAGCATATTTTTTCAATTTCTACTAACCCTCCGTGGTATGTAGATATTTCTAACTATCTTGCTACAGGGAATGTGCCTCATCATTTGTCATACAGGGAACAACGGAAAATTATTCATCATAGTGCTCGATATTCCTGGATGGCAGGGTACCTCTTTCATACAGGAGCCGATAAGGAGATTCATCACCGTGTATTTGAGGATGATATTTATGAAGTGTTGAAGGTTTCCCATGATGGCCCTTGTGGGGGTGGGCATTTTGCAGATAAATGAAAAGGCCATAAGGTGCTACAAATGGGATATTACTGGCCTTCTATCTTTCGGGATGCGCAAAATTATGTTCAGAGGTGTGATAGTTTCCAATGCATGAGGAAACCAGGTCAAGCTGATGAAATGCCTTTGCAGCCATAGGTAGTACTCAAACCTTTTGAGAAATTGGATATCGATTTCGTTGGACGCTTCAACCCACCCTCCCAGCAAAAGCTTCACATTTTGGTCTGCACTAATTACGTGACTTAGTGGGTAGAATCTAAAGCTGTTGCGAAAGCAACAGAACAGGTGGTTTTAGATTTTCTATTTGAAGAAAAATTTTCTCGTTACGGTACTCTGAGGGAGATTGTTTCAGATGAAAGAGCACAATTTACATCACACATGATAGCAAATCCTATGCAGAAATATAGGGTCAAGCATAGGGTGACATCTCCATAACACCCCCAGGCGAATGGACAAGTGGAAAGAAAAAACAAGACATTGGAAAATATCTTGACAAAAAAATGTGGCATACCATCGTCGGGATTGGGCTCAGAAGCTGCCTGAAGCTCTTTGGGCATACAGAACAACATGTTGGAACACAACTCAGTTTTCACCATTTGAATTGGTTTATGGGAAACCCCCATTGTTTCCAATAGAATTTGAAATCAGTATGCTTAGAACAGCTCTTGAAGTTGGTTTGGATCTATCAGATTCCCAGAAACAGCGACTAGCTCAGCTTAATGAACTAGATGAAATTCGTTCAATGGCTATCCAGAGGACTATAACTATTCAGCAGCAGAGGATGAAATGGCAAGATAAGTTTATAAAAAACAAGGTGTTTCATATGGGGGATGATATGGATTTATGCAGGAACACAATAGAATACATATATAACCATAAATACAGAGATGTAGCAGAAATAATGCTTCATTTCATTAATAAAAGAATGACTGAAATATGCTTACAGACATAATGGAAATAAACTAGCTAGGGTGTTGGTAGCGTTTCTCTGAGAAGAGATGTGGCGGCTACATACCTCTGAATTATGTTACAATGAGGCTTGAGGGCCTATTTATTATTGAGAAAAAATGGAAAACTCCAAACGTCCAAAAACCTAACCCTAGGAGATGAAGCGCCAAAACTATGGGCCCTGTTTGGGTAAATTGGTGTTTCAACTTCCCGGGGATGTAACTTTGGCATACAATCTCTGTTTGATGTGCTCAATAAATAGTTAGAAATATATAACTGAGGAGTAAAAAATTTTGTGTGAGCAATATCGGTCCACAGACCCATTTTTCTCCCATTTTTTCCAAAAAACATCATTTAGGGCCTCAAAACGGCTCTGGAAGTTCAGGACCCGAAAAACTGCTAAAAATAGTAAGTTGTGCCACAACTTAAAAACTGAAAAAACTGATGGTGGGGGTTCAAATGGAATAGGTGGGTGGCCACCAATATCCACTTGGATCATTAAGGCCCCAAAATGGCTCCGGGAGTGCAAGACCCGAAAACCTGCTAAAAATAGTGGCAGTGCAGAAAGTGAAAAGCTACAAGAATTGATGGTGCGGGTCCAAATGGAATAGGTGGGTGGACACCAATATCCACCTACATCATTTCTCCCTCCTTAAGATGCAATGGTCCCCATTTCATTGAGATCCTCCATGAGATGAGGCAAATTCTATTGAAATGGGTATTATATTTGTTGAAGGTGTCATGGACCTGCAGGCGAGCATAATGGATTCTTTTAGTAATTTTGGTTTCTTTATTAGCCTCAGACAGTACATGTATGGATTTTTTATGTGTATTTTCAAGAGGTATGGCAACATCAGGCGGTGGTGCATCGGGGGTCAGATCAATGTAATGCTTTTCCTGACAGTGTAGAGGAACCTCTGTGAGTGAGGAGAAAATTTCCTCGTATTCCTCCATGACTTTGTTCATCTGCTACAGCCGTGCAGAGGAGCCCTGTGTCGAGGTTGTGGCCATAATATTCTTCTTTCCCTATGAGCGTGTTGTAAGGAAAATAACTTTCCTGGTTTGGGAAACAATCTTACTGCGTTGTTTTGTAGTAGTCAAAGAGATGGCAGGAGGCGGTACTACCTCTGGTATCCTGTACAAGTTATTTCCCAAAGTAATAAAAATAGCACGAGGTTTAGACTCATACACATCATGTCACCTCCATAATTATGGTTGGCCCAACAATACATCAGCTACATCAAGAGGAGAAACATCACACAATACCTCATCCGTGAATGGCTTGATACTATACGGAAGGCGGCACTGTTGGTGGATGTGGATATCTCTCCCTGGGTGAAGCCACCCAATGGTATACGGTTGCAGGTGTGCTACAGTCGGTAGGCCAAGCTACTTCATGACCTCTGCTAAAATGAGGTTCTTTTGGCTTCTACTATCGACAAGGAATTGCAGTCGAGAACCCTTCACCCACATTTGCGAATGGAAGAGGCGCTCCCCCTCCTCTGGATCCTCGGGATCCTCCCTCTAGATCTTGGTGGTGGCAACAATGGCACTAGGACCTGCATCAATGATTTGATTCTATTTGTCATTTCCTTTGTCTGGTTCTAACTTAGGATCAGAAAATGCATCCTGATTTGGGTGCCTTTAGTTCGGCCACCAATGACTGTTTGGTTGACACTCGTTTGTGCTATGAGTGGGGCTATTATGAAATTCACACCACTTCACTATGCCCTTCTTTAGATTTCTTGTGTTGTTCTGAGTCGCCCTGCTTTGGCCTTTCCCCTTGTTCTGTGGTTCGGGGGCACCTTTCCTTGGCTTCAGATTCGCAGATCCAAAGTCTCGCTTCTTCTGCTTAAATTTCTTCTCGATCTTGGCAACATAGCGATATTCCATGATAAGAAATGTAATGTCGAGGAACTCGATTTCCTCCTGAATGTGTTTGTGTAGAAAACCATGGTACTTGAGCACAAAATTTCTCCATGAATATTTAATACCCAAATTTGTGCACAAGGTATGGAACAAATTCATTAGTTCGTGCACATCTTGATCCCTTTGCTTTTGTAGCATGGTCCATTGGATGCATTTGTCCTCATAGCTCCCCATGGGGTAATATTGTTCCTTGATGTTGTCTCCAAGTGGGTGTGGCCAAGAACAGAGAGGGTTCCCCTTCATCCTCTTGCGCACAGTAGGTTTCCCACTAGTCTTTCACATGGGGAGTAGCTTTGAGGACTGCAAAAATAATATTTTCTCGGTCGGAGAAATCATGGACCGAGAAATACCCTTCTAGAAAATTTAACTATATATCTACGACGTCTGCATCTATCTGGCCTTCAAATACAGGAATGTCAAATTTTACCTGTACCTTGAATGGAGTGGTGCCTCCAGAGTGGTTTTTGGATGCAAATGCGCCGTAGGTGGGCAGTTGTTGAAGGATCTGAGAAAATTTATCCATCATCGCATTCCTTTGTTTCTCGAGGGCCTCCTTGAGCAATATTTTGATAGGATCTCCTACTCCCTCGTCTTTATTTTCTTCTGCCATGGGAGGTCGTCGGGCTTTGCGAGGCTAATCTTGCAAGGGTTCAAACAGATTGAGCCCTAACTCCTTATACCCTGACCGCGTTGGGGACATGCAAAGAAAAATAGAGAAAGAGAAGACTGCTCTGATACCACTGATCTGGATTTATGTAGGAACGCAATAGAATACAGATATAACCAGAAACACAGAGATGCAATGGAAATAATGCTTCATTCCAAATGTAATACGTGGGTCGCCACCGATATCCACCTGGATCATTCCTCCCTCCTTAGGAAGCAATGGTCCCCATTGCGTTGATATCCTCCATGAGATGAGGAAAATTCTGTTGAAATGGGAATTAGATTTGTCGAATATGTCATAGACCTGTGAGCAAACATGAGGGATGCGTTTAGTAAATTTGGTTTCTTTATCAGCCTCAGATAATACATGTGTGGATTTTTTATGTGTATTTTCAGGAGGCATGGCAACATTAGGTGGCAGTGCGTCGGGGGTCAAATCAATGGAGTGCTTGTCCTGACAGTGTAGAGGAACCTCTGTGAGTGAGGAGAAGATTTCCTCGTATTCCTCCATGACTTTTTCCATCTACTTTAGCAGTGCAGGGGAGCCCTGTGTCGAGGTTGTGGCCACAATATTCTTCTTTCCCTGTGAGGGAGTTGTAAGGAAAATAAATTTCCTGGTTTGGGAAACAATCTTACTGTGTTGTTTTGCAGTAGCCAAAGAGATGGCAGGAGGTGGTACTACCTCTGGTATCCGATACAAGTTATTTCCCAAAGTAATAACAACATCATGAGGCCTAGAATCATACACAACATGTCGCCTGCACAAGTATGGTTGGCCCAATAATACATCAGCTACATCAAGAGGAGCAACATCACATAATACCTAATCCGTGAATGGCTTGATACTGTACGGAAGGCGGCACTATTGGCAGATACAAATATCTCTCCCTGGGTGAAGCCACCCGATGGTATACGGTTGCGGGTGTTCTATGTTCAGTAGGCCAAGCCGCTTCATGACCTCTGCTGAAATGAGGTTATTTTGGCTTCTGTTATCGACAAGGAATTGCAGTGGAGAACCCTTCACCCACATTTGTGAATGGAAGAGGATCTCCCTCGCCTCTGGGTCCTCGGGATCCTCCCTCTATATCTTGTTGGTTGCAACAATGGCACTAGGATCCGCATCAATGATCTTATTATCTTTTTCATTGTCTTTGCCTAGTTCTGACTCAGGATCAGAAAATGCATCTGATTTGTGTGACTTTAGTTCGGCCACCAATGATAGTTTGGCCCGACACTCGTTTGTGCTATGAGTGGGGCTGTTATGAAATTCACACCACTTCCCCATGTCCTTCTTTGGATTTGCGGTGTTTTTCTGAGTCGCCTTTATTTGGCCTTTCCCCTTGTTCTGTGGTTTGGGGGCACCTTTCCCTGGCTTCGGATTCGCAGATCCAAAGTCTCGCTTCTTCTGCTTAAATTTTTGCTCGATATTGGTGGCATAGTGATATGTCGTGCCAAGCGATGTAATGTCGTAGAACTCCATTTACTCCTGAATGTGCTTTTGTAGTTAGCCATGGTACTTGAGCACCAAATGTCTCTCTGAATATTTAATACACAACTTTGTGTGCAGGGTATGGAACAAATTCGTTACTTCATGCACATCTTGATCCCTTTGCTGTCGTAGTGTGGTCCATTCGATGTATTTGTCCTCATAGCTCCCCACAGGGTAATATTGTTCCTTGATACCATCTTAGAATTAATTCCAAGTGGGTGTGGCCGAGAACAGAGAGGGTTCTGCTTCATCCTCTTGCTCATAGTAGGTTTCCCACTAGTATTTGACATGGGGAGCGGCTTTGAGGAGTGCAAAAATAATCTTTTCTCGATCGAAGAAATCATGGACCAAGAAATACCCTTCCAGAAAATTTAACCATCTATCTATGGCGCCTGCATCTATCTAGCCTTCAAATATAGGAATGTCAAATTTTACCTGTACCTTGAAGGGAGTGGCATCGCCAAAGTGGCTGTTGGATGCAGATGCGCCGTAGGTGGGCAGTCGTTGAAGGATCTGAGCAAAGTTATCCATCATCGCGTTCCTTTGTTTCTCAAGGGCCTCCTCAAGCAATATTTTGATAGGATCTCCTGCTCCCTCATATTTCTTTTCTTCCACCATGGGAGGTCATTAGGCTTTGCAAGGCTGATCTTGCAAGTGTTCAACCAGATCGAGCCCTAACTCCTTATACCCTAACCGCGTTTTGGACATGCAAAGAAAAACAAAGAAAGAGCAGACCGCTCTGATACCACTGATCCGGATTTATGTAGGAACGCAATAGAATACAGATATAACCATAAACACAAAGATGCAGCAGAAATAATGTGTCATTTCATTAATAAAATAATGACTAAAATATGCTTATAGACATAATGGAAATAAACTAGCTAGGGTGCTGGTAGCGTATCTCTGAGAAGAGATGTGGCAGATACAGATCTCTAAACTATGTTACAATGAGGCTCTAGGGCCTATTTATTATTTAGAAACAATGGAAAACTCCAAACGCCCAAAAACCTAACCCTAGGAGATGAAGCGCCAAAACTATGGGCCATGTTTGGGTAAATTGGTGTTTCAACTTCTCGGGGATGTAACTTTGGCATACGATCTTCGTTTGACACACTCAATAGCTCGTTAGAAATATCTATTCAAGGAGTACAAATTTTTTTGTGAGTAACATCAATCCATGGACCCATGTTTCTCCCAGTTTTTCCAAAAAAACATCGTTTAGGGCCTCAAAATGGCTTTGAAAGTTCAAGACTCAAAAAACTGCTAAAAATAGTAAGTTGTGCCACAACTTAAAAACTAAAAGAACTGATGGTGGGGGTTCAAATGGAATAGGTGGGTGGCCACCAATATCCACCTAGATCATTAAGGCCCCAAAACAGCTCTGGGAGTGCAGCACCCGAAAACCTGCTAAAAATAGTAAGTTGTGCTGAAAGTGAAAAGCTGCAAGAATTGATGGTGCAGGGGAATAGGTGGGTGGCCACCGATATCCACCTGGATCATCCTCCCTCCTTAGGAAGCAACTCCATGAGATGAGGCAAATTCTGTTGAAATGGGTATTAGATTTTTTGAAGATGTCATAGACTTGCAGGCGGACATGATGGATTCATTTAGTAAATTTGGTTTCTTTATCAGCCTCAGACAGTACATGTCTAGATTATGTATGTTTATTTGCAAGAGGTATGGAAACATCAGGTGGCGATGCGTCGAGGGTTAGATAAATGGAGTGCTTGTCTTGACAATGTAGAGGAACTTCTGATTCCCTGCCGTGGGATTTTTTTGATGGGGCTTCTAATCAACATGGGTTTAGGGGTGGATTCAATGGGGAGTTGCTTGGCGACCATCGAGGAGGCGGAAAGGATGAGCTGCAACGGTTGTCGAGTTCTGCGTAAAGGTTGCAGTGATACCTGCATTCTTCGGCCTTGTCTGCAATGGATCGAATCCCCGGAAGCCCAGGGGCACGCCACTGTATTTGTTGCGAAGTTCTTTGGCCGTGCGGGCCTCATGTCGTTCATTAGCGCTGTGCCGGATCATCAGAGGCCCGTGAGGGTTTCTGCAAAGTTTTGGCTAAGCGCTGCCGCCGCCCAGCTCGTAGATGAAGGTAGCACAGAGCAAGAGATTTTCCTCTGCGGCGATGGCACAGATCTGCTAGCAACAGTCTCAAATGGGATGAGACAGGTAGCTTTTTTGCTGTCTTATGGATATAAAGGTCGGATCCGAGCTCCAGGGGAGATATATCTCAGATATAAAGCCACGCATCCAGATCTAAAGAAATCAGCGTGCGAACCTCGATCAAGCGCGCCCTGCGATTTTTTCTACCGACTCCGTTTTACTTTTTTCAAGGCAGATCACGCCACAGGGCCCTTGCATGGTTTCTCTACCACTGGCAGAGAGATCTGGCTGTCACGGCCTAATCAGGCGGATGAACAAGGTTATGGAGCGAAAGGGTTTCTGCACCTCAGAGCGCTTGGAGGCAGGGTGTCTTTTGTTTCGGGATCTCCGTCTATGGAAAGTCTCCTGACCGGGCTTGGCAGGGGGTTTCTTTTGACCTGTTCGCATATGGGGCCTGTCAGGACTGAAATAAAACCCAAAAAAAAGAACGGAAGTGCCCAGAAATGCCAGATCTGCAAGAACCCTACGCCGCATCAGAAGAAAGGGGAGGCAGAGACAGCGCCCCCTTTCTTGCACCTTGAGGCAGCGCAAAGTCATGGGCAGCTAGAGCAGCCAGAACCCAGGCAACAGGTAACATCAATTTTTTCTTTTCAGATTTTCATTAAACCCCCTGTGGGGAAAACCAGACTAGTATGGGTACATGCAGAAAGCACCATTATGCAGTTGAAACAGCAAATCTGGGCATTGATGGGATACCCTGTTCAGATCCAGCATCTGGTCAGTGGTAGAAGGTCCCTTCAGGATACCAGAACCTTGAAGAACTATGATATAAGCCCAGAAACAACCATTGCCTTAAATCTTAGGCTGAGAGGAGGTGCTGTGCCTTAGGGTCATCCAGGCACCACAGGAGGAGACAAGGGGAAAAAGACAACAACTCAGCAACAACCCAAGGGAGGCTTCTCTTACAAAAATATCTTACAGGGTAATAGAGATCTAGGGTCTCCTCCAGACCAAGGTGGACATACACCTAGGCCATATATAGTAGATCAGCTTGGGCAAACCCCAGCCCTCAACATTGATTCTACAGGACTAGAAGAATACGTCAAGTCATATGAAACTCAGGCCCTAATCTGTCGATTTAACAGTTTTTGGCCAAAGCCAATGGATCTCTTTCACTGGATCTATACTAACTGGACCATGGAATGTGATATACATCTATGCTCCAAGGGGTTTTTCATTGTCAAGTTCGCATCCACGGAAGCCAGAGATACAATCATCAGTGCAGGGCCTTGGTTTTGGGGAACAACGGGTCTTTTTATGACCCCATGGTTTCCAGATTTTGACCCAAACAAAATGACTGTCTCCAGAATGCCGGTTTGGGTCCGCCTATACAACCTTCCTCTTCACTTTTGGAGTGAACGAGTTTTGGAAGGAATTGGGAACAGCATAGGGAAATATATCAAAGCAGATCTGGAGAGGATTGAGGAGAGGATCTACACCTTTGCACGCATTTGTGTGGAAGTCGATCTAAGTAAAGGACTACCGGAAAGTATAAGGCTGGTTTACAAGCAACAAAACTGGCTGCAAGGACTAGACTATGAAAATACTGCTTTCAGATGCAGAATCTGTAGGCAGACAGGACACCTGCAAAATACATGTCCAGAAGCCAAGAAAGCAAACAGCAAAAAGAAGCAGAAAGGGAAGCAGAGAAAAGGGTGGCAATACCCCCCTCCAGACTCAGAGGATGACGAATCAGAAGCAGAGGAGGAAGCCACTCCCACAGAGAATAATGAGCCTACCCAAGGAAAAGAGACCCAAAAGGAAATCATATCAGCTAACAAGGTTTCACAACCCCATTCAAATGAGGCAGAGAAGACAAACGAGGATCTGAGTATGGGAGGGATCAAACGGCATCACCCCTCAGATACATCAGACTCAAACAAGGATACAGGTTCACAAAAAGCAGAAACACAGTTAGTCCTAGCTACGATTGAGCCCACCCAAGGAGAGTGGCGCAAGGTCGAAAAGAAGAAGGGGAGAAAAACATGAGGTGTGAGTTTCTACTCACTGCCGGGAACCAGTTTTTCTGTCCCTTCCCTCTTTTTTCTTTTTTTCATTCTTTCTGAATGCACGGTAGCCTCGCTACGTCGCATTGTGTGCCAAAGTACACGAGCCCAATGGGAAACTTCTGAAAATGCTTCAATGCATATGCTATGTGTAACTTTTCATTTTTATAAATAAAAGGTTACCGATTTTTTCTGTGGAAAAAAAAAATGTAGAGGAACTTCTGTGAGTGAGGAGAAAATTTCCTCGTATTCCTCCATGACTTTGTCCATCTACTGTAGCCGTGCAGGGGAGCCCTATGTCGAGTTTTTCTGCAACCCTGATCAGAGAGTTGGGCCCACTCTTCTAATCAACTGCTGCATTACTTTCCTTTTTGTTTATTTTGTATTTCTATTTATTATTGTAACTATTGTTCCGGTAAGATTCTGTAATTGTTGTGAATGCTTTTATAATTCTGTAATTTATCTTTAATTGTTGTTACATTAGTTTGCTTGCTTTCATTGATTAAGCCAGTGATTCAATAGCAGATTATATTCTTGTTCTTGCATATATTGTGTGTGTTAGTCTTGCAATAATCAACACACTCAGATTGATAATTAATGTGGAAAAAGTGTTTGAATATTTGTTCACATCTGGACACCAACATTTTGGCGTTGTTGCCAGGGAAGCTAACAAGGTGCAAGAACATAATCTGTAATTTATCTAAGGGTCGATCTCTCATCTTGGGGAGGGAATTTATTGCCCTACTCCAAGTCCTGAGCATAGTGTTCTTTTTTCTTGTTTTTTTCATTGCTTTTTTTTAGAACTAATCTCTCGTATTAGGGAGGGTATTTGTTACCTTGCTCTAAGTCCTGAGCATAGTGTCCGGTTTTCTTTTTTTTTACATTTTTTTTTAGAACTGATCTCTCGTCTTGGGGAGGGGATTCATTACCCTACTCTAAGTCCTAAGCATAGTGTTCTTCTTTTTTTCTTTTTGATTATTTTTCTGAAGGGCCAATTTCTCGTCCTGGGGAGGGTATTTGATCACCCTACTCCAGGTCCTAAACTTTGATTTTCTTTTATTTTATTTGATTTTCTTTTTGAACCTACTCTCTCGTCCTGAGGAGAAAACTATCCTTCCTGCTCTGGGTCCTGAGTTCTTCTATTATTTTAATGAATTATTCCCACCAATTGCATGAACAAAGATCTGAATAAGAGGGGTAGAGGAAGACCCCCAAATAAAGGAAGGGATCTAGGAAGGAAGACGTATATCCAGGAGATCATTGCAAAGGTTGAATCTGAAGCATCTTCTCGTGTTGTTGTTAGGGTATGGGATTAGATGAAGTCTGAAGGGAATTAAGTTGAGCAGCCAATGCCATCCACGGTACCAGAGGAAATTATTTCGATAGAGGAAGGAGTAATAGATAAGGTATTAGTGGAGGAGATACCCCTGCTGCCAGCAAAAGGGGAAGAAATAGCAAGTAGAGGGTCAGAATAATTGAGCAATTCCAATTGGGAAGAAGAACCCCCAAAGGGTTTTGCATCACCACGAGAGCAAGGGAGTGTTGTGAAACCTCCTGTAGTTGAATTGAGCAATTCCAATTGGGAAGAAGAGCTCCTGAAGGGTTTCGAATCACCACAAGATCAAGGGAGTGTTGTGAAACCTCCTATAGTCGAATCACCCCATGTACCAGTTTTAGAACCAGTTGAAATCCCAGGTGAGTATTGGAGGATATTCATGGCACCTACAAGTTCTTCTATTGATTTTCCAATTGCAAACATTATAGGTGATGCACCGATGAAGCCCATTCCTTTAACAGCTCTGCCTAATTTTCATGGACTTTCTTTTGAAGACCCTAATACATTCCTCTTCGAATTTGACATTGTCTGTCGAGGGTATGATTATATCGTTGATGCTCAGAATCTAAAAATATTTCCTGCTACCTTAAAAGGCATAGCCCTGCGATGGTTCATGGGTTTAGGAGGAAAGACTATCTCCTCATGGGATGTAATGAAGAAATTATTTTGGAGAAATACCAAGATTACTGTAAATCCCATGAAATCAAGGAGGAAATTTTGAAGTTTGTACAGAAAAATGACGATAACATGGAAAATTTTGTGGAACGATTCAAATATATATTGCAAAGATTAGGCCATAGTGACCTAGACAAAGATATTCTGAAGATCATCCTTCTCCGAGCACTTAGGGAATACTCCCTGCAACTTTTGAACATAGTAGGAAAGGGGGACGTTTCGAAAGAAGACTTCAACACTATATGTGAGTTGTGCATTCAGTGTTCACAAGGAGATGCAAGAAGTGGACAAGGAATTTGGTCATTAAAGACTTCAAGTGGAGGGGTTACAAAGGCAGAAATCAGAAACCTACTAGATAACCTAAGGACTTATATCCTAAGCACATTATCCGCCCAGATGTACACTCTACAAGAAAAACATAAACAAATAGATTTGGAGAAGACTATGGCTATATTCTTCCCACAGTGCAGAAAGAAGAATCTATTGAAATAATTCCCATTAAACACAGTGGAAGCCTGCGCAATTTGCGAACATACCCATGTGACCAGCTCGTGCCCTTCCTTGCCAGGACTGAAGGCAGTTTTTCAAGGGGAAAGTGAAGAAAATGCGATAGATCAATTGTACTTCATGGGACCAAAAAAACCATGGCAACCTCGACCACCAACTATGAATCCAGGTATGCCTCATGACCCATCTCAGTATTTTAATAATTTTAATATGGGTCCCCAGTCTGTACCTTTTTCACCGATGTGGTCTTAGTATCAATATCCCACCTGGAAAAAATGGGCTCCCCAGACTAGTTTGAATCCTTCATGGAATAAAAACTAGCATGGAACCTCTCCTACTGGGAAATTTCCCCAATCTATGCCTCAACAGCAACTTCAGTTTCCCTCCAATGTACCTCCATGCAACCCATCCCTTCAACCCTAGCTTCCTATCCAGCCCAATCTGAATCCTAATAATAAAGGGGTCCAACAAACAGACACTCTTAACCTATTATCATAGAACAAATTGAAAATGAAGTTATAGAACCAGAAAAGAGGACAGTTGGGAATAAACCAAACCAAAACATGATAAACCAAACACCTCCCGAACCTATTCTTAATCAGCATCGTCCAATTACTCCACTAGATCCTGAAAGATTGACCCTGAATAAACAAAACCCTCAAGCAGAGTTTGACTTCCTGGGGGAATTGAAAAATATTTTTGTCAAAATACCCCTTCTCCAAGCTATGAGGGATGTACATATATATGTAAAAACTCTCAAATATTATTGCTCTAAGAAACCTGGGAAGAAACCAAGGGATCTGTTAACCATTCATGTGATGGGTAGATTATCTGACATCATGCTAAGAAAGACCATGCCTGTAAAATATGGGGACCCAGGGAACCCAATTCTAATAGTACAAATCAATGGGGTTGAAATCCCAAATGTGCTAGTAGATTTGGGTGTTTCCATCAATATCATTACCTCCAAAACAATGAATGCATTAGGTCTCAAAAAAATTAAGCCAACCCCTACTATCTTGGAATTAGCATATAGGTCTAAAATTAAACTGGTAGGGAAGTTGGAAGATGTGAATATTTCATTGAACTCATGGCACTATCCCATAGACCTCCTTTTATTATCGACACGATCCTTAGTTGGTGGTCATCCATTGATCTTGGGAAGATCTTTTCTCGCAACCGCAGATGCCTATATTGGGTGTCGATATGGACATATGATTATATAAAATGGGGTAGTTACAAAGAACCTTACTCTCTACCCCCCTACGGAACCCAGCCCATCTAAAAAACTATTAGCCAGATAGAAAACTCTGCCAATAGAAGAGTCTGAACCTGAAAATGAATAATTTATACCAATCCTCACCATTGGCCAGGCCCTTCAATTCAAAACAGAAACTGAGGATGATACCATTAACACTTCTATTAATGATCCTTGTTTTGTTTCCAATTCAACTCGTCAAATTTTAGAGTCTTCTATGAGCTATGAGACATAGGAAAACATCAAACCAGAAGATGAAATTGAAGAAATTTCTGTAACTTCATCCCATTACAGTATTCCGATTGAAATTGAACTAGGGAAGACACTCAATATCAACCTAAATCTGTCAAAATCCTAGACAAAGAAGCTTTTAAAAGTCCTTCAAGAACATCAGGAAGCTTTTGCCTGGGATTATACCTACATGAAGGGGATCCCTGCTAGTTTATGTACTCATCGTATTTATATTAAGGAATATTTTTTCCTTGTGAGATAGGCCCCAACGGAGAATGAATCCTGCTCTAAAGAATATTGTCAAGGAATAATTACAGAAATTACTGGATGTAGGTTTTATCTACCCCATCTCAGATAGCCAATGGATGTCTCTATTGGTTATCATTCCCAAAAATAATGGTAAATGGCGGATCTGTGTATATTATAGGGAGCTAAACAAGGCAACTCAGAAGGAACATTTCCCTTTGCCATTTATTGACCAAGTTCTGGACACCCTGGATGGGAAGAAGTTCTTCTCATTCCTAGATTGGTTTAGCGAGTATAACCAGATCCAAATAGCCCTGGAAGACCAAGATAAAAAAAGTTTCACATGCCCATCGGGGACCTTTGCATACAGGATCCTCCCATTTGGCCTGTGTAATGCACCTGCAACCTTCCAAAGAGAAATTATGGGATTTTTTTTCTGATTTAGTCGATGACAGCGTTGAAATCTATATGGATGATTTTACTCCATATGGAAACTCATTTGAAGAAGGGTTGGAAAATATGGAAAAAGTACTCAAAAGATGTAAGCAGACCCATGTATCTCTGAGTACAGTCAAATTCCATATGATGAGGGAAGAAGGAATAGTATTGGGACATTTTCTCTTAGCTGCTGAAATTCGAGTTGATCTGGCCAACGTAGAGGTAATACGACACTTCCCAGTACCCAAGACACCCACACAGGTACGTAGATTTATTGGTTGTGCTGGTTATTACAGACGCTTTTTATAAAACTTTGGTAAAATAGAACATCCACTTTTTCAATTGCTAAAAAAAGATGCTGAATTTTTCTGGACTGAACACTGTGAAGCAGCATTCATGAAAATCAAGGGACTAGTTTGCAAAGATTCGATCCTTTGAGGACCCGACTGGGAATTTCCATTTCACATACATGTTGATGCCTCTCAGACAGCAGTAGGAGCAGTTTTAGGACAACAAGTAGAAAAAGCATTGTATGTCGTTTACTATGTCAGCAAGAATTTAATTTTTACTGTATTGAATTACATGGTGACAGAGAAAGTATTCATGGTTGTCATATATGCTATCAACAAGTTCCGACACTACATCACTGAGTATCCTACTTTTTTACATACAGATCATGTAGAAATAAGGTATTTGATGAATAAACCTATCACTCCTAGTCGCATTACAAGATGTTTGCTATTTCTTCAAGAATTTGATATCACAATAGTAGACAAACCAGGAAAAGATAATGTAGTTGCTAATTTTCTGTCTAGAATAGATAAGAATGATGAATACACACCTATAGAAGATAGCTTTCCTGATGAGAATATTTTTTCAATTTCTACTAACCCTCCGTGGCATGCAAATATATCTAACTATCTTTCTTCATGGAAGGTGCCTCATCATTTTTCATATAGGGAACAATGAAAAATTATTCATCACAGTGCTTGATATTCCTGGATGGCTGGGTACCTCTTTCATACAGGAGCCAATAAGCAGATTCGGCACTATGTATCTGAGGATGATATTTATGAAGTGTTGAAGGCTTCCCATGATGGCCCTTGGGGGGGGGGATTTTGCAAATAAAAGAACAAACCATAAGGTGCTACAAATGGGATATTACTGGCCTTCTATCTTTCGGGATGCACAAAATTATGTTTGGAGGCATGATAGTTGCCAGTGCATGGGGCAACCCGGTCGAGCTGATGAAATTCCTTTGCAGCCACAGGTAGTCTTCGAACCTTTTGAGAAATGGGCTATCGATTTCTTTGGATGCTTCAACCCACCCTCCCAGCAAAAGGTTCACATTTTGGTCTGCACTGATTACATGACTAAGTGGGTAGAAGCCAAAGCTGTTGTGAAAGCAACAGAACAGGTGGTTTCATATTTTCTATTTGAAGAATTTTTTTCTTGTTACGGTACTCCGAGAGAGATTGTTTCAAATGGAGGAGCACAATTTACATCACACATGATAGCAAAGCTTATGCTAAAAGATGGGGTCAAGCATAGGGTGACATCTCCATACCACCCCCAGGCGAATGGAAAAGTGGAAAGCACAAAAAAAACATTGGAAAACATCTTGAAAATAATTGTGGCATACCATCATCGGGATTGGGCTCAGAAGCTGCCTGAAGCTCTCTGGGCATACAGAACAACATGGCAGAACACAACTGCATTTTCACCATTTGAGTTGGTTTATGGGAAATCCTCGTTGTTTCCAATAGAATTTGAAATTAGTGTGCTCAGAACAGCTCTTGAACTTGGTTTGGATCTGTAAAATCCCTAGAAATAGCAACTGGCTTAGCTTAATGAACTAGATGAAATCCATTCAGTGGTTATCTAGAGGACTACTGCTATTCAACAGAAGAGGATGAAATAGAAAGATAAGTTTATAAAAAACAAGGTGTTTCATATGGGAGATGATCCAGATTTATGCACGAACTCAATATAATACAGATATAACCATAAACACAAAGATGCAGTGGAAATAATGCTTCATTTCATTAATAAAAGAATGACTGAAATATGCTTACAGACATAATGGAAATAAACTAGCTAGGGTATTGGTAGTGTATCTCTGAGAAGAGATGTGGCGGCTACAGACCTCTAAATTGTGTTACAATGAGGCTTGAGGGCCTATTTATTATTTAGAAACAATGGAAAACTCCAAAATTCCAAAAACCTAACCCTAGGAGATCAAGCGCCAAAATTATGGGCCTCGTTTGGGTAAATTGGTGTTTCAACTTCCCGAGGACGTAACTTTGGCATATGATCTTCGTTTGATGCACTCAATAGCTCGTTAGAAATATCTATCCAAGTACAAATTTTGGTGTGAGAAACATCAATCCATGAACCAATGTTGCTCTTGGAGTTTTCAAAAAAACATCATTTAGGGCCTCAAAACGGCTCCAGAAGTTTAGGACCCGAAAAACTACTAAAAATAGTAAGTTGTGCCACAACTTAAAAACTGAAAGAACTGATGGTGGGGGTTCAAATGGAATAGATGGGTGGCCACCAATATCCACCTAGATCATTAAGGCCACAAAATGGCTCCGAGAGTGCAGGATCCAAAAACCTGCTAAAAATAGTAAGTTGTGTTGAAAGTGAAAAGCTGCAATAATTGATGGTGCGGGTCCAAATGGAATAGGTGGGTGGCCACCGATATCCACCTGGATCATTCCTCCCTCCTTAGGAAGCAATGGTCCGCATTTCATTGACATCCTCCATGAGATGAGGAAAATTATGTTGAAATGGGTATTAGATTTGTCGAAGATGTCATGGACATGCGGGCGGACATGATGGATGCGTTTAGTAAATTTGGGTTCTTTATCAGCCTTAGATAATACATTTGTGGATTCTGTATGTGTATATGCAAGAGTTATGGTAACATCAGGCGGCAGTGCGTCGAGGGTTAGTTTAGTGGAGTGCTTGTCCTGACAGTGTAGAGGACCCTCTGTGAGTGAGGAGAAAATTTCCTCGTATTCCTCCATGACTTTGTCCATCTGCTGCAGCCATGCAGGGGAGCCCTGTGTTGAGGTTGTGGCCACAATATTCTTCTTTCCCTATTAGTGAGTTGTAAGGAAAATAAATTTCTTGGTTTGGGAAACAATCTTACTGCATTTTTTTGGAGTAGTCAAAGAGATGGCAGGAGGCGATACTACCTCTGGTATCCTGTACAAGTTATTCCCAAAGTAATAAAAATAGCACGAGGCCTAGACTCACACACAGGATGTCCCCTCCACAAGTATGGTTGGCCCAGTAATACATCAGCTACATCAAGAGGAGCAACATGACACAATACATCATCCGTAAATGGCTTGATACTATACAGAAGGCGGCATTGTTGGCAGATTCAGATATCTCTCCCTGGGTGACACCACCCGATGGTATATGTTTGTGGGTATGCTATGGTCAGTAGGCCAAGCCACTTCACAACCTCTACTGAAATGAGGTTCTTTTGGCTTTTGCTATCGAAAAAGAATTCCAATGGAGAACCCTTCACCCACATCTGTGAATGGAAGAGGCGCTCCCCCTCCTTTGGATCCTCGGGATCCTCCCATTGGATCTTGGTGGTGGAAAAAATGGCACTGGGATCCGCATCAATGATTTTCTTCTCTTTTTCATTGCCTTTGTCTGGTTCTAACTCAAGATCATAAAATGCATCTGATTCAGGTGAATTTAGTATAGCCACCAATGATTGTTTGGCTCGACACTCGTTTGTGCTATGAGTGGAGCTGTTATGAAATTCACACCACTTCCCTGTGTCCTTCTTTGGATTTGTGGTGTTTTTCTGAGTCGCCCTACTTTGGCCTTTCCCCTTTTTCTGCGTTTTGGGGGCACCTTTCCTTGCCTTCGGATTCACGGATCCAAAGTCTCGCTTATTCTGCTTAAATTTCTGTTCAATCTTGGCGGCATAGTGATATGTCGTGCCAAGCCATGTAATGTCAAGGAACTCCATTTCCTCCTGAATGTGTTTGTGCAGACATTCGTGTTAATTGAGCACCAAATTTTCTCTAAATATTTAATACCCAACTTTGTGCGCAGGGTATGGAACAAATTCATTAGTTCGTGCACATCTTGATCCCTTTGCTGCCGTAGTGTGGTCCATTGGATGTATTTGTCCTCATAGCTCCCCATGGGGTAATATTTTTCCTTGATTCCATCTCGGAAAAAATTCCAAGTGGGTGTGGCCGAGAATAGAGAGGGTTCCTCTTTTTCCTCTTGCTCACAGTAGGTTTCCCACCAGTCTTTGCATTGGGTAGCGGCTTTGAGGAGTGCAAAAATAATATTTTATAGGTCAGAGAAATCATGGACCAAGAAATACCTTTCCAGAAAATTTAACCATCTATATATGGCATTTACATCTATCTGGCCTTCAAATACAAAAATTTCAATGTTTACCTGTACCTTGAAGGGAGTGGCACCTCTAGAGTGGTTGCTGGATGCAGATGTGCCGTAGGTGGGCATTCGTTGGAGGATCTAAGAAAAGTTACCCATCATCACATTCCTTTGTTTCTCGAGGGCCTCCTCAAGCAATATTTTGATAGGATCTCTTGCTCCCTTGTCTTTATTTTCTTCTGCCATGGGAGGTCGTCAGGGTTTGTGAGGCTGATCTTGCAAGGGTTCAACCAGATCGAGCCCTAACTCCTTATACCCTAACCGCGTTGGGGACATGCAAATAAAAATAGAGAAAGATCAGATCGCTCTGATACCACTGATCTCAATTTATGCTAGAACGCAATAGAATACAGATATAACCATAAACACATAGATGCAGCGGAAATAATGCTTCATTTCATTAACAAAATAATGACTGAAATATGCTTACAGACATAATGGAAATAAACTAGCTAAGGTGTTGGTAGCGTATCTCTGAGAAGAGATGTGGTAGCTACTGACCTCTGAAGTATGTTACAATGAGGCTCGAGGGCCTATTTATTATTGAGAAACAATAGAAAACTCCAAACGTCCAAAAACCTAACCCTAGGAGATGAAGCGCCAAAACTATGGGCCCTGTTTGGGTAAATTGGTGTTTCAACTTCCCGGGGACGTAACTTTGGCATACGATATTCATTTGACGCGCTTAATAGCTTGTTAGAAAGATCTTTCCGAGGAGTACAACTTTTGGTATGAGCAACATCACTCCATGGACCCGTGTTCCTCCAGGGTTTTCCAAAAAACGTCGTTTAGGGCCTCAAAACGGCTCCGGAAGCTATTAAAAATAGTAAGTTGTGTCGCAACTTAAAAACTGAAAGAACTGATGGTGTGGGTTCAAATGGAATAGGTGGGTGGTCACCAATATCCACTTAGATCATTGAGGCCCCAAAACGACTCTAGGAGTGCAGGACCCGAAAACCTACTAAAAATAGTAAGTTTTGATGAAAGTGAAAAGCTGCAAGAATTGATGGTTTGGGTCCAAATGGAATAGGTAAGTGGCCACTGATATCCACCTGGATCAAGAGACTGGGCATTACTTTATGACTCCTGTTTTAAATATTTAAAGGGAAAGCTTTGCACTCGTTGGATGGGACCTTACGAGGTGGATGCTGTATTTGATAATGGAACAGTCAGGCTAGTTACAATTGATGATACACGTGCTTCTTTCATAGCAAATGGACATCGCCTGAGATTATATCACCGCCCAGCCTCTAAGGATGCTTTCATCAAACATCTCTCCGAGAAATCTGGTTTGAAGGTTATCAGCGCAGAGAACTCTTCCTCCGCATCCTTGCTCTATATATATATATATATATATATATATAAAATATTGTTACTATTTATTTGTTGTCTTTTTGCAGGAGTTACTACTAAGGAGTAATGTTTCAGAGCTTGAAAATTTTCTAAGTATTGGTGCTGTTACCCATGATGTTGTTACTCCTTAGATGTGGCTACTCATGATGGTGTTACTCCTTAGTTGCTACTACTCATGATGTTGTTACTACTTGGTTGCTCCTACTCGATGTTGTTACCCCTTGGTTGTTGCTACTCTTGATGTTGTTACTCTAAATGTTTCTACTCGTGATGTTGTTACTCTAGATGTTGTTACTCTGGATGCTACTATTTGTGATGTTGTTACTCCAGATGACATTACTCCGGATGTTGCTACTCGTGATGATGTTACTCTATATTTTGTTACTCGTGCCATTATTCTACCAAAAGTCACTTCCTCCAAGTAGGCCACTAGGAATGTCTCCATTTGACTCTTATGGATTTAATTAAATATTCCATGTGAAATACATTGATGTTGTGCACGGCTACTTTTAAGTTGGTGGGGTGCCATCATAGCTAAAAGACTGCGTAATGATTATTCCAAAAGTCATTATTACAACTTCATGTGAGGGTACGCCCTATGATCCTTACCATATTTTGTATAATCATTAAGGATGTATTGGGATCCGCAACATGCATATGATACGAATTGATTAGTCCTTTCCACCTCATGCGAAATACTTACTATTTCATTCACTGCACTTACCATACTTTTCCATGATTTTCTTCATTTCCCGAGAATCACCATCTATGTTTACCGTTATTACCCCTCATTTTTCACCATGTTTTTTTTGCCAAATTTGGTACCGACCACTCTTTCCAACAGTCTGTTGTTCTAGAGTGCTATTACAGTCTCTATAGAATGGGCCGACTGGCTATGCGGCATGAACCTGAAAACACAGTGTTAGTCCGCAGCAATGTAGATGTGTGGCATGTTTTTGTCAATGCAGGATGGGATATCTACTTCAATAGATTGTAGGGGCTCGATAAAGGAATCATGATGGATTTTGTGCTAAATTTGAATGAGAACTGCTCTCGGGTTAAAGGATTATAAATTCTCATCACAGAAGAAGTAATCGCGGAAGTTAGTGGGCTAAGACAAGAATGGCAGTAGTGGTTTTCTCGAAGAATTCCCCTCTCGGAGTTTCCTGAACAGTTTTTGCAGGTAGGAGAAAGTGTTGCTCAATATGGGAGAGGGTATGAGCACAAATCTATACCATATCCATGGAATGAGGTAGAAAGTTTTGTGATGAAATACATAACCTGCAAAGGATGGGCCACAACTTTGTTCAAATACCATTTCAAAATCCTGGCTCACCTTCGATTTCCGCATGCACAGGTTCATTCCTTAAACATGCCTTTCCTTTTATTAAAACAACTTCATCACATGGCACAGTCCGCTAGGCGTTCGTGCCAGATGCTGGCATTCCTCTCCAATCATGGATTGGTTTTTTCATTGGTCATGCATGCAATAGTTCGATTTCAAGTTTCCTGGGAATAACTCTATGAGTCATCGGAAGAAGAGATAGCAGCTATTATTGCTAATAGAGAGGAAGAACCAGTACCTCTGGCTAATTTAGGAGAAGAAGAACAGTCATAGGAAATGGAAATAGATAAGGAAGAATCGAAAGAAATGGAGATGGAGATAGGTCAGGAAGAACCGGAAGAAATGGGGATGGAGGAGACAATTAGTGATATAGTCGAGGCTGCCACACAAGAACCATATTCACCTGAGGAACCTACAAATGAAGGAATTATGGGTATAGCGCATGAAGTTGAGACTGTCCTACAGTCATCGAATTTCATTAACGAAGAACAGGAAGGTGGAACATTAGGCAGAGGGATGGCAAGTGAGTGTTGTTACTCAAGAAAAAACATCACCTGCCCAAGCAGATATGAATATTGAAACAAGCATGGGTGTCACACAAAAACCACCCCTGATTCAGTCAAAACAGGGAGACAAAGAAGAAATAATTTTTGAAGTCCACATTGTTTCACAAGAACAAATATTTCCCGCAGGAGAGGAAGCAGTGCACGAAGAACAGGGAGACAGAGAAGAAATAACCCGTGAAGTCGACACTACTCCACAAGAACCAGTATTGACCACAAGCGAGGAAGAAATGCACGAAGGACAGGAGGAGAGAAAGGAAATGATCCTCAAAGTCGACAATGTTCCACAAGAACCAGTGTCGACCCCAACTGAAGAAGCAATGCATGAAAGTTCAGCCCAAGTTAGAAACGAGGGCGATGAAGGTATTCCTCATTCTCCTTTTCAGTCTATGATACCTAGAGGGGCAAGGGGGTTTCACTCACCCCAACGATTAATGGAGGAGATTGTTGTTCCACCAATACTGAGGTTTGTCGACTCAGGGAAAGATATGACCAATATCGGTCCATCAATTGTTGATTCTCAGCAAAGGCACCCAGAGGCTCAAGAGGGAGAAGGAAATTCTGTGGAGACACCAAAGTGTTAGTATGAATATCTATTCGAAGTGTACGAAAAAATACCACTTTAGTTGCGCATCTCTTACAGCCCATACCACTTTAGTTGCGCATCTCTTACAGCCCTAACAGCAGAAATGACTGCTAATATCTTCAGATCTGCAATTATATGATCAAGAAAAATGTTGCAAAATTCTAGATATATGCATTAGAAGACATCAAACAGTAGAAAAATAAGATTTACTCCATAGATCCAATAGACAAGACAAGAACATATCTAATGAATATTTTTATTAATGGCACCTAGGAGGAAAACACAAGGGGGTGTTCCTTGTTCTCATCAATGGGATGGGTTCTTGTGAGTCCTCGGCACTTCAGATTTAGAAATTCTCTCTCTTGATGGTGTAGAAAACCCAGACAAAAATGGAAAAGTATGGCTATGATTGTGGATCAATAGCCAGACTAAGTGTTGAGATCCAGAGTGATCTTTAGGCAACAAAAGGTGACAAATGAATGGGAAAACCCTTCTATTTATAACAAAATATTGAGTTAGTCTAGAGATTGGTGCATAATTAAAATATTATTAACCAAATCTAGACCCAACTTTTATGGAATATTTTAATATATTTTTTGGAGGGAAAAGGAATTTGACTTGGGTCAAATCCCCTTATTTGTAAATAATAAATAAATAAATGATTTATTTATAATTTTAAGGATGTGATTAAGTAATAATAAATAAATAAATTATTTATTTATCATTTTAAGGATATGGTTGAGTAATAATCAAACAAATAATGATTTATTTAATTATTTAAGGGTGAATTAGTCATATTTAACAAAGAATATTATTTAAATAAGATTTAAACAATTATTCTTTAGAAAATAATAAGATAAATAATGATTTATTTAATTAATTTCCTTGTTTTGGGTTAAAAATAACCAGAAATATTAATTAAACTACTGTTTAACTAATTAATTCTTGAGGAAAATCAAACAAATATATATCTATTTAATATTTCCTTATGGGGTTTCCTGTTTAGACCATAAACAACTTAATAAAGGTGATTTACTAAGTTATTTTCATAGAGAAAGCATTTTTACTTGGGTTAAAATTGGTCTTACATGGTGTACTTGAGTCCATCTAATGATAATAGGTTAGATGACCAAAAAATGGTGTAACACGGAGCATAGGATGGCCAATGAAAGCACTAACCAATTGACAAAATTCCCTAAGGTAAATGAGAAGGAGAATTCTCCTAAAGAAAGGGAACTAGGTCAGAAATACCTAACAGAAAAACCAATTGATGACACCAAAAATTCTCCACCACCTCCTGAACCTGCTACAGACCTAGAAGATGAATTTATTGTCAAACAAGAGTGGATTGAATCATGTGAAAGCAAGAGATTGCCTCTCAAGAAAAGGTATCAGCTTCAGTATAATGAAACCATGTGATTGAAGAAGGAAGTTCGAGAGCTGAAGAGGCAAGTATCCTGGTTGAAGAAGAAGGTAAAAGTATATAAGTGGAAGGAAGTAAAACCTAAAATTGAGGTCTCCTCTGTGGCTACACAGACTGGTCCAATTGAACATCTATTTGAAGACCGAGAATTCTTCCTGGCTGCTGAAATTCAGAGATGGGAATTTGTTGCAAATATAAATAAGGAGACAATGTGGGTTTGAGAGCAGGCTGTTGGGATTTTACAGGGTATATAGACTAGTTGGATAGAGCATGGCAGAGCCAAGAAAAACAACATGGAAGGATAAGGGAGTTAGAAGAAAAAGTGCAAATGTTGCAATCAGATAAGGAGAATATGTTTACTTTGGTGCAGCAAGTAATGTCCTGTAGACCTCCCACACATAGTCATGCCTTATTCCTTCATGAATAGTTTCTTTTCTTTTGCCTTGAGGGTATGCATAAGGAAATTTGTCACAAAATTGAGGATCCAATCCAGTTCCTCCGTATTTTGAAAATTCATGATATCATAGGTCAACACTTAATGTGCGAACTATACATGCATGGTTACTTCCTAAGGCATGATCAGGCCTTCAACCCCATTCCATTCGTGGGGGATATTCATTTAAGAGCCTTCGCCTCCTACACTATCAATCAAATTAAATGGAGAAATGCCTATGATACGTTTAAAGAAAACCAAGTTACAAGGCCACTAATGATGAGGAGGGAGCATGGCCAAGCACAAAATATTTATAACAAGAATTTTACCTTTTTATAGATTGAGGGGCATAAGGGACATATGTTGACAACCCATAAATGGTGTGCTAACCTCTGTGTCAGACAAAAAGTAACTTTCCGAAATGAAGCGCTGGACAGTTTTCAAAGGAGGTGGATGTTGTCATCATCAGCTGTCAGAGGTCGAGAGCCTTTTGAAGCACCCAACGTTACATGAGCACTAGAAAGAGTGCCACATTTTATAGCATGCATTCAAACTTGTGGGGTCTGGTGGATGGGGCTGAGGTTTCAGTTTCCCCTCATTTGGTTGCCAACAAAGCAATATACTCCTGCATACAATGTCAATCCAGATTGGTGGAAGGATGTTGTTCTAACAAAAGGTTATAAACCTCTTGGGACAAAGATGGCCGGAGAATATGACCTCGCACAGCTTCATGCCAGCCACAGTCAGTCCAACCCAGATCTGAGAAGACAACGAGCTGCATCAAGAAATGCAGATAGACCATTTGGGGGGAGATGTTGGGTACCAAATATGTATACTTTTCTCTCCCATTTTCACCCACCTTTCTATCTCTTTGTATCATTAATTGTTCTAAAACACATGAGGTAAATCCCTTCCCACTGTCTTATATGGAATATTTGATTAATGAAGTAATAGCCGTGGAGTTTTTACCTTTGCAAGTATTAACTCCATTATTTCCATAGATTCGGCAAAGTAAATGGATTAAATTTGCAAGCCACGAAGCAACTCTGAATTCTTAGCGGCATCTCAACATGCTGCAACAGTGCAACAGATTCCAACTTACCCCAGATCTATTTCAAGCTTTTCGTGGTTTCCTTTTAGCAACTAGTTTTATGTTGTAACAATTGTATAATTGTAGATATTTAGTTGTTAGAAGGAAAATACAGTTTTCCTGAGCATTGGTAAAAAAGGGCCTCAGGGCTGTGAATCGGGGTTAAGCAGAAAGAGATGGATATTGTAGAAAAAGTGTTTTTAATCAATTGAATGCACAGTGTTTTTTTGTTCCATTTGTGAGCTGTGAGTTTTCCGTAGCCCTTATCAGAGATTTGGGCCCACTCTTCTGATCAGGTGTTGTGTTACTTTCCTTTTTGTTGATTTCATATTTTTGTTTATTATTGTAACTGTTGTTCCGGTAAGATTCTGTAACTGCTGTGGATGCTTTTATAATTCTAAAATTGATCTTTAATTGTTGTTACAGTAGTTCTCTTTATTTCATTGATTAAGCTTGTTATTCAATAGCGGATTATGTTATTGCTCTTGCATATACCATGTGCGTTAGTCTTGCAATAATCAACGCACCCAGATTGATAATTAATGTGGAAAAAGGGTTTGAATATTTGTTCACATTTGTACACCAACACATTTGTAAGCAGAATTGTATGAGATTTTGATCATTGATGATTAATAAAATGATTCTGGATTGATTTCAATGAGTTTTTCTCCTTGTAAGTTTTTCCAGTATTCATTTCACTCTGTTTTCTACATAAATTTGATTTTTATGAATATAAGTTGGTGAGATAAAATTGTGTTTCGGTCTATCTTAAATCCTCTGAAGTTAGAATCCATTTTTATAGATTGACTTATTAAACTATCTGTTTATATAAGTCCCTCTACATCAATTAATTCTTAGTAATATTCATAATGTTCAATCTATTTTGTTAAGTTGTAAACATTGTTTGACAACCTTTCATACTTATGATAAACTAAACATTCAATCTGGATATTTAGTTGATCATATTTTATTACATTTTCTGCCTTCATATATGCTAAATTAAATCATTGTTTGAAGTAAAGCAACAACCCTTTTCTTAATACTGAATACTACCAAAATTTTAAAACATCTGTTTGTATTTTCTCAATACATTGGTCATCTAAAAACCCATTTTAAAACAAACAAAATATTTTAGATGCTCTGGCATAATTAATTGACCTAGAATTATTTCAAAGGACAACATTAGACTGGTGTCGTTGCCGAGGATACGAAATTGATCCATTTTCCCCAGGACAACGGTATTTCTATTCCTCTAAAGGTGAAAAAAGGACTTTTAAGGTTAAAATATTTTACCTAGCGACTGCACAAAGCCCAAAGCTAGATCCTTCAAGACATACCAGGTCTCACTCTGATTCTGAGATTTTTTTACCTTTGTCAGATCCAGAGAGACTGGAAAGACAAACCTCTTCAAGAAGAAGACTTCAAACCCCTTCTTCTTCCATTCCTCCTCAAACATAGGCTAATTCAGTCCCTGGTCCTTTTAGATCTAGACCCATTTCTTTAAATTCAGAAGATCTACCAGCTAGGGTACATGAATTAATCCCTAAAGGAGTTGATTTTCAATATTCTCTTTTGGTTCATTCATTAGAATCATATCGAGTACCTGAAGTACCTTCTGAATCTCCCAAATCATAACAAGAATTGGATATACACTTACCTGAATCCAAACCTACTGTTTTCATTTCTCCAAAATCTTATTCTCTTCCATCTACTTCTGCTCAACCAAAAGATCTTTAAAATATTTAAGAAGATCTTCAAATTTACTTCTTCCACCACCTTCTTTTACCACTCCATCTTCACCTCCATTTTCCACAACTTCATCTTCTACAACAATCACCACATATTCTTCTTCATCTTCATCACAAGGTATGGTTGGTTTTCAGCCTATTGTTCAAGCAAGATATGCTTCTTTACAACTTCCAAACATACTAAACAATTTTCCTTATGGATACTTGAAACATATTCCAAGGTTTAATGGGGAAAATAGTTTAGATGTTGAAGATCATTTAGCAACATTCTTAGACTTTGCTAACAATATGAATATCGAATATGAAAATGTATATATGAGATTGTTTGCTCAATATTTAGAAGGAAATTTTAGGATCCGGTTTAGACAATTGAGGGCACACTCTATTCGAAGTTGGGAAGAATTAGCCACTATATTTAAGAATCAATGGAGTGTTAAAAAGGTTCCTCTCTACTTTCTAACAAAATTGAAGAACTCAAAAGAATCTATGGTGAACCAGTTTCTGACTTCATTAATAGATTTAACAAACTTTATCATAAAATTCCTGCTGATTTTAAACCACCAGAAGCAGCAGCAAATGTTAGGTTTTCCAAATATTTTGAGGATGATTTTGTAGTCATGCTTAGGGAAAGAAAATCGCATACTTTATAATATATGAAAATTAATTTCATTGAAGTTGAAGCTAATAGATATGCTTCAACTAAACATAAAGCCAAAGATGAAAACGTTCAGAGGAAAATGAAAGCTAATCAGGAAGTTGATTCTTCTTCAAAGTCTAAAAACGAATATCAAAATATAGATGAGATAAATTCATTACTTAGGAACCTTTCTAATAGGATTTCTAAAATCAAAACTCAACCTAGAACAATTCAACAAACTATTGTTATACCTCAAACTCAAACTCAAGCTCAATTTAAGAAAGCTCCCCAGCTTCAAATTCTTCAAAGACCTAGTAATGATCAAGAAATTCCACCTCCTATTTTGATTGATGATCAAAAACTTGATGATAGTACTCTTCTGATCACTGAATATATCAAAAATCTTGATAATACATCCATTCAAATTTCTATTGTCCTTGTCTCCTCAAAATAAAATTTCCCAAGAGGATCAAGAAAATTATCAAGTGTTCAAATATCAAACCTTCTCTGACTTCTTAATTGCGGAACTAAATAGGAGGTATGATTTACGACCAAGGGCGGGCCCAGGAAGGCCTCCCAAAAACCTTGTTATAATTTAACCACAAATAAAATCTTCTAAAACCCAAACAACAATAATCCAACCTTTAAATCAGCCAATTGATACCACTTCAATTGATAAAACTGGTTTAGCTTCTTTTAAGTTTTAAAAGGAAATAGAGGGAGTCAACATTTCTATCCCATTATAAAAAAATTTAGAAAACCCTGGATATAAAAATTAAGTTACAAAATGGATTCAAAATTGAAGTGTGAATTCTTAAGGGGATGTAATTAGTCTACACGATGAAAAACCCTTAGTATTATTTGGCCCAAGCTCAGACATAATAGATGAAACAACGCCACATTTCTATGTTACTTTGAAAGCACATGATTCTTTGCTATATAACTAGATGTTGTATTCTGGATCCTCGCATAATCTTATGTCGAAGGTTATTATCGATCAACTTAATTTGGAAATTGTTCGATCTTACCATGACCTATATACCTTTGATTCCATAAGTGTACTAGATATAGGACTCATAAAAGTATTATTGGTAACTTTAGCCCAAATACCTATAAAAAGTGTAGTTTTGGACATTGTAGTCAATGATGTACTTCCTAACTTTGGAATTCTTTTATCACGAACTTGTTGTGCCAAGCTAGGAGGAAGCCTTCAAATGGACATGTCTTTTGCTACAATTCATGTATATGGGGTGAAAAACTTAGGTTATATAGAGAGGTTAGATTTATTCATACTGTTTGCAATGTAGATCAAGCTAGAAACCATCCTATATATGCAATTGACCAAGATTTTGGTTTTTTTCAATTATCTTCAAATAATTCGCATAATTCTCAACTTAAAATTGAAGATCTTGTAGAAACCCCAAAAACTATCAAAACTGATAGTTGGAAATTTTATTTTGATGGGTCTTGTTCAAAACATGGAGCTGGTGTTGTTTCAAAAAAAAGACATAACTCAATCCTGCAAACTTGATTTTGATGTTACTAATAATGTAGCAGAGTATGAAGCCTTTCTTCTAGGATTAGAATTAGCTAGAAGTCTTAAAGTGCAGAATTTAAGTGTTTTCAGTGACTTTGAACTCATAGTCAAAGAAGTTGGGAATATTTACCAAAAAAAGCATCCTAGACTTAGATCTTACAGAAATGAGGTCTAAGATTCAGTGGAAAACTTATTTAATGCATTTAATATAACAAATTTCCCTAGAAATGATAATATTCATGCAGACTCCCTAGTTGTTTCAGCTAGTTCATTCAAAATCTGAGATCAAATGCAATTGCAATATCAAATTCAAGTCAAATATAGGCCATCGATACCTGAAAATCTTAAACATTGGAAAATATTTGAGGATGATGAACAATAAAAAGATTTTCTATAGGTTATTGGTGAATTCTCTATTTTGAAAATTGAAGAATGACAGTCAGATATAAATGAACTCAATAAAGACAATGAAACTTCTGATTTAAATTAAAAAATGGCTGACAATAATATCATTCATTTGTCAAAAAAATTCATTCCAAAATGTATAGTGTTGAAGATTGCAACAAGAAACAGTGAAGGAGGCATCCTGAAACATCATCATTGATCCTAGTTGGAAAATAATCACCTAAACTAGGTGGGGCCCACACAGGCTATTTTTAGGTGTATGTCTATTTTTAGACATGGTGAGCATATTCTATATGTAGCAGGAGGCTATTTGTAGATGGTTGGTCAAATGTGAAAAATAGATGAGATTATATTTTTAGAAGATTGGGCGAAGTCTATTTATAGATCGTCGATCTAAAAATAGATGCATGTTAGTTATTATTAGCTCTTAATAATAATCCAACAATAAACAACAACTTATTCTCTTGGAGCACTTTATTTCAGTGAACATATTTGTAAAATCAGTGGGCTGAAGGAATTACGTAATTCCTAAGGGTTTACTGGATTTCATGCATGGAGGACTCAGTTAGAACTGAAGTGGAAAAGTTATGACAGAGTTGGAAGAGTAGTTCATGGAGTTGTATTCAGTTTAACTCAGTTAGACTCAGTTGAGATAGTTGTATCTAATCTAAATGAATGATACACTAGTGAGAGTGGAGTGAATTAATTAGTTAATTAATTCAAAAATAATAACTCATTAATCAAGTGAGCAATACAGCAGTTAACTACAATGCATGTCAGATCCAATGGAGACCCAGTGGAGAGATAGGTGAAAGGGAAAGATGGACTATCTGTTGTGACCATAGTGATGCATGAATTGCATATATATATACATTGGATTTTCCAATGATAATAACGTAGTAAATGAGAGTGGGATTGCATTGAATTGGTCTTTTTAATCAACTTGGATTGCGTAGTGGAGACAGGCTAGCAGGAGGCAAAGATCGGTGCATGGATTTGCAAGATTGTTCCTGATTAGTGTATGACGATTGTACTGTACTAAGAGCTTGTGATAAGATTTGTATGCTTTGTATGAGGATTTTCATATGATTCCATGCTACATAATATATAGTTTGGGTTTTCAGCTTCAGGCTTTCCCGGTTAAAAACTGTGTTATGTGCAATTGATTATTTTTTTTTATGCTTCACATGTGTGTGCAATTAATTTTTCCGCAAAAGATTAACAAGTGGAATAGATTCAATATCTTGCAAAAAGTTAAATAGTGTGAGATCAGGTGGATCTTGGACATATGCATGCTTAGTGCATATAATTTATACATGGTATCAAAGCATTGTTGATTGAATATTGCAATTGTGAAGTGAGTTTGTGCTGGTGGGCAATTCGAATTTGTTGCAGGAGTTTCTTGGTGCGATATTTGAGTATACATTGAAATGTCTTTCAACGGGTTGAGATTGGAGTATGCCCTTGATGGGAGCTCGAATTACATAGCTTGGAAGGATAGGATGGAGGCGGTGCTAGAGGATAATGGGTTGAAGGAGTTCATCGATAGCGATGTTCCCAAGCCAGGATCTAGCGATGTTGCATTTCTTGATGCATGGGAAAAGAAGACTGCAAAGACGAGGAGGATTATGTTGGAAGGTGTCAGAGACCATATTGTCTCAAGCCTTCATGGGAAATCCACTCCATATTCTATGTGGAAAGCTTGGACAGATTTTTTCCAAAGCATAAGCAACTAGAGGAAGTTGGCGCTTAAAGACAAGCTCAGAAAAATAAAAATGTAGAAGAATGACACTATTCTGGTATACTTAACAAATTTTTTCCAATGCAGGGATGAGCTTGGGAGTGTAGGAGTCAGTGTTTATGATGATGACTTGGTGAGCTTGGCTCTCCTTGGGCTTCTGAAGATTTGGCATAGCTACGAAGACTCTGTCAATGGACAGGAGAAACTGCCAGGTTGGAAGCGACTTTCGTCGGATCTTGTGCAGGAGGAGATAAGGCAAAGTACCAGGGATGGATTTTCATAAAAGCATGATGATGAAGAGGATTTCACTTTGGTTTCCAAGACAAAGAAGAAGAAGGGGAAGAAATTCCATTCTATATCTGAGGCTGGTGAAGATGGCAAAGAGCGTGACATTTCCAAAGTGAAGTATTTTCACTGTCACGAACATGGGCATTTCACCACTAATTGTCCACATAAGAAGAAGAACAAGATGATTACTAGAGTTGCAGCTGGTGAGGCTCTTGCCTCACAATTTGAGCTTGACTTCTCATTGATCGCATGCATGGTGTCTATTGCATTGGGATCGGGGTAGTACTTTGATAGTGGTGCTTCCTTTCACATGACGGGAGATGTGAACCTTTTCAGTGACTTGGTGGAGAAAGATATCCAGTTGCATGTTGATTTGGGCGACAATGGAAGATACAATGCGATCGACATTGGTACCATTACCTTTCAGAGGGAATCAGGTAGACTCATTATTTTACAAGATGTTGTGCATGTTCCAGGTTTAAAGAAGAATTTAATCTCAGTCGCAATGTTAGAGGATAAAGGCTATGATGTTGTCTTTAGTGAAGGAAAAGTTTTCCTTCAGTAAAAAGAAACAGGACAAGTCAAGAAGGTTGGGATTCGAGAGAAGAATATTTACAGACTTGAAGTAGATGGGATTTCTACGAAGCTTCCTACTGTTGGGAAGTGAGATAAAGCCATGCAATTGAAGCTTGAGAGGGAGAAATATTTGCATGCAGGTAAGAGTGAACCTCGGGATTTGGAGCAGCCACAAGATGAGGATCATGGAGTGGGTGCAACAACTCATGCAGAGAAATTTCATGACAGATGGGCAGAGGGAGTGCATGCAGATATACCACCAGGTGAGAGGTGGGGCGACATGCATGAGTAATCCCAAGAGGATATTTATGGGCAGGATTCATTGAGATGGTGTGGATCTCATGAATTGAACTTGGCTACGAGGTGCCCATAGAGCAACAGTAGCATGATCTGTTGGATTGATGCAGGCAGATCAGTGACAGTGTCGGATACTAGAGCGCGGTTCAGAGTTGACAGCAAGTGCAGAGTGCATGGGTACAGAGTTCAACAGCGCAGTGGTTCCTGAAGACATGTGTAGTAGCTAATTAGAAGTCAAAGACTTTGATGACAGATGCATTATACTGATTAAGTTGTTTGGAGCCTTTCAGTTTCGGAAGTGTTGTAGCAAGAGTTGATGCAAGGAGTTGCAGGGCGAATGCATGGAGTCGCATGTCGCATGCAAAGAAAGTCCTTTATTTTTGAGAGGGAGTGTTGAATATTGCAACAAGAAACAGTGAAGGAGGCATCCTGAAACATCATCCTTGATCCTAGTTGGAAAATAATCACCTAAACTAGGTGGGGCCCACACAGGCTATTTTTAGGTGTATGTCTATTTTTAGACATGGTGAGCATATTCTATATGTAGCAAGAGGCTATTTGTAGATGGTTGGTCAAATGTGAAAAATAGATGAGATTCTATTTTTAGAATATTGGGCGAAGTCTATTTATAGATCGTCAATCTAAAAATAGATGCATGTCGATTATTATTAGCTCTTAATAATAATCAGACTCTAAATAACAACTAATTCTCTTGGAGCACTTTATTTTAGTAGAAAAGATTTGTAAAATCGGTGAAATGTTTGAAGGAATTACGCAATTCCTAAGGGTTTACTGGAGTTCATGCATGGAGGACTCAGTTAGAACTGAAGTGGAAAATTTATGACAGAGTTGGAAAAGTAGTTCATGGAGTTGTATTCAGTTTAACTCAGTTAGACTCAGTTGAGATAGTTGTATCTAATCTAAATGAATGATACACTAGTGAAAGTGGAGTGAATTAATTAGTTAATTAATTCACAAATAATAACTCATTAATCAACTGAACAATACAACAGTTAACTACAGTGCATGTCAGATCTAGTGGAGACCCAATGGAGAGATAGGTGAAAGGGAAAGATGGACTATCTGTTGTGACCATAGTGATGCATGAATAGCATCTATATATACATTGGAGTTTCCAATGATAATAACGCAGTAAATGAGAGTGGGATTACATTGAATTGGTCTTTGTAATCAACTTGGATTGCGTAGTGGAGGCAGGCTAGCAGGAGGCAAAGATCGGTGCATGGATTTGCAAGATTGTTCCTGATTAGTGTATGACGATTATACTATACTAAGAGCTTGTGATAAGCTTTGTATGCTTTGTATGAGGATTTTCATATGATTCCATGTTACATAATATATATTTGGGGTTTTCAGCTTCAGGCTTTCCCGGTTAAAAACCGTGTTATGTGCAATTGACTATTTTTGTTTATGCTTCACATTTGTGTGCAATTAATTTTTCCGCAAAAGATTAACAAGTGGAATAGATTCAGTATCTTGCATAAAGTTAAATAGTATGAGATTAGGTGGATCTTGGACATATGCATGCTTAGTGCATATAATTTCTACATGGCATTAGAGCATTGTTGATTGAATATTGCAATTGTGAAGTGAGTTTGTGCTGGTGGACAATTCGAATTTGCTGCAAGAGTTTCTTGGTGCGATAGGTTAGTATACATTGAAATCTCTTTCAACAGGTTGAGATTGGAGTATGCCCTTGATGGGAGCTCGAATTACATAGCCTGGAAGGATAGGATGGAGGCGGTGCTAGAGGATAATAGGCTGAAGGAGTTCATCGATAGCGATGTTCCTAAGCCAGGATCTATCGATGTTGCATTACTTGATGCATGGGAAAAGAAGACTACAAAGACGAGGAGGATTCTGTTGGAAGGTGTCAGAGACCATATTATCTCAAGCCTTCATGGGAAAGCCACTCTATATGCTATGTGGAAGGCTTGGATAGATGTTTTCCAAAGCATAAGCGACCAGAGGAAGTTGGCGCTTAAACACAAGCTCATAAAAATAAAAATGGAGAAGAATGACACTATTCTGGTATACTTGACAAATTTTGTCCAATGAAGGGATGAGATTGGGAGTGTAGGAGTCAGTGTTTATGATGATGAATTGGTGAGCTTGGCTCTCCTTGGGCTTCTGAAGAGTTTGCATAGCTACGAAGACTCTGTCAATGGACAGGAGAAACTGTCGGGTTGGGAGCGACTTTGGTCAGATATTATGCAGGAGGAGATAAGGCAAAGTACCAGGGATGGCTCTTCATCAAAGCATGATGATGAAGAGGATTTCTCTTTGGTTTCCAAGGCAAAGAAGAAGAAGGGGAAGAAATTCCATTCTATATCTGAGGCTGGTGAAGATGGCAAAGAGCGTGACATGTCCAAATTGAAGTGTTTTCACTGTCACGAACATGGGCATTTCACCACTAATTGTCCACATAAGAAGAATAACAAGATGGCTACTGGAGCTGCAGCTGGTGAGGCTCTTGCCTCACAATTTGAGCTTGAATTCTCATTGATCGCATGCACGGTGTCTAGTGCATTGGGATCGGGGTGGTACTTTGATAGTGGTGCTTCCTTTCACATGACGGGAGATGTGAACCGTTTCAGTGACTTGGTGGAGAAAGATCTCCAGTTGCATGTTGAGTTGGGCAAAAATGGACGATATAATCCGACCGGCATTGGTACCATTACCTTTCATAGGGAATCAGGTAAACTCATTCTTTTACAAGATGTTGTGCATGTTCTAGGTTTAAAGAAGAATTTAATCTCAGTCGCAATGTTAGAGGATAAAGGCTATGATGTTGTCTTTAGTGAAGAAAAATTTTTCCTTCAGTACAAAGAAACAGGACAAGTCAAGAAGGTCGGGATTCGAGAGAAGAATATTTATAGACTTGAAGTAGATGGGATTTCTACAGAGCTTCCTACTGTTGGGAAGTGCGAGAAAGCCATGCAATTGAAGCTTGAGAGGGAGCAATATTTGCATGCAGGTAAGAGTGAACCTCGGGATGTGGAGCAACCACAAGATGAGGATCATGGAGTGGGTGCAACCACTCATGCAGAGAAATTTCATGACAGATGGGCAGAGGGAGTGCATGCATCTATACCACCAGGTGAGAGATGGGGCGACATGCATGAGTAATCCCAAGAGGATATTTTTGGGCAGGATTCATTGAGATGGTGTGGATCTCATGAATTGAACCTAGCTACGAGGTTCCCATAGAGCAGCAGTAGCATGATCAGTTGGATTGATGCAGGTAGATCAAAGTGACAGTGTTGGATATTAAAGCGCGGGTCAGAGTTGACAGCAAGTGTAGAGTGCATGGGTGCAGAGTTCAATAGTGCAGTGGTTCCTAAAGACATGTGTAGTAGCTAAGCAGAAGTCAGAGACTTTTATGACATATGAATTATACTAATTGAGTTTTTTGGAGCCTTTCAGTTTCGGAAGTGTTGCAGCAAGAGTTGATGCATGGAGTTGCAGGGCGAATGCATGGAGTTGCATGTCGCATGCAAAGACAGTCCTTTCTTGTTGAGAGGGAGTGTTGAAGATTGCAACAAGAAACAATAAAGGAGGCATCCTGAAACATCATCCTTGATCCTAGTTGGAAAATAATCACCTAAACTAGGTGGGGCCCACACAGGCTATTTTTAGGTGTATGTCTATTTTTAGACATGGTGAGCATATTCTATATGTAGCAGGAGGCTATTTGTAGATGGTTGTTCAAATGTGAAAAATAGATGAGATTATATTTTTAGAATATTGGGCGAAGTCTATTTATAGATCGTCGATCTAAAAATAGATGCATGTCAGTTATTATTAGCTCTTAATAATAATCCAACAATAAACAACAACTTATTCTCTTGGAGCACTTTATTTCAGTGAAAAGATTTGTAAAATCAGTGGGCTGAAGGAATTACGCAATTCCTAAGGGTTTACTGGAGTTCATGCATGGAGGACTCAGTTAGAACTGAAGTGGAAAAGTTATGACAGAGTTGGAAGAGTAGTTCATGGAGTTGTATTCAGTTTAACTCAGTTAGACTTAGTTGAGATAGTTGTATCTAATCTAAATGAATGACACACTAGTGAGAGTGGAGTGAATTAATTAGTTAATTAATTCACAAATAATAACTCATTAATCAACTAAAAAATATAGCAATTTACTACAGTGCATGTCAGATCCAGTGGAGACCCAGTGGAGAGATAGGTGAAAGGGAAAGATGGACTATCTGTTGTGACCATAGTGATGCATGAATTGCATCTATATATAAATTGGAGTTTCCAATGATAATAACGTAGTCAATGAGAGTGGTATTACTTTGAATTTGTCTTTGTAATCAACTTGGATTGCGTAGTAGAGGCAGGCTAGCAGGAGGCAAAGATCGGTGCATGGATTTGCAAGATTGTTCCTGATTAGTGTATGACGATTGTACTGTACTAAGAGCTTGTGATAAGCTTTGTATGCTTTGTATGAGGATTTTCATATGATTCCATGTTACATAATATATAGTTGGGGTTTTCAGCTTCAGGATTTCCCGGTTAAAAACTATGTTATGTGCAATTGATTATTTTTTTTTATGCTTCACATGTGTGTGCAATTAATTTTTCCACAAAAGATTAACAAGTGGAATAGATTCAGTATCTTGCATAAAGTTAAATAGTGTGAGATCAGGTGGATCTTGGACATATGCATGCTTAGTGCATATAATTTCTACATGGTATCAGAGCATTGTTGATTGAATATTGCAATTGTGAAGTGATTTTGTGCTGGTGGACAATTCGAATTTGCTGCAGAAGTTTCTTGGTGCAATAGTTAAGTATACATTGAAATGTCTTTCAACGGGTTGAGATTGGAGTATGCCCTTGATGGGAGCTCAAATTACATAGCCTGGAAGGATAGGATGGAGGCAGTGCTAGAGGATAATGGGCTGAAGGAGTTCATCGATAGCGATGTTCCTAAGCCAGGATCTAGCGATGTTGCATTACTTGATGCATGGGAAAAGAAGACTGCAAAGACGAGGAGGATTCTGTTGGAACGTGTCAGAGACCATATTGTCTCAAGCCTTCATGGGAAAGCCACTCCATATGCTATGTGGAAGGCTTGGACAGATTTTTTCCAAATAATAAGTGACCAGAGGAAGTTGGCGCTTAAATACAAGCTCAGAAAAATAAAAATGGAGAAGAATGACACTATTCTGGTATACTTGAAAAAAAATTTCCAATGCAGGGATGAGCTTGGCAGTGTAAGAGTCAGTGTTTATGATGATGACTTGGTGAGCTTGGCTCTCCTTGGGCTTCCGAAGAGTTGGCATAGCTACAAAGACTCTGTCAATAGACGGGAGAAACTACTGGGTTGGGAGCAACTTTGGTCGGATCTTGTGCAGGAGGAGATAAGGTGAAGTACCAGGGATGGCTCTTCATCAAATCATGATGATGAAGAAAATTTCACTTTGGTTGCCAAGGCAAAGAAGAAGAAGGGGAAGAAATTCCATTCTATATCTGAGGCTAGTGAAGATGGAAAAGAGCGTGACATGTCCAAAGTGAAGTGTTTTCACTGTCACGAACATGAGCATTTCGCAAATAATTTCCCACATAAGAAGAAGAACAAGATGGCTACTAGAGCTGTAGATGGTGAGGCTATTGCCTCGAAATTTGAGCTTGAATTCTCATTGATCGCATGCATGGTGTCTAGTGCATTGGGATCGGGGTGGTACTTTGATAGTGGTGCTTCCTTTCACATGATGGGAGATGTGAACCTTTTCAGTGACTTGGTGGAGAAAGATCTCCAATTGCATGTTGAGTTGGGCGACAATGGACGATACAATGCGACCGGCATTGGTATCATTACCTTTCAGAGGGAATCAAGTAAACTCATTCTTTTACAAGATGTTGTGCATGTTCCAGGTTTAAAGAAGAATTTAATCTCAGTTGCAATGTTAGAGGATAAAGACTATGATGTTGTCTTTAGTGAAGGAAAATTTTTCCTTCAGTACTAAGAAACAGGACAAGTCAAGAAGGCTGGGATTCGAGAGAAGAATATTTACAGACTTCAAGTAGATGGGATTTCTACGGAGCTTCCTACTATTGGGAAGTGCGAGAAAGCCATGCAATTGAAGCTTGAGAGGGAGAAATATTTGCATGCAGGTAAGAGTGAACCTCGGGATGTGGAGCAGCCACAAGATGAGGATCATGGAGTACGTGCATCCACTCATGCAGAGAAATTTCATGACAGATGGGCAGAGGGAGTGCATGCAACTATACCACTAGGTGAGAGGTGGGGTGACATGCATGAGTAATCCCAAGAGGAGATTTCTGGGAAGGATTCATTGAGATGGTGTGAATCTCATGAATTGAACCTAGCTACGAGGTGCCCATAGAGCAACAGTATCATGATCATTTGGATTGATGCAGGCAGATCAAAGTGACAGTGTCGGATACTAGAGCTTGGTTCAGAGTTGACAGCAAGTGTAGAGTGCATGGGTGCAGAGTTCAACAACGCAGTGTTTTTTGAAGACATGTGCAATAGCTAAGCAGAAGTCGAATACTTTGATGATAGATGCATTATACTGATTGATTTTTTTGGAGCCTTTCAGTTTCGGAAGTGTTGCAGCAAGAGTTGATGCATGGAGTTGCAGGGCGAATGCATGGAGTTGCATGTCGCATGCAAAGACAATCCTTTCTTGTTGAGAGGGAGTGTTGAATATTGCAACAAGAAACAGTGAAGGAGGAATCCTGAAACATCATCCTTGATCCTAGTTGGAAAATAATCACCTAAACTAGGTGGGGCCCACACAGGCTATTTTTAGGTGTATGTCTATTTTTAGACATGGTGAGCATATTCTATATGTAGCAGGAGGCTATTTGTAGATGGTTGGTCAAATGTGAAAAATATATGAGATTCTATTTTTAGAAGATTGGGCGAAGTCTATTTATGGATCGTCGATCTAAAAATAGATGCATGCCAGTTATTATTAGCTCTTAATAATAATCCGACAATAAACAACAACTTATTCTCTTGGAGCACTTTATTTCAGTGAGCAGATTTGTAAAATCAGTGGATTGAAGGAATTACGCAATTCCTAAGGGTTTACTAGAGTTCATGCATGGAGGACTCAATTAGAACTGAAGTGGAAAAGTTATGACAAAGTTGGAAGAGTAGTTCATGGAGTTGTATTCAGTTTAACTCAGTTAGACTCAGTTGAGATAGTTGTATCTAATCTAAATGAATGATACACTAGTGAGAGTGGAGTGAATTAATTAGTACATTAATTCAAAAATAATAACTCATTAATCAACTGAACAATACAGCTTTTAACTACAGTGCATGTTAGATCCAGTGGAGACCCAGTGGAGAGATAGGTGAAAGGGAAAGATGGACTATTTTTTGTGACCATAGTGATGCATGAATTGCATCTATATATACATTGGAGTTGCCAATGATAATAACACAATCAATGAGAGTGGGATTACATTGAATTGGTCTTTTTAATCAGCTTGGATTGTGCAGTGGAGGCAGGCTAGCAAGAGGAAAAGATTAGTGCATGGATTTGCAAGATTGTTCCTGATTAGTGTATGATGATTGTATTGTACTGAGAGCTTGTGATAAGCTTTGTATGCTTTGTATGAGGATTGTCATATGATTCCATGTTACATAATATTTATTTGGGGTTTTCAGTTTCAGGCTTTCCCAGTTAAAAACTGTGTTATGTGCAATTGATTATTTTTGTTTATGCTTCACATGTGTGTGCAATTAATTTTTCCGCAAAAGATTAACAAGTGGAATGGATTCAGTATCTTGCATAAAGTTAAATAGTGTGAGATCAGGTGGATCTTGGACATATGCATGCTTAGTGCATATAATTTCTACATATAGTCCCTCTAGAGAAATTATTTGACCAAAATTATGTTCCCAAGAATCCATCATCAAATTTGCCTGATGAGGATATTGAAGAATCTAATATTGGAACACCAGAAGATATCAAGAACATTAAAATCTCTACATATCTACCTCAAGAAGTAAAAATTGAATATTTTAAACTTCTTAAACCTTATAAGGATTTTTTTTCTTTGTCTCACACTAAATTAACAACCTATGATGCATCTCTCATTGAGCATAAAATTCCTTTAAATCCTGAAGCAAAGCCCTATAAACAAAAATTAAGAAGAATAAATCCAGTCTTTCTCCCTACAATAGAGAAATAACTTAAGAAGTTAGTTGATGTTCAAATCATATTTCCATTAAGATAGTCATACTGGGTAGCTAATTTAGTTCCTGTTAGAAATAAGAATGGGGAAATCATACTCTGCATAGATTTCAGGAACTTAAACCAGCGATACTTATAAGATAACTACCCATTACCCAAAATGGATCAGTTGCTTCAAAAATTTTCAGGTGAAAATAGACCTTCAATGCTGATGGTTTCTCTGGATACAACCAGATAATGGTGAGTCCAGAAGACACAGAGAAGATTTCTTTTACCACTCCTTAGGGTACATTTATGTATGCCAGGATACCCTTGGGATTAACAAATTATGGAGCAACATTTAAAAGAGATATGGACCTAGATTTTGTGGGTAAGATAAAAAAAGTTCTTGTTATATATCTTGATGACCTTACTGTGTTTTCTAACTTAGATCAGAAATATTTAAAACACTTGATGAAATATTTTGACAAGTGTAGAAAATTCGGGATATCACTCAATCCCAAGAAGTATTTTATTGCTATCATAGAAGGGAAATTTCTTGGCCACATAATTTCTAAGGAAGGAATAGTAATTGATCCTAAAAGAGTATCAACAATCCAAGCACTTTCATTGCCAAGGAACAAGAAGGAGATCCATGTGTTTCTTGGAAATATTAATTGCTTGGGGAGATTCATTCCTAACTATGTTGAAACAGTTATGGATATCACTGATATGTTAAATAAGAATCATGAAGTTAAGTGGAAAATTCCAGCTAGATATGCTTTTGATCATATTAAAAAGGCCATTTTGGAAGCCCCAACTTTAGCCAGCCCTAATTATTATGAACCCTTTAACATATTTTCCTTTTCCTCTGAAACTAGTTTAGTTTTTTTCCTTTTTCAAAAGAATGAAGAGGAAGATGATAAACCTATATCCTTTTTGAGTAATGTCATGAGAGACACAAAAATCAAGTATGACATCATTGAAAAACATGCTTATTCCTTAGTCCAAGCTTTAAAGTCCTTCAGAATGTATGTCCTTCACTCAACCATTACTTCTTATGTTCCCAACAATGTTGTGAAAAAATTCCTAACTCAACCAAACACTAATGGGAGAAGAGGAAGATGGATTACCCAAATTCTTGAATTTTGTCTTAGTATCAAAAATACAAATTTGGTAAAAGGTCAAGGTTTGGATAAAATTTTAGCTGAATCTAATTGTAAATTTTTGGGGATAAATTGTGTTTTTGAAATTTCAGAGAAGAATACACAAGATCCTTCTCCAAAATATCAAGGGAAGAATCCACAAGAACCTTCTCTAAATGCAGAAGGGGAGAATCCACAAGAACCTTCCCAAGATTCATAAGGGAAGAATACACAATAACCTTCATCTTCAAATCAATAAGTTCTTGTTTATATTGATGAGCAATTTTTGCAGTCAGAATGGTATTCTAATACAAGTACATTTTCTTATTAACTTTGAGTGTCCTTCTCAATTTTCAAAGAATCAGTGTAAGACACTAAAGTTAAATGCCATAAAGTACTGTATCAACAATACAAATTTATACTATAAGGATCCACTCAATATCCTTTTGCTTTTCTTGACTGAAAATGAAACAGAAGGGATTATTGAAAAATTTCATGGAGGCATATGTGGTGTACATTATGCCTGGAGAGCTACATCATATAAAATATTGAGAGTATGATTCTATTGGCCTACTATGTTTGCACAAGTAGGGGAAAAGGTTAGGAGATGTACTCCATGTCAAATGTTTGTTGGATAGGAAAAAACAGCAGCGCTTCCTTTGGTTCTAGTATTAGTTTCAACACATTTTTTACAGTGGGGATTGGATTTCATAGGAGAAATTAATCTAGCATCAAGCAACCAACATAGATGGATACTAACTGTAATAGATTACTTCACCAAATGGGTAGAGGCCATTCGAATCAGAAATTCTACAGACATTGTAGTCATCAAATCTATTAAAGAAAAAATTATTTCCGAATTTGGATGTCCTCGGTAGATAGTAACAGATAATGCGACAAAATTTAATAGTGTGAAAATGATAGAATTTTATCAAAAATATCAAATTATGTTGCATCATTATACTCCTTCCATAAGGAAATGGTCTAACAGAGTCATTAAACAAGAGCCTAGCCAAGGTAATAAAGAAGACATTAGAATATCATAACAATAATTGGGGTCCAGTCATATTATTTATGCAGTTTGGGCAAATAGGATATCTCCAAAAATATCTACAAGAAAATCTTCATTTCAATTGGTTTATGGTAAAGAAGCACTTTTTCCTACAAATCTAACTTTCCCTATTTTGAAATTTTTACAAGAATTTAATGAAGAACCTGATGATTTTTCTAGGAGAATAAATCATATCATTGAACTAAATGAAAATAGGGATGAAATTCAATACAAGTTTAGGAAATACCAGAACCAAATGAGAAGTATCTTTGATAGAAAAGCTAGAGAAAGAGATTTCAGGGAAGGGGATTTAGTATTGAGATGGGATTTTAGGATAGAAGAAAGAGGAAAACATGGAAAATTTGACAACCTCTGGTTTGGACCTTTTGATATTGCAGAAGTCAAGGGTAACAATACTTTCAACTTGCAGAACTTGGAAATACAGTTTTCTTCATTGCCACTCAATGGAAGATATCTAAAGCACTACATCTAGTACTAAATATGCAGAAGAGTGATTTACACATTCACCATTGTATATATACCAGCTCGTTTTATTTTCAAGTATGTTTTTTTTCTCAACAAAGACTCCATCATCCCGAGGAGAAGACATTTGGATCTGCTATTTATCTACATCCTATAGGAGGAAACAGTCCCCAATTGGAGCCGATGTTGTAACATGTATTTTTTTTATAAGGTAGCATTGTAGAAGAAATTGAAAATTTTAAAAATGTTAGGTTTGGATATGAAACAATGCAAAAAAAAATGTTAGGACTCCTGAGAAATAAAATACTCATATCATAAAATGATAGGAATATATGCTCCAAAAAATGAATACAAACAGATTGAAAATGCTAGGCATAGTTTCAAAGAAATAAAAGAAATAAATTTCTTAGTTTCAATCAAAAACAAAAATAAATTTGTGTGCAATTTGTTAGTATGCCACAACCAAAATAATTTTTTTTTGGTCATACAACTTAAACATGATTAAGAATTTTTAAATTTATGAATTAGATTAAGAAAATTAGTGGTTTCTTGTTCAAATGCCAAAAAAAAGTAGATTAAGAGTTAAATTAAGTTTATTAGACTTAATCGCAACATTAACCAGTTAATTAATTATGTAAAAAAGTGCATGAAATGATTTTATCCAAAGTTTGCAAGTGACAAAGATTTTTGTCATGTTATGATTATCGTTCGGGTAAGTTTTAATAGTGGATCTCTTCCCCGCCCCAGATCAAAGGCGAGGAAGGATTTTTGCACCCACCTTGCCCATTTCTCGTTAACGACGGGGGGAGGGTGTCCAAAAAGTGGTTTCCCAATGGCGAGCCCCTCACATACGTGTCACTCCCACAACAATTCACATCCCCTCTGCTTAAATTTGCTTACCATCGCCTACTCCCTTCGAATTCAACCTTCCTCCCAGCGACAATTTTGACTCCTTCCAATGGTCATTTGACTTTTCTCCCACGACCATTTCCCAACACCAAATCAACTCCCTCCTTCTGTAATATCCCATTACACTCGCTCCCATAGTGTTTCCATTTTTCATCCCGTTATGTCGGCTCCATTACCGTTGTTCACCTGATTTCACTGCAGCCAACTCCTATACTTTTATTCATTAAAACCTCCACAGTCATTTCTCTAACAATCACCCCATGACGGTAATCCACCAATGTTATAAATAAAACATTTCCATTCCCTACACCACCTTTGATTCATTCGTTATTTCTGTCGAATTGCAGGTTTATAGAGGCATAATTTCAATTACAACTCCACCATTTGTCACATTGTCAGCTGAATTTCACTTGCAGATATCGCCTGTCATTTTCTATCAGTTTTACAGAGACATTATTTTCTTTATATTACTTTACAGGTCAATGGCTCCCAAGGGAAAATGACGAAAACCAGTCACTGAGGAAACCCCTAGTCTATCTACCCCGGTCGATCTTGACCATATCCCTTTGGCTGACCAATACTTCAAGATCGTAGACACAGAGTGCGAATTCGAGCTTTATGAATTTCACCTGTGGCTAAAGTAAAATATACATCAATAGTAGGTGATCCAACAAAGCTTGTGTTGGATTTAACTTTATATTATCAATAGAATGAAAAAAATCTAGAGAAATCCTAAACTTAGAAGCTCAGAAGATAAGGAATGAAACCCTGTACATGGAAGAGATCCAGAAATCTCATAGATTAGCATAGAAAGGTCAGAAGTTGGAAAGTGAGCTTTTAATGGCAGACACCTTGGCCCAAGCCAAGGAGAGCATCTGGAAAGAAATAATCCAGGAAATGATAGAAGTATGGCCCTCCATACAGATCATTTTTTAATAGAAGGAACTAATCAACAAATGCAAAGCAGTCATTGAACAAGAAAAGGAAGCACTGAAGCAGAAACCAGAAGAAGCCTCAGAAATGATTAAATTGTTGAATTCAAAGGGCAAGGAAAAATTGGAACATATTAACATTATAGACAGAACAGATACTATTTTGAATATCAAGAAAGTTTTGCAGAAGAAGAATTTGTTGAATCAATTAGAGACTAAGTGTCAAACTTTCGAAATTGTTGTCCAAAGATTTCCCATAAAGTTAAAACTGCTAAATCAGAGGGGATTTTTTGGATTAGTAGCTCCCAATGACAAATTGATCAAACTGGAGGAGTATTTCAAGAAGCTCTATACAATTTCCATTGAAAAATCTAACTTTGCAGGGTTCAGAGGTCATATGACAGGGAAAGTTTTTGTGGAAGCCTTAGATTTTGATTTAATAATTAAAAATTAAATCAAACATCTCTTCATCAACAAGCTTACTTTTGAGAGATACACTGAAGTAGATGAAGTTTTCAGAATATTAGTTAATCTGGATATACCAAGTCAAGACAGATGGGATCACTTGTGTGAAACTATCAAGTAAATTTTCATCTCCAAACATCATGTCATCAAAGCATCACATTTTGGGGCCACATCATCAACCACTTCCTCAAAGACAATGACATATCACTTATCATTTTTTTTTATTCCTATTATGTGATACTATTTTTGTAATAAGTTTAGATACTTCTAAGTGATAGAAATTAGTATAAATAACTCTCCATTCGAGTTATTAAGGGTTGCACCCTTGGATGAACATTTGTAACAAGAATTGTATGAGCTTTTGATCATTGTTGATTAATAAAAGGATTCTGGATTTGTTTCAATCAGTTTGTCTCGTTGTAAGTTTTTCCAGTATTCATTTCACTCTATTTTCTGCATATATTTGAATTTTATGAAGATAAGTAGGTAAGAGAAAATTGTGTTTCAGTCTACCTTAAATCCTCTTGAGTTATAATCCATTTTAGAGATTGAATTTTTAAACTATCTGTTTGTATACGTCCCTCTACATCAACTAATTTTCAATAATCTTCATAATGTTAAATTTATTTTGTTAATTTGTAAATATTGTTTGACAACCTTTCATATTTATGATAAATTAAACATTTAATCTGGATATTTAGCTGATTATATCTTCTTACAGTTTATGCCTTCACATATGCTAAATTAAATCATTGTTTTGAAGTAAAGTAACAACCCTTTTATTAATACTTAATACTATCAAAAGTTTAAAACGTTTCTTTGTATTTGATTAATACATTGGTCATCCAAAAACCCATTTTAAAACAAAAAAAATATTTTAGATGCTCTGGCATAATTAATTGGCGTAGAATTATCTCAGATGACAACGGTTCCAAATTGTCAACCATGCTAATAACCATATAACTATCAGCAAATAATCCACATGCCACAAATTGTTTATTCACATCAGTGTGTTCATCTTCCAATATTTCATTTCTTCCATTGTTTGTAGATCACCCTTGCTTGTTTCTTATATTGACGCTCTTTTTGTTAACAAAATGTTCGCAAAGAATACTATTGTTAGAAAAGTTTACAAAGATAGAAAATTTTTCACATAGTTAACATCCATGAATAGGAACATTCGAACAAAATATTATTCCCATCACACTACTCATGTTTTCATACTTATGATTTTTTACTCCATTAACTTGATGATTTGTTGAAGTTTTTTTCCTTTGCTGGTAAGCGACTCTTCTTCGTGCTTTCATAACTTCCTTATTCTGTTGATACCATCGTCGCTAATATTCATTTTTTCTCTCACGTAAACTAGGAGAGAGATCCATTTTTTTTGCATGCCTGCTACTTCCTTCGCTCAACATTTCTACAGGAAATTTAAACTCCAGTATTCAAACTTCATTTTTCAACTCCCAATGAGGTTAAACCCCAATGTCACATTTTGAAAAAATGTATTCTCAATCTTCTCTAACTCTATACCTCAACCAAACTTCAACAATATATAACTTCAAATACTTACAACCAACCTCTCATATTCACCAGATACAAGGATAGAAACAATATTTAAAATACCGTAGGAAAATAACATTCATCAACTGCATTATTCCATATACCAAACAATAGAACATTCCAATAAATCCATACAAAAATAACAAAAAATGTCCTGGTTATATTTTTCAGCACACACTTGGAATGCACACAACAATTATTCCCAACAGACAATGAAACAAATGGAACAAAGAAATCATATATATATAAATGAGAAAATAGTTTGAAGGATTTAAGTTCCAAAAAGTCACCTCCTCAACAATTTTTGGTTTCTTTCTAGCAAAAGGTTTCCTTAGAATAATAATGAAAACATTTTCATTTTCACAAATCCCAATAGGAACAAAATATTAGGTACATTGTAAAATATTTAAAACAACCATACAACAAAACTTCTCTAAAAAAAAACCATTGAAAATCAACATAGCTATGTTTTCAGCACAATACCATAATTCGAATTATAATGATCTTGAAAAAATGATTGAAAAGATTAAAAAAACTTGGCATCTGTAACAATGTGTAATAAAAAGCATCATCAAGCTTATAAGGCTAAATTAAGATATGCATAGGTAGTGGAGGCATGTCAACAATAAAATATGTATTTGGAATAAGCGAGAAAACATTTCCATTTTCAGTGAAATCATTGAAATCATCAACTGATCGCACATAGAACCTTGATTTTTCGACCATGGAGACACCATCAACAATTGCTAATGTGCGTACTCCAGTCACTAAATCACATACATTTAATTACACTTCCATGCAACCTAAGAAAATAACTTTTCCTTCGATCACATGAAAAGGAATGTACCCCGGGAATTTTTAATCAATATCCATAGAGATGTTTTCAAGAAATGTCCATTTGAACCCCCAATCATCTTTAAAATATTTGAGGCTTCATTAATTGGAAGTTCAACCAAATTCAAAATTGTCTAATTCTTCAAGTGACCAAACATAGGTGGCGCCATTATTAACAACACAAACAAGTTGGTTCCTGTATTGCGCTAATGCCATACATTGTACGTCTGAAATAGTGACAAACATAAAACCCCAATTTTTTCTTTTAAGATCCAACCAAGAGATAGTGTATTAACAATATGCAGGGTAATCATCATAATCTTTGTCCAATTATAGCCAAGAAAAATTATGTTATAGAAGATAACCTCCTTTGGCGGTGGCACGCCGCCATAGGGAAGTTTCGTGCTCTTCCAAACCATGACAACACTATTGTAAATTTAAAAATTTGGATTCACATCTTTTAGTAAAACCCATACATATTTTCATGGACTACATTTCTCCAAAAATCAGAAGAATTCTCGCTCTCCAAGACAAAGAACTCCAATATTTCTAAACATCTTTGTAAAAGGGTTAAAAACAAAGTAGTTCTTACAACACACATAATTTTCAAACTAATTGAATAGAATCATTGATCCAATAATACTTTCAGTAATGTATCAAGAATGAAGAAAATGAAAAAACATGGAAGATTTTTGCCCTTTATCACTAAGGGAATATCCAACAAAGTAGTCATGGGGCACATGAAGTGGAAAAGAAATAAATACAAAACCTTTGTCATCGCAACAATCACAACTGATGAGTAAAATAGGTTCTTGCAATAAAAGACATCATTGTTTACAAACCGACTTAAATATCATCATCACCCATAAAAAAAAAGCCAATAAAAAATAAGCTCAATAATCTCAAATTGAAAAATCTTTTGAATAATTAGATCCATGATAAAAGCAATAACTTTCCTGAAAACAAAAAAGACACTACATATTTTATATCAAAAAAAAACATAGCATATAAATGACAAGAGCTATAATATGAAACATTGCATACATTAAAAACATATTTTTTGATATTTTGACAAACATACACAATATAACCTATTATATAACATTTTTCACCAAATAAACATTCAAAAAAACAAAGTTTTAGAAACAAAATGAAAAGAAAGCAACTAAAAGATCAACTCATTCCAAGCAAATCAACGTTCACCTTTGGAAAACATCTCACTAATAAACATATCTATAGACAAAATATTTCCATTGCAATCTACACATAAATCTTTATGACATTGTACATTTCTTTATAAAATTTTTTTTTATTTCAGTTAAATAAATGATAATTTTTTTAAAAATAATTTGTCTTTAATTTTTTTCCGGAAAGAAAATTTTGGTTTCCTACGTTTTCTTCTTCACAGATTTTTCTTGAATTTGTTTTCCGCCTTTCCTGTGAAGAAATTATTTCTCTAATTTTTTACATCGAGGAAGATAAACATCTTCCTCAACGTTTTCCCTCTTAATTTTTTTTCTTTCTCAGTTTATTTTATTCCTCTACGCTCTTCGTTGTAAGTTTTTTTTCTCGAATAACAACTATGCATGTTTTTTTTTAGCAAAAAGAAATTTAACTGTTCACAACATTTTTTCCAAAAAATTAGTGTTTTCTCCTTTTTTCTTCTTCCCTCGAAAAATAGTTGAATCTTCTTGCGATTTCTTATATATATATAATTTTTATTTTTTTATATTTTTGCAAAGGGAATATATTCGTAAAAGACAAAAGAATCTCTTACACCTCTCTAAGGTGGCTCTTAAGAAATTCTGGAGGTAGATTCTAACTAGGAAAACTAAAGATAATAATAAAATTGCTTTACACGATTGGAATTCCTATCTTAAAAAGCTTTATGAATCTCCAAATGTCAGGGATTTTGAAACCCTGTTCACAACGAAAGAAGTTTTCTCATTAGAAGACATTGATTTTGGGGTTAAACGCGTGGAAAATGGGAAAGATAAAGACATTGAAGGTTACCAGGCATAAATCTTAAAAATTGAAGGTCCTGTCCTCATCCCCCACATCCACAAGCTTTTCAACCAAGCGGTCAAGCAAGGGTTCCCTAAACCTTGGACTCAGAGTCTCATTATCCCTATTTTTAAAAGTGGGGATACAAATAGCCCTCTAATTATCGGACAATTATGATCAACCCTCTCTTAGCCAAGTTATATGGTATTATTTTGGAAAAGAAGTTGAGGATTTGGCTTGAAAGTGAAGGTAAGCAGGCTAAAGGCCAAGCGGGTTCTAGAAGGCAACTCTCAACAATGGACCACCTCGTTACGCTTAGGATCATTGTGGAGGAATTCCGTAATGATAAATCCAATCTCTTCTGTTGCTTTGTGGACTTTAGAAAGGCTTTCGATAAGGTTCCTAGAAGCAACCTATGGAATATATTAGAATAACTAAATGTTCCTTTCGAACTAAGAGCGGCCGCTATAAGGTTATGCGATAATGTAATTTCCAAGTTAAAGAGCAATGAGGGGTGGTCGAAAGATATTAAGTGTAATATCGGAGTTAAACAAGGTTTCCCCCTCTCCCCTACCCTATTTGGAATTTACATCGGCAAGCTAGAAGGTTGTTTAGAGAAAGCAGGATGTGCTGGCACGATCTTAGTCGGGTTAGTCATCATCCTTCTTCTCTATGCTGACGATATTGTTCTTCTTGCAAGGTGCCCATCTGATATTGATAAGCAACTTAGACTTCTTAATGGTTTCTGCTCTACCATGGGTATGTCTATTAACATTGACAAAACAAAAGTTATGATTATCAAATCCAAGAAGGACACTTACGCTAATTTTATGTATGACAATAGTAACTTGGAGAAAGTGTCTTCTTACAAGTACCTAGGAATTGATATTCATCACAAGCTCAACTGGAACTATAGCATTCAGAAAAGGATTAATGGGGGGTGGAAAGTTTATTTTGGTCTTGAAAATAATTGTAAAACAACAAACCTCGTAATGTGGGATAGAAAGAAGTTCCTCTTTGAAACTTTATTCAATTCTTGTTATCTTATATGGATGTGAGGTTTGGGGTTGCAACATCTCTAGAGAATCCTGGAGAAAGATTGAGCAAATCCAGAAGCGTTTTATAACTTATAACCTTAAAATTAAAAACAATACACCCTATCCTATTCTCCTTATAGAAGTGGGTCTTTCCCCTATCGAGAGCCTAGCTATGACTAGGCTTCTATTGTACAAGCACAAGCTCAATAGAATAAGAGACCATAGACTTCATAAGCTAGCTTTAAATTCCAGCCAAAACCACGTAAGGCTTAAACGAGGTTGGTATAAAGACACCAGGGCCTAGTTAAACCATTGGGATATCGACGAGAATGTTGCATTGCAAAACATTAATAACATTTAAAAAATTGTTACTTCTAAGTTCAAAGAAAAAATGTGGTGTGAGGAAGATCTAGCAGCTAAAAGAAAATTAAGATATTATAAGGAGGTCAGAGGTCATCAACCCCACCCTAGAAGATCAAAAGTATCTATCTATTTTAACTAGCTCAAAGAAGAAAATTAATATAGCCAAGATTAGAACGAACTCTGATGAGCTCCATAGTGAAACAGGTCGTTGGACAGTTCCTAAAACACCATGGATGGAAAGGATCTTCCATCTCTGTGAGAATATGAACATCGAGGATGAAAATCACTTCCTCTTAGAGTGCCCAGCGTACAACCGCATTAGAGCTCAATTTTATAATCTTTGTTGCAATTCTGACCTTCCTAGCCTTTTAAGATGTCAAAATTATAGTGAGCTCCAGAGGCTTCTCTCCAAGCTTTTTGAGCATAGGAATAAAATCTTAAATCAAACTAAATAACTCTTTTCTTTAGGTCCGATAGACCAAATATTGGTCTCAGTGAACATTAACCACCATCATCATCATCCTATATATATATATTTTTTATTTTTTTTATTTTTTTTGCAAAGGAAATATATATAAAAAAATAAAAATTGTTTTTTATTTTCTCTTTTTTTTTCCAAAAATGGTTGCTTTTTTTAATCCCTGTAAAAAAAATAAACCATACAATTTTTTTAACAAATATGTTGGCTTTTTCTTTGATGTAAATTTTTTATTTTTTAAATATGTTGGCTTTTTTTTATTAAAAATAAAAAAATAATTAGTCTAATATAAATACATTGTACATATTAGTATGTTTATTCTACTTTTTATTCCTGTAAATGGTTTTTCTCTACGTTTTTCCTGTTAAATTTTTTTATCAGTGTATACGTTTTCTTTTGTTTTAAAAATAATTTTTTAAATAAAAAATAATTTGTGTTTAATTTTTTTGTCTTCTCTTATAAAAATAATCGCCACAATTAAAAAAAATTACTTTTCACATATTTTTTCCTCTATGTTTTTTCCTGTTTTTATTCTTTTTCCCTTATCAATGAAAAAATATTTTTTTTTGCACAATATATCTATTTTTTATATCTTGTAAAAATATTGTCCTCTACATTAGTTGTGCAAAACTCGCTCCACCCATCTTGCTTGGGAAGTTTCTTCCAACAACGCTTTCCACCTCCACAAATGAGATTAAGCCATCTTCCAGCAACAACAAAAGCAATGCTTTCTTCTTCTTCTTTCCCATTTTTAAAAATGTTATTTTAGAATTCCAAAAACTCAATTTTGTTTCCATCATCTTTTAAAATTGACCACCTCTACCCAACAAGGACTTGATTTACCATAAACATACATTTAGGATATACAACTGATTTGTTCTCCATATAAAACATGAAATTAATAACTTTTTCATATACAATAATCTTCACTTTGTTAACCAATCCATTAGTTTGCAATGAACCAGTTAATCAAGCATGTTACATACTTTATAACATTCATTCTATTCATTCTAGGAAAGAGGAGTCCCTAATTATGAAAATTGATCTATATAAGGCATACCATAGTGTGGATTGGTCGTTTATTAGACTTGTACTACTGAAGATTGGCTTGACAATGGGAAACATTAGATGGATTATGGCATGTATATCGTCGGTCAGATATGTTGTGATTATAAATGGCATGCCTTCGAATTTCTTCGAAGCTAGGAGAGGCCTAAGACAGGGGTGTGCTCTATCTCCTCTCATTTTTATACTCATTATGGATGGTTTTAGCAACCTTATGAAGATGACAAAGCAAGTGGGGTATATTTCAGATTTCTCTTTCTTCCCCACTATAAGTATTACTCTCTCTGTTTGTTGATGATCTGCTTTTATTTGGTGTGGCCTCCGGGCTTTGCATTAACAAAGAGAATTCTTTTCTGGTTTTCGAAAATGGGGATGTGAATGAGATAAATTTTATTGCAGGCTTCTTGGCAATCCATACAAAGCACACGATGGAAGGGTTCACCTATTTAGGCTTCATATTAAAACCATGTAGATATAGGGTAGTGGACTGGACATGGTTGCTGGACAACTTCAAGCTCAGAATAACAAAATGGGCGCACAGGTGGTTGTCGCTCGGAGGCAGATTCATTATGATCCAAGCGATTTTGTCCCAATTTGTGGTGTACTGGGGGCATCTTTATTTCATACCTAAACACATAGTACATATCATTAATTCTATAATCTCTTAGTTCTTATGGTCAGGTGCTCTTATGGTTAAGAAATACCACTTATGCAAATTAGATTGACTTATGATTCCCAAGCAATTTGGTGGCTGGGGTCTATTGAACACTTGGATTTTTATTTCGGCGCTTCCTATCAAATCTCTTTGGAGGGCTATTTTCAGACAAGGATTATGGTCCAACATCGTTAGAAGCAAGTATTTGACGGGGGATACACTTCATAAAATCTACATCGCCCAAATTTCCTTACTTAGAGTTGTTTCAATCGTTTGGTAGGGTTTCAAAAAATTTATGCCAATGTTAGCTACTCAGTGTCCTAGATATTTGGGAATGGCCAAATAATTCTATTATGTTGAAACAAGATCTGTGGAATTGATGGGGTTTCGCACTTGGAGGATCAATTATCACATCGATTGTCTCATCAAGGTATTACCTTTCTCTCACAAGTTATATATTATTGGGCTCATGGTGCACCGATATGGAAGTTTGGAGCACAACTTGATCTTTGGGGCAGGGATGCTGAGGAATTGAACACATATGTAAATAAATTACAAGCTGGTGGCTTGTATCTCAATGAATATGGTGACTCGATATCATGGGACGGGGCCATGGTGGGGAAGTCTCTAATAGTCAAAGATATATATCTCAATATTTCATACTAGAGATTGGCAGACAATTCCCTCTCTAGTTTTCAACATTTTTGGCACAGGAGGATTCCCACTAAGATTCTCCTCTTTGGTTGGTTAGTATGGAAGAAGAAAATCTTAACTTGGGACTCTCTCAAAAAACGAGGGCTCTTTGGTCTTGGTCGACGTCCTTTATGCAAGGATCAAGAGGAAACGATTGTGCACCTTTTTTTCTCTTGCCCTTTCATTCTGAAAATCTGGTCTCTATTTTCAAAATTCCTGATGGATCCATCGTGGAGGCCTATTGATTGTCTTGATGCCTTCCACGGTTGGGACAAGCTCTCTGGTATATTCCAATTTCTGCCTTTTTTCCTTATGTGGGAGGTGTGGATTTTTAGGAACCGTTCTATATTTGAAGGAAAGGAAGCCTCCATTACCCATTTATCTGCTACAAATATGAATTGGATTGATAGCTGGGTTTCTTCTCCTTCCTTAGTGCTATATTTATCTCGCCATATTCAGCGGTGACCCCATCTCTCTTCCAGCGATTTTCTTCGATGGATCATGTCATGAAGGGATGATGGGATGCGGGGCTTGGATCAAACTTTCACATTTGGAGAGATTTCATATATGTTGGAATGGAGGAAAAGGGTCCAATAAAAAGGTAGAGTTGTTGGCTTTATGGAGTGGGCTTTTGGGTGCCTACAACATGAGACTGCCCTCGCTACATATCTATGGTGACTCAAAAATCATTATCGATGGCATTACTAGTCAATCCTCCTTGGCCTCTTTTGGGTATCAGGGGTGGTATGAGCGAACTAAAAACATGTGGTTTAAATTGAACAAGCCTCCCATGACTCACATTTTCAGAGAAAACAACACTCGAGTGTGTGGACTATCCAAAAAATGATTAAGGTTACCTTTTGGCATACTATAGGTTTCTCACTACAAGGATGGTCATCCAACTAGATTTTTTGACATCCCTATTCCTTGAGGGATTACAACATTGAAGATCTTTTGCAACTACAGGCGAACCGGTTAATAAGCGAGTTTTTTTTATATATATTTTTTTGGATAGTACTTATTTATGTATATATGTCGATCAATTTTCCTAGAATTCTCTCACTTTGCAAGCGAGTCTGGTTCTCAAGCAAGCCTGAATTCAATCCATTTGTTGATTCTAGAGCTGACTCTTATGCGACGTTGTAGTTATTGGTGCCTATCGATTATTAGTGGTGTATTCTCCTATGAGATGGGTTTTTTTTTGTTTCTGTTTATGTTCTTATGATGCAGCCTCCTGACTCCGACATATTTATGGTTCTGGACTGTGATGTTTTTATGCTTATTTGTCGATTATGTAATGGGCACCGTTATCACTGGAACTTTGTCATTAGTTTTTGTTAATACTGCATGTAGTAGTATATGGGATGGGCTTCTTCTTCTCTTTATTTAAGAGGACTCATTATGATTAATGTGGTGTATATACCCTCTCCTTAGGATATGATAAATATGTTTATGTACTATTTATTTCAAATATTATATACAACGTTTTTTTCTTTATGAAAAAACATTCATTCTCTTTACAAGTTTAACTTCTAATTATATAATCATATGCATAAATTTTAAATTATAATATTTTATCATAATCTGACTTCCTGTTAAATACCGCATAATATTTTTATGCAAAATAAATTATTTAATTTCCAAAGGTTAAATAGGACTTATCCCATTACATTGTCAATATCAAAATCAACTAGTTCATAGAAATTTTCAACGGTAAATCTCATTGGTTTTCGTAGATTTAAGGATTATGAGAACTCATTTGACAAATTTAAGGTCAAGTGTAACTCATATTAACATTTTTTTATGAGTTTTGTATACATAACCTAATGCTTAATATTATATGGATAATGATTTGTAACAACTTTTCTCAATAATAACATAGTAACTTTCAAATTTGTTTATTTTTTGGATTTATAATTAATATAATTTTTAACAATTTATTCATATCCATTACAACTTTCAGCTTAAATATTAGTTATAATTATATAAATTATTAATTAATTATATATAATTTTATTTTTTAAATATTATATCAATTTTATTGCCATACAAATTCCTTTTATTTTTATTTATAATTTGTTATTGATTTATTTATTTTTTTACACTTATACAGTATTAAATGGCATACCAAATGGTTTCATTCTATAAATGTGTTTGTTAATAATATTTTTAATATGTTATTAATGTAGTTATTAATTATATTTTTAATATATTATTAATGTGTTATTAATATTATTAATGTTTTAAATGTTATTAATGTTTTTTATGTTTTTATTTTTTATTCATATGGTTATTAATTAATTATTTATGTTCATTGGTTTAAAATCATTTTTTGTGAGTGCGCACACGTAGAAAGATTTTCTGGGTGTTGTGTTCGGGGTGCTGGCATGTTCACTCGACACTCAAATTTCAGTGAGTGTGCACACGTACAAACATTGTCAGGGAGTTGTCTTCGGGGCACGCAATCAATATTTCCTAGGTTATTGGCCCTGCTCCTAAAGAGTACCAATGCCCATGCCCATGCCCATGCCTTCGATCTGTTGTCTTATCCGAGTACCTGCACCTACAGCTATTAAATTATGAACTATGTAGCTATTAAATTCTGAACTATTCCTCGTCGTCAAAAATCTCCACGAAAATCATTTTCACGCGTCTTTGTAAACCACTCGCTCTCGATTAGAACTCATTCCCATGTTGGTACAAACTACTCTATATTCGCTTCATATTGGAACCCATTCACATGCTGATGTTCACTCGATTTTGATCATAAGAGTTTAGGTTTTAGCGAGCGTTATGATTCAATCCCTGCAGTCGAAGATTCAATCTGATCCAATCCCTGCAGTCGACAATTCCAAGAATTGGCGAGGTTAGCGTCTTCTGTAGAACTCAAATTGTTTGTTTGTTCTCAGTCAAAAAAATTTGTTTAATTTTTTAGATCCAATTTCAGTTTTAACCACTTCTATTGAACACTTTGAATGCTTTGTTCCTTAGGATCTTATCGTTGTGAATGTTATTCATCAAGGAGAAAAGTAAGTTGGAGAAAGTTGAATTTTGTATAATGGTTAGTTTACAATATCTAAATTGATTTTTATCAGTTCATACGCCTTTATGTTTTAATCGTTCGTCCTTTATACAAAAAATCATGTTTTCCTACATGTTCCTAATGCAAATTTTTGGTTTGTTGCAGAGTTACCATAACTATGTACAAGTGTTGGTGCGAGTGCAGATTTGGTGTTTCTAGGGTAGCTGATTGAGATTTTCATATTGAGGAATTCGGAAGGATCACAATATTCAAGTAAGACATAAAAAACTAGGGATGGATCGAAATTCAACTTCAAATTTCTCAAAGCCATATATCGAACCAAAGAAGCTGGCAATATTTCCTTGGTTTTTGATATTTGTGTTTTGAAATTGGGTGGCATTTTCTCTTTGTCAACTATTTTAATTATTTGGAGTAACACAACTCAAGTCCCCCTTCTCTAACAAGGAAAATATTGTTAACATTTGTTTTTGGTTAAACCCTTTTCCTAAGTCAGATTGGGAGTGGGCTTCAGGGTTATGTGATCACTCGTTTCTGCCCTTCTTCACCTTATAACTCCTTTGGGCCGCCATGTTCAATGTAATATGGAAATTAGTTAGATTATAGATTTTACTTTTTCATTTGAGAAAAATGAAATAACATGCATTCAAAATTCTTGCGATCACTGCAAAAATCATTGTTATGATGGTGTTTTGATCTGTGTCAATCTGCTTCCTTCTGTAGGTTTCGTTCCCATGGTTCATCTTGGGAACACCTTAATTTCCCATTGTATGCAACTTTTCGACTTGGATGGTGCATCAAATATGTATTTGAGGATATCCCATATTTTAATCTACCAGGAAAACTCAATACGTTCCTCCTCTCAGAAAGCCTAAAAAATGTAATTCATAAATGTAAGGTCCAATTTCTCAATCCTTCCTTGCCCCTTTCCTTAATTCTTGGAGCATTTAAAATGAATTATTTGTGGTTTAGGGCTCAAACCTATGGTTCATAGTTCAAGGTGCACTTCCAATGGATGACATACTTTTCCTAGTGGCTAACATGGAATTCATTAACTCCCTGAAGTCATATCCTAACCTATTTATATCCCTCTCCTCCTCTTTGTAAGGCCTCTTGAACTATTTTATCTCTATTTGTATATCTCATAGGATTACTATTGGATTGTCATCAAATCTCAATCTAGCTCTTCTACTCCTTTTCCACGCTCTCAAGTTACTTGGTACTATCATATCCATCACCTCTATAGGTATATATTTCTTTTGATTCACTTTATTCCTTGAATGTTTTCTATCTTTTCATAAGACATCTCCATTTGATTTGTACCTCTCACCCCTTTGATAGTTCAACTCTTCTACCTCAAGGAATGGTCCAACATAGTTAAGGTAGGGGGGGTATCACCTTTATAGTACATATGATGTATTATATTGCATTGTATTGAAGATTAGGATGAATTATATTTTGTAGGAAGGTGCAATAATGTGTGTAACCCCATTTAAGTGGAGTTTCACTCAATTTGAAATTCCCTATGTTTCTATATTTTCATATATATTAGCATGTATTGTCATATAGATTGCATGAATATTTGAAAGCTTTGTCCTTCATTTCTATTAAGGTTTGAAAATATGTTGGCACTTTTGTCCAAGATGCTCGTGCTCTTTGAATTTGTTCTTTCACATTGGTTGCTTTGAGGAGTTGTTCTTTTTATTTTTGTGAGAATCAAAATTGGAAATTTGTGATTTAATTGAACCAAACTGTATAAAATTAATTGGTAACTATATATATATATATATATATATATATATATATATATATATATATATATATATATATATATCCGAATTTTTCATTGAATTTGTTATGATGTTGGTTGCAAAGTTGCACATCTACTCATATTTATATACATACATTCAATATGTAATACAAATTTTCCTAAATATGAAAGATTAGATTTAATTTTGTTTATTTAATTGAAGACTAGATATTGGTGTAGGAAAGTTTGTAGCTATCCCCTTAAGGGAAATGAAGTGACAAGCAGAGGAACGAACCTGAATATGAAGTTTTCCTTTGAAGGATGTAGGGCAAGCAACACCATTGACAGTAATGATTGTAAATTTTAATTAAATTATTTATAGTCTAGTATAATTTATAAAATACATTGTTCCCTAATTATATAAGATATAATCTAGAAAATTCATAATGCATATTATTTATAATCATTATCACTCTTAATCTCTATAATTTTGCTTACCACTTAACATTTGTGATTCTTATTTGTATAAAACTTCATCCCCGAGGAATTTAACTCTTAACTTATTTAAATCCTAGCTCCTATAATCATCATTACCTTCAACTATTAACTTATGTAGATCTCAATGATTAGTAGGTTAGTTACTTAGTCTGTACATTAATTTTTTTTCAATTCACACATAGCTTAATTAAGTGGAAAAGTAAGTGCCCATAATCCTTACATATTTTTTTATTTTTTTGGATATTTTTCACAAGTCACATAGCTTAATTATAAAAGGAGTAAGTGGCCCATAATCCACATATTTTTTTTTACTAACCAAAGAATTTTTACTTCATTAGAATTGGGACTAGGAATCTAGTGTTATTAAAGAAAGGGAGTAGCCCTTGCTTCCCTTTCGTCTTTTAGACGATCCTAGGTTGCATATGAAATATTTCTCAAAGAACTTGGTTTTCCATCTTCCTTTTTAGGCTTACATAGTGTAATGGGAAGGAAGTAAGTGGCTCATCAACCACACATTATTTTCTTTGCAGGTAAGGAAAAAAAATAACTTAGTGTAAGCAAGGGATTTTGTAAAGGATCATCGCATATCCACATCACTACACACTTTGTATGTTCACTTTGTCACTTACACACATTGCACTACACACACTAAGCTAATCTAAACTTTGAACAAAGAGCATCCAGTTTCAACAGCTTTTGTACTTAGTTTATTTGAGCTTACTTTTTCACATCATAAGTGAAGGAGGACTCCTAAAAGCAATCATAACTTGAACAAACTAAATTTCCCCAGAGGGGACATAAAATAATTTATAGTTTAGGTTAGGACCATTGGGGGTAGGTATCCAATAAGCCTCCATGGTATTGTTACATTTTGAAACATAGAATCTGTCTTTTAGGATGCTTCAAATCCTTCACCATCTCATGGAAAATATTACACAGGCACGCCAGAGACCCGACTCATAGGGGGTTCGGCTTAGGTCCCAGTGCGTGCAGTAATATAAGGGGCTACCCAACCTGTATAGTGCTCGATATTGACCACTAATTACCAAGAAGCTAAAGACTCGACTGCACCCGTGAAACGAAGGTATCCTAGTGGCTAAATATTAGGATATCTTTCCCTATAGGTGTTGGTGTGGGAATCACTAAATTCTCATTCATTACCTTGGTTGATTCTTTTCGCTGTTGAAAGCGTCCCCAGTTCTTTCGGGACATAGCCCCAGTACCTGTCATAAAATATATCTTCACAAGGCCCAATTACTTTGAGAGTGGAAATGACGAATAGGCATTCATAAATCTTTTCTCATATGAAAAACAAACAAAAACCATTTTTCTTGTTTGATTGATCACATAACGTAACTTAAAGGGAAAGTAACCATTTATTTTTCACTTTTTTTTATGTATGTAATTTATTTGTGTAATACTTATCCCTCCCCTCACCACATAAGTGACACATACTCCATTTTAAGAATACATAAATATCTTACTTTTCCATATTAGGAATATGATGACTATGATACACAAAAAAATTCAATTCCTATTTCTCCTGAATATATATTAAAATAAATTCTACAAATAAAAGTTGAAATAAAATATTTTAGTTTACCCAGAAAATAGTTTAAATAATTACAAAAAAACAAGTAATACATAAATTAAACATATATACATTTAGAAAAACTTGTAACAAGATTTTTACTAATGATGATTCACAATCACTTTACTGTGGATATTTTCTAATGTAAATAAGCTTTGTTATAATATGAAGGCTTATGAATACCACATGACCAAAAAGCACAACGTGTTTTATATGACACTTGGTTGTATGACGTTTTTTTTAATTATTCAATTTAATTTAAAAGACAAAAAGCATAAATATTCTATAATATTCAATGAAAATTAAATCCCTACCACTAATAATTATTTATGATTCAATTAAAATTTTAAAAACTCTACTGATTTTCTTAACTTGCTAATTAGCATGTTATAGAGTGGGGGGATGGGTGATAGAGGGGTTATGTGATAGATCCTATAGGATTAATTGAAAGTGCATTTGTTTGGGTTCTTGATATTTCAATAAATAATCATGTTGAATTGTATACAGTATGGAAAGGTTTGAAGGCTTCCATAAACTTTGGTTTTCAAAATTTGAAGGTGGTGATGGATTTTTAGAATGCAAAAAGGTGTATGGATCACATTACTCCATTGAACATCTTTTGGCTTTAATACCAAATTGGGTGAAGTTAACTTCTTCCATGATTTAAGGGAGAATAATTCTTTGATCAAGATATATGCAAATCAATCCATTAGTAATAAAAGAGAGGGGCGCTTGATTATCAATAATATGTTGGGAATTTACCACATCCCCTAAGTTTCTCATGAAATAAAGGACATGTACCTCTTACTTATGGAGGCACATAGTAAATCTAATAGTCATATTGTAGGGAATGTAACATGAAGAGACCCACACACCCTTCTTTCTTATGTAAGAAATTATTTGGTTCCACACAATTTTGATCTGGTGATAGGTTCCACCTTTTATTCTTTAGGGATTATGGTTATAGGCTTTGGTTTTTCAACTAGATGAACTAGATTGCAAAATGAGGTATGGTTTGGTGAGTCTTGACTTTATGAGCTAGTTTATTTGCATGGTCCCTATCCTATTCTATAACATTAGTAAATTGCCACCATTGTGTCTTGTTTTATCAAAGAAGATTTAATAGAGGGGATTTCCTCATGTCTTAATTCCCAAAAAAAATTAGTGGTTTTACTCTCGATATTCGGGGGTTTGTTGGGGATAGGTGTTATGTCTCTCCCTTTGATCCCTCTTTGAAGTGCCCCAATTAGCACACCGATTCCCACTATCATATAATTAGTGGGGTTGTATCATCACCCACATCAACTACCTTTTTCCTATTTCACTTACACTATGCCTTTATCCATGACCCATAAACCATGCCTACATCCATCACCAAATGCTCCACCATCTACTCAGGAAGGGTAGTATTCTCCATTTCCTTAAATATTCATGGTGAAAATGAGCAATTGATCAAAATCTCATGTGAATTAATGAAATTGATTCCATGCATTTTGTTTTTTACAACTAATTGATTAATGTAATTTTTGTAGAAATATCAATTTGGAAATTCACTTGGGAGTGTCATACATAGAGAATCATTTTAAATATATATATATATATATATATATATATATATATATATATATATTAGAAACTTCCTTAAAAAAAAAAACATAAAACATAGGTATATGATAAACAAGGCACACTATACAATCTCATGATAAATGCAGCTTATTGTATAAATAAAATGAATTTCATGTTCATTGTAAATAAATCCATACATACATATATAGATAAATTTTAAGTCTACTTTAGTAACCATTGGATTATTGGACATATAGCGTCCAATATTTTATCATGATTAAATCAGTTCTTCACCCATAATGTATTCTACCCTTTCTTCTTTTTATCCTACTGAAAGTCTTGATGCTAGTAACTAGGAGGCTAAGAAGAAGAAGAAGAAAGATAAGAAAGGGTCTAACAAACCAACCATGGTCATGAGTGTTAGTAATGTTGAGGAATCCTCCAACATGCAATGCAACCCTAAATATTATTTCAATCTTTGTAAGGGTGATCACCTTCTTAAGGATTGTTCTAGTATACCTAGAGCGACCAGATTGGCATGCTCAAGCCTTCATCACAGATGATACTAATGCTGAAATTGAAGCATTAAGGTGATGTGTTTATTCTTTAGGAGAAAACATGTACACATGTGAAGATGATGAATCTGTAAAAAAGACGGTTGAAAGGTTCTTTGAAAGATCCAGTGACCATACAAGGTTTTTGGAATATTTTAAAACAACTTGGTTAGCCAACATCAAAATATGTAAGTTTCTTGTAAGTGGATTTAATGACTCTATCTTGCATATGATATGTATTATTAATTCATAACTAATAAATTTCTTTCTACATATATATGGGCAAAAGCATACAGAAATTTTCCACATTCCAATCAACATACAAATAATGCCATTGAAACTTTATCATCGGTATATCAAGGAAAGGTACCTAAGTGAGAAGAAAAATGTATGTCATAGACATGAATATTGGTTAATATATGTGTTTTTGACAAAGTTTGTAGTATATTACAATCATATGCAACAATTAAAAAAATTTGGTTTTATATCGTCCAAAGAAATTGAGGAACAATTGAATTCATCCAAGTGTAGAGATAGCCAAATCCCAAATGAAGATTGTGTGCCTGATGAAAAGAGTAACAATGATTATTGGGTTCGTAGCCAAAATAAGGATACACATGATATTTTGTACAATATCATATATAAAGGTTCCAATCTACACTTTTGTAATTGCAATTGGGCCTTGAATGGAAATGTTTGTAAACATGTACTGAAAGTTGAGATGTTGGTGAGTAACATTAGTTTGGGTGAAAATGTACTACCTAATTTCACTTATCCTACTACAGAAAGGCCTACAATTTTATTTGATTTGAGTGAAGCACATATATTGGGCCCAAAAATCCAAACAGAGCTTCCAACATGATTTGGTTCTCCTCCCAATATAAATTATTATAATGAAACAAGCATTGATAATTTATAGAATTTATCATATAATTTTGAATAAACCAATGTACGACCAGATAGTGCATTATTTGAAGATGATGAGATGAAACATGTTAACTCATCAACTCATGATAAATTGAGATCCATAATACCTACAAATTTGGAGCAAGCATATGCATTGAAAAATTTGGTAGACAAATCATGTCAAGAATACAACATAATGTTTTTCAATACTATAACTCCATCCAAGATCACTACTAAGAGAAAACATAGTTTCTTGAGCCTAGTCAATAAGAAAAGGTGATGTGGGCGCAAGTCAAAATCAAGGAAAGATTAACCACAATTTTAAAAGGTTGGACAAGTTCCTGCAAAAAAAAGAAACATGGATGAGAAACTCGAGTAATCTTCTCAAGACCAAAGAAATGTGGGCCACATGACTAAGTTAGTGTAACATTCAATTATACAGAAAAATGGTATGGAAATTTGATGGTATGCATTGTTTTATGTGAAATACGATATATTGTCATTTTCAATGCATTGGCATAACTATATGAACTTTTTTATTGTTACAAACGAGGGACCCACGTCTCACAATGCTCCAACTTGTTGACTTCAATTATTTGATGAGCATGTTGTTGAAAACAAATATAGCACTAGGAATGTTGATCCAGTCATTAGCATCCCAATTTCCTCCCTGAGGGTGGCTCCTCCTATTTTACAACCAATGGGGATGTATTTTCGCCCACACCCACCACCTTTATCCTTCATAAATTCTCTCAGGCCTATAACCACCTCCCCAAACCCTTCTGAATTCCAACCCCTACCATTTAGTCATCCACCCTTCTCTATGTTCCAATCATCCACCCTTGACATTCTAATTCCTCCCCTAGGGTGATCCCTCGCCTTAGGGTGATTCCCACTATCGTACAACTAGTGGGGGTGTATCACCGCCCACACCCACTACCTTTTTCCTATTTCACTTCCACCATGCCTTTATTCATCACCCATGAACCATGCCTATATCCATCACCAAGAGCTCTATCATCTACCCAGGAAGGACAATCTTCTCCATTGCCTTAGATCTTCATGGTGAGAATGAGTAGCTGATCAAAATCTTATCATGAATTAACGTAATGGATTCTATGCATTTTGGATTTTACAACTAATTGGTTATTGAATTTCCGCAGCAATATCAATTTTAAAACGCAATTGGGAGTGCCAAGCATGGCGAGGGTGACTTATAGACCCAATTTCTAGATCAATCATGATGTCATTTTTCCATTATGTCATTTATGGGCATGAGCTTCCACTATCTATGTTGGGAATGAAGTTCCATTTGTAAAAGAGAAAAATGTATAACTAGACCAATTTGGAATACAAATACAAGAATTTGTACTTGCGTATATGACAATGTCTACATTGGCTTTTAAATTCATGATGTTGATTTAATGTTATATTCTATCAATGTTACATTACTTTTGATTAATGTAGCTAGAATGGATTTATTTGTTTCATTTACAAATTATCAAGTTTGCAAGTTAAGTTACTTTTAAATTTATATCTTACTCAAGGTTGTGTGCATGGACAACCATATCATTACCATGGAACTCTGCTTAGTTATAATAATAGATGTATCATGTACATGAAGAGAGCATATATATGGATTCAGATTTATTTTAATTTTGAATTTATGAAAAGGAAAACTAAATCTTTAAAGTACAGTATACATGCCTTATAATAAAATATGTAAAAATAAATAAAGTTTTGAGCCTTTACCACTTCAATACTAACATTTAAAGATGAAAAATTTATTGATAAGTGGTGTAAGATTATTTAATATTTTTTTTTTGGTTTTATATATATTTTAACAATTCCTTTATTTATCTATAAATAGGGCACAAAAAATATTTATGGTAAGAATACAAAGAAGTGTGTAATATTTTTTTGAGATGTGGGTTCACCTTAGTGTGGATGGGCTTTTTCCCACATAGTTTCGAACAAGTGACTTTTACACCATGAAGTGCCTTAGCATAACACCCTATCACCATCTACTCTAAAATTTAACTAAATTGTAACTTAAAACAAGTTATTAGTATCATTATTAATTATTAAAAAAAATTAGTATATGACAAGCATAATAATATTTTTTTTGAATTTTTACTAATAATGTAGTCATTGATAATAATAGTAGCCACATGTTTCAAAAATTCTATTTTACAAATGTTGAAATTTGTGTACGTATTGAGAGTGAAGAAACAAAAATTTCACCTCTGAATAGAAAAGTTGTGATGGAATTAAATGATAATCAATTGGTCCATAGTTCATTTGCAATTATGTTGGAAGTTAACAAAAGGATGTAACTATGTGGGATATAGTGGAAATAAAATATATACATTATTTTCACTTATAATATATAAATCCAATGAATCCAAAAATCATAGTATGCTTAAATTAGATTAAGTGTTTTTATTGCAATAATTAAGAAGGCATATGAAACTTACATTATTGTATAATAACGAAAAATAATCATTTAGAAAGTATGGATGCTAAGCATGTTTTTTTATAATATGTATATAATAGTCCTAAAAAAATAGCAAATTGATAGTTATATCATATTTATTTCATACAAAATATTAATTTTTTATTTTGATTTTGAAAACTTGCCTTTAAGTATTAAGTTTTTCAAACACGTGTGTGAATCTAAAGTAATAAAAATATTTAATTTTATTACTTTTAAATTAAATAGGTTTAATCATCGTTTGAGGCAGAATTAATGTAATAAGGGGTAATGGCAATGGAAAACGAGGCATTAAAATAATATTTTATCATAAATTTAACCTTGTTATGAAAATTTCATTCAAAGAATCCATAGTTCTCTCTAATAATAATATCTTGAATTATTGTAGGTATGATGTTTATAATTAAAGAAATTAAAAATGATTTGTGGCATGCCTTATTGTAGGTATAATGTTTATAAGAGAATAAGTACACATAATAGGAATGATGGAGGATTAGAGTTTCACAAAATAATAGTTTAAAAGTAGTGTAGGTTAACTATATACATGATCTCAGCAAAGGATTTTCATCTTTAGAATGGGAGGGACATGGCCTTAAACTTGTCTTCCATTCATACACACATTAACATATTCTTCTCATGTAAATCTACCTATAAATATTAAATCCAAGAATCGTTCCATATGTCACATAGTAATGAGAATGGAACTTCAAACATCGAATTAAAGTCATGGTATTAGTTTATAGTGTAAATTATATTGAATTATAGTGTAATCACAAACATTTGCATGCAAAAGTCATGGTATTAGTTTATAGTGTAAATTGGATTGAATTATAGTGTAATGACAAACATTTGCATGCAAAATGCTAGTTGCATCAAACATTACAAAGCTCGGTGACATAATTAATTAATTTTTGAAAGAGATAATCTAAACACTTTTTCGATATATTAATTAACTTGATTTTTTTAGTTTATATTGGAAAAAATAAAGTAAACATTTTTTTAATAATATTTTAATTTGACTTTTTTTACTAAATAAAAAAATAAAAAAATTATTTATAAATTTTAATAAATTTTAAAACAATATATTTTTATTTTTATTTTTAATTAATAAAACTTTAGTAAAAGCAAAGAAACTCAAAGAAAATAAAGTACGCTTATAACCACATTGAGATTTTAAAGAACTAATGTTTATAAAACATAAAACTCCTCGTTTACATTAACCATAAAAACCCCAAAAAATGAAGATTTCACATCAATGAAGAATATGTAGCACCAACATTCAAAATCACCATTTAAGCTCAATACTAATTTTCATTCATTTCCTATAGCAATCCCTTCTATAACATTTTCAACTCACCAATTTCAAAAACACATGTATAATCATCTTTTCATCATTTATAAGTTTGGTTAACCAAAAAATATATGTATATATTTAAACATTAAGTTTCCATTATCAACAACCTTTCTATGAAATAATTTTCAACTTATCCAATGAAATGAATTTGAATGCCATTGAGGAAGATAGAACCCTGACACTGTTACTATATTCAATTGTGGGCTCTCCATTGAAGAAATGGAGGCTTTCTCAAATCATAGTAAAGTTTAATGCATTTCATATTCCTGTCAAGGCTGATGAGTGCATCTCTACCATTAATTTTGACACCAACCATCCTTAGAGTGTTGTTATTGATAGCTTCCAAGGTGAGTGTTCAGTATTCTACATTATTTAAGCCAAATTTTTTTTTTGAATCTCGAGAGTACATAATAATCCTTTTAGTCACTACCTAATTGTGCCTCAAGCGTTACATTTGTCAGCAAAATATTTAGCGTAATTCTTCATTTTCCAAGTAAATATATTTTGATCAGAAGAGTTCAGTGAACTAAACGTTCGAAACCCATCACAGGTTTTAGCATTTCGATACAATCCCTGTAGTTTGCTATTCAATCTGATTCAATCCCTACAGTCGATGATTCAACCCCTGCAGTACCTACCTTCAACTATGAAGTTGCCTGATTTCCCTAACAAGGGTACACACACATTCCATTCCCAGTGCTACCTCTTTCGAGCCTCCTTCACGTTGCCACCTAAGAAATTGCCTCCATTCGATGCTGGCCACTCAGACCCCACTAAAGCCACAATTTTTCCCTTTGGAAAAATAGAAATAGACTCTCTTTTCCCAAATATTATTTGTGGGTCCTCGACCCACCTTGTTTCTAGCTAACATTAGAGAGAGAAACATTTATCAAAATTTAATATTTTAATTTACGAAACTTCTAATTAGGAATATTATAGTTCTCCCCGCCAAGGGCAAGCAACTACAGTGATGGATGTTGGAAGATCTACTCCCCTTCCAAATTGGCATCCTCATTTGGAAGGTTCTTCCATCAAATCAAGTATTCCTTCACCACTCGTCTCCTCAATTGCCTTTCCTTGGTGTCTAAGATGGCCTCTAGCTAGAGCACCAAGTGCCCCTCATCATTTGTAAGGGGAAGATCAATGGCTACTGTCACCCACTATCCCAAAGCCTTCTTTAGGCAGGACACATGGAAAATGTTATGTATCCAACTCCCCTGAGACAACTCCAATTCGTATGCTACCTCTCCCACTCTCTGAATGATTCTGTGTGGCCCATAGAAGCGAGGTTTAAGCTTCTCGGCCCCCTTCTGCTTCAAAATAGACTGTCTGTAAGGCTAAAGGCGAAGGTAAACCAAGCCCCTCATCTCAAACTGTCTTTCGACACAGCCTCTGTCTACATACATCTTCTGATGATTATCGGCTGTCACCAAGTTATCCTTGAGAGCCCTGAATATTATACTTTAAATGTTATTAGTAATATTTATGTTAATAAAATTTACTATTAATAAGGTTAATAATTCTATTTTTTAAACTCTATTAATATTATATTAATGATTTTATTAACAATATTATTCTAAAAAATTATTATTATTATTACTTATGATGATATTTATTAATATTAATGTTTTAAATAATTAATATTTGTTAGAAATTTCAATAAGAAAGGCTCAATTTGACTTGTGCTAGTCAAATTGAGTAATTTGATTTTCCACATCAGTACGATGACATGGATTGTAGTTAGTTAATTAAGTAGATCAACAAATTCATCAACTAATTCATGGGGAGTTGTGTAAGTAAATAGGGAATTCCCCTATTATTTAGGAGCTCAATTTCTCGTGAATTGCATAAGGAAATAGGAGGAAGTTTGGGGCACTTGAATAGACTAAGTGTTGGTGAGAGATAGTAATTCCGCAGAACAATTTTACAGTCCAAGGTGTGCTTCAGAGTTTGGAGATGACATTGTAATAGTTTCTCATTCTCATCTGATTAATGAAAAAAAGAAGGGGTTTGCATAGTTGGGTTCCCTTATAAAATCATTGTGTTCATTTTGTTTTGATGGTTGCATGTCATTGCATTTGTTTCTATCTTGTGATTTTCTATTCTGCAGATTGTAGAAGAAATTTATATGTGTCGTTTTGAGTCTGAATTCAGTAATAATAAATTTCTTATCATTTCTAAAATATTAATATTATTTAATAATTAACATTAGTCTTATTAATATTTAAACTTAAAATATTGTGAATAATATATAATAATAATATTGTTAATAATCATTACATTAATGTAAATATTAAAAATCATATTATTATTATGAAACACTATTTCAGAACTCAAAATCTAAAACCCAATATTAAATCTAAAACCTAAACATAAAAACCTAATATTAAACTTTATAAACTTAAAAATCCCATTTAATAAATCTAAAACTTAAACCTAAAATCTAATATTAAAACCTAAATTTTAAACTTTAAAATATAAAACTTAAATTATAAAACCTAAAATATAATATTAAACATATTCTAAACCTTTAAACCTAAAATCCTAATATTAAAAACAAAAACCTAAAATGTAAAATTACTTAAATCTAAAACCTAAACATAATTGTAAAAAGAAAAACCACCTAAAACCTAAAGCATATCCATTTAACAAATTCTAAAATAAGATATAATAAAATACTTTTATTAAAAATATCATCAATGCTAGCTACGTATCAAGTCAATTCTCAATGTCTAACAAACGTACACACATTCCATCAGACGACGCATATCATTTACTACTACATGTTTCATTTGTGGTACTTGTTTCCTTAGTCTACATAGCATGACTTGCATGACCATGAGGCATGTCACTGGTACATATGAAACATTAATAAACCTATAGCCGAAAAAATAAAGCTTTCCTTTGAGACATTGGCGTGCCCACTCCTATTTCTTTTCCTATTTCTTTTTCAATTCACTTACGAGTTCGAACTAAAACACCTATTAATGAATAATGAATGAGCGACCATAGCTTTGAGTAAGAATAAATTTAAAATTCACTACTACTTTGATTGGGCCTTGGCCATAGGCTTATTCTTACACCCAAGGTGTTATTTTATGAAGTTGGTTGGGCAAACACGGTTTGTCCAGCCAATCCTAAGGCTCCATTTTCGTCGTTCTAACAAGTTAAAAATTACCAAATGGAAAGGGTCGGGCTTCTTCGTCAAGGGCCCTGAGGCCGTCGATCTATGGCGGGTTCTTCGAGTCCTCTTTCAGATTGTGGAGTGGCGTGGAAGGATCAAACAGGCAATTGATCACGCCCATAATCTGCGCTGGCCTCGCAGAATTCATGGAAATCGATGAAAATCGATGAGGCCTCGATTCCCCTTACCTGAGCCTCAAGAAATTCTTATAGGCCGGAATGCAAATGGATATTGTGGATTATTCAAGGTCTCTAGTTCAAACCACAGCTGGTGGATGGACCCATTCGACTTCTCATATCCATTAACAGCCGAAGAACGAGTGGACAGCTGGTGGATGGACCCATTCGACTTCTCATATCCATTAACAGCCGAAGAACGAGTGGAAGACAAAGTCGTAGCCGGATGAGGTCATCTTGGCGATACTGCCTGATGTGCCCACAGCACCAGTTTCTTCCATATCTTTGTCTGTATTTTACAGAAGCAATCGAAGATCGAATAGAGCTGCCTTGCGACTGTGGCGTCTATAAGCGGTTCAGGAGGGGGCCTACTGTGTCGCAGGCTCTGGGAGATCAGGAATCTCAGGACAAGCCCCGCATTGCTGTGCGGTTCGGAAGGGAAGGCGCTGCTGGCCACATGGCAGAGAGGAGCAGTACTACAAATGATTCATGGTCGCCTTTCACTCAATCTTCCCTCGGATTCTCATTGCAAATGATGGCGTCCCGCACCACTGGCGCTGCCTCATTCGGCCCCCACATGCTGTAGCAGCAGCAACAACAACAACAAAAAAATCGATTTGCAGTCACATCAGCGTCACATGGTTAGTACAGTGCACCCGCGGCCTTAACCTGCATTGCTGCAACAATGTTCTCAACCTCAAACTGCGGCGTACGTACCCAATCCAACCGATCAGGGCCTGCTCGAGGACATTGTTCCCTTAGGAATGCACAAAATTTCTTAACCAATTAATTGATTGGATTAATTATTCATTGAATATTGTACTTGAGGAGAATTGATTCCCAATCATCAAAAATTATTTATAACACCATGATCATCTTGTAGAGGTATGTGATTCGCACTTGAATATTTTGATTAAAACAAAATTTATTTAATTTCCATGGGAAATTTGATGCTCCCTCTAGAGAGATGTATATAGTGTTCCCAATCTCACTCGTATCATCAATCATGGGCATCTGATATCTTCTATTTATTCTGCATCTACTTCCTACTTACACATTTCCATTATTATATAAGAACAAAACAATTGCCAACTATCTCCTAAATCAAATTTCTCACTGTGATTGTGGACTCCATTGCAACTCTAATCTCCAAGAGTGCTTTGTAATTCCTGGAGCTCATAATAATTTTGGAGTTGGAGCGGTAAATTAGCTGGAGTACACCCAAATCCTCCAACGATTCAACACCCTCTTCTCACATAGCATCTAAGAAGAGGGTGAACCTCTTTCTCTGCATAAATTCATTCAACGGTATGTTTACAAATTCTTCATTCATATTTTTATTCTGATCTATAACCTTTCTTTGCATGCTTATTTGCGGAGAGTTCTTTTCGAAGACTTGAAATGGCAAGCCACTGAGAAACGGTGAGCCAAAGCAAGAAACCATCGCAAAAGAGATCCCTTACATTTTGGTTGTTGAAGAGTGTATTCAGAAGCAAAGTTTTGCCATAACCACCCTTGCTAGCCATGCCAATTCGAAAGAAGAGAGATTTAGCCACTACATCAGTCATTAAATTCTTCGGCTTGTCAAAAGCATTGTGTTGTCCCACTACAAGGTGTTTGTTGATGATGGTGCCCGTTGAAGTTACAGGTTTCGATGTATTTGCGGAGGTGTTGGCTGAACAAAAAACCGCCAATTACTCGATGCTTTCTTTAATCTGCCAAAGTCCCTCTAGGTGTCTTCTACTGTTCGATAGCTAAAAGAAGTCATGACTAAGTATCGTGCACTCCTGTGCCATTTTTTATGCTTTTCGAAGAAGGTTGTCCAACCTTCTAAGACAACTGATGCCTTCATATTAATATCAATTTGAGGTGAAATGGGGATTCCTCTCAACTTATTCAATGCCAGACAATACTGCTCGATCTGGTTGATAATAGGCTCAATTCTCATCGCCAGATCTCTTAGAGAATTCAACTCCTCTTGCAGCAGAGTGCACTTCTAACATGATGGAAGATTAGGTGAATGGCAACGTCAATTCTCACACAAATAATTCCAGAGACGAATCCACGGTCATGAGGCCACATGATGTGATCTTTTCAGTAACACAGATTCAGAGTGTTGAAGGGGAGTTGTCCCATGGCGTTCTTCCCTTGCGTGTCTAAAAGGGGAGTTTTCTGGCATGGTGTCCTTCCCTTCGGTGTATAATGCATGTAGTATCTAAAAATAAATAAAACATGTCAATTTGCAGTACAATGTGGAACATGCTTACTCTGCCAAGTTTATGGTGGGTTTTGCAATGATTAAACCAAGAGTCAAACGCACGTTAGCTTCTCTTTTCATTAGTAGTTGCTATTCATTTCACTATTGATAACTAACTTCCCTCGCTTACCTTATGTTATACATATTTTCTAATTATGTGGCTTGCTTCAAAAAAATCATGGATAACACTTCAAAATTTACCCATAGATTTAGTTAAAGAGATTATAATGTCAAAATTTACATCAATTCAATAATAAGCATTAAAATATCAAGATACAAAGTGTTACCATAACAAATATAACGTTGTCAAGTTTTATATTAATTCAACAAATAACAATACTATAACAATAGTCAGAGATAATACAACCACTTCCAGGAACCATTTTAATAAAAATGTATGATGTCAAACCACTTCCAGAAACCATTATAATAAAAATGTATGATGTCAAATGTTTTGTGATTCTAAGTGTATTATGTGATCATAAAAAGTATATGAGAACCATCCAAATGTGATGTCAAGGGAAAATGATAAAACCTTGAAATATAACATGTTTCTTGAGTTGTATTTAGGTTTAAGAATGTGTCCAAAAAATTTATCATTTTCATAGCATATTTATTAGCATGTAAATGTAAGGATATATATGAGAAGCACTCTTGCATCTTTGGGTCAAGAAATAGCTACTTATCATATATGTAGTACATCTTTGGGTTGAGAATTTTATTTTATATTCATTACACTTTTGGGTTTCAAGAGTTATTTCATAACTTTGGTAATCTTATTAAATTTGAAGAATTTAAATTATCTTTATTTGAGCTAAATTATTTAAGAACCTTGAATATAACTCAGAGTAGTAGACTCTATTCATGTTGAGATGAATTTACCATATCTTATATTCCTTTAGTGTTTCTTTATACCTTTAAATGCAATTGCTATTAAGATACATACAACATACCACAATGCTTGTAAACTATACCCTTTACCGCGACACTTTCTTGCATGTAATAATAAAAGATATTTAAAAAATAACTTCAACCATATTCATTTTGTTGATGGTTTCCATTTATCATGTTATTATTAAAATTCATGAGAATCATAAAAGTATTATGGCACTTGTAAAATATATTTAAAAATAATTTCAATCATATTCAATATCATGATGGTTTCCATTTTTCAGTGTGTTATTATTAGAATTTTGGAGAACCATAATATATTATGGCATTTCTAAAAGTTATTTAAAAATACTTTCAATCATACTCAATATCAAGATGGCGATGGTTTTAATGTAAGAGCCATATTTTTCAAAAGTGTGTTTAAATTCAATTAAAATTTAAAAGCATTAAAAATAATATTGGGTGATTAAATATTTTTTATTTAATTAAATATAACAAATATACAAAAATTTATTTTAATTAATAGATAAAATGGTTTTAAAATTTGAATTGAGTAATATAATTTTTAATGAGATTGTAATTTCTTGTTATTTAAAATAAATTTTTAAATACATAAATGGGTTTAACACTAAAAATCTATGAGATATTCAATTTTTGCAAATTAAACAACTTAAATTTTTAATTTTTAAAAATCTATACAAAATTTTCAACAAAATTAACTAGAAAAAATATTTAAAAAAAAAAAGTCATTCATATGAATATAAAAAACTTAAAATTAAATAAATAAAAATTCTTATCACAATAAAAATTAAACATGTTAAAAAAATCGAATTGATTCGATTTTAGATTTTCAAGGAACTCATTTATGTTATTCACCATTTGAACCTATGTTACCATCATCTACATATCCAAATTTGAATATGGATTTTCAAGAATAGTATTTATGATTCTCACTCATATAACATGCCTAATTAAGCAATCCAATCATTTATTCAGTAGAATTACCTAATAAAACCAACATTTACTCTTTCTTTTTTCTTTTTTTGGAAAAAGGAAAAAAATGTTGGTACTTTCTATTGAAATAGGCAATTCTAGTACATGTGCATAAACAATAATTTCCAAAAATCCGAAGGAAAATCGAGATGTCTGTGTAAATATCATCTAAATAGAACCAAATTTCTATCCAGGCAACCTCGATTTACTAGAAAATAGTATGAGAAATTGTATCACCAATGTTATAAAGAGCACCATATTTATATATACAAAAAACTAGTTTCACCTATGTAATAAAGAGTGACATACTAATGATATGAAAAAAAGACCAGAAAATAGTACCAGAAACTAGTTATGGAACACCAAAATTTCCCTTTGTTATCAGCTTACGATCCACAAAAATTATGTACTAAATTGAACCAGGATCAACTATTAAAGTTGGCTTTGAGAGACTATTCGCCATTGTGTTGCACTCCCTGTAGACATGGGAAAGGGTGATATGCTCAAAAGAGCACACCATGAGCTTAATATGATCCATCCATTCTGCTAGGAAAGGGGTCAAGAAGGTGGACTAATCGACCATTGATTTAATGGTTGATCTAGAGTCCCCATACACAGAAATATTTTGTAATTGAAGGTGTTTGGATGAGACCAAAAAACCCCGAAGTGAAAGTAACTCGGCCTTTTAGGTCATACAAAAACCACCAAACCAAAAAAGAAGAAAGTGTATGAGAGGATTAATCCTTAGCCACACTTGTTATCACGAGTTGCACCATCAAATAAACCTGCTAGAAAAAACACCTGCAATGGAGGAGACATTATTAGGAAAATATTTTAGCCCGCGAGTAAACCCCCCCATCTGATAACCAAGCCAAATAATTAGAGAAAATTTTGGAGCTAATGGGAGGCTTGTTTTCAAAGATAGAAATATTTCTAACTCTCCAGATATCCCATGTCATGTATATAGGTAGAAATTTATATCTCCCTCTCTTGCTAAACCACCACCTGAACCAATAATCAAATGAGTCGAAAGAACCTACCTAGGGTATCTGAACATGCTTCTTAATGCTCGTCCAAACCTCCATAGACATGGGGCATTGAATAAAAATTTGTAATGCTCTCATGTTCATTATGACATAATACATACCATCCCCGACCTGAGAATCCCCTTTTGCAGATATTATCACAGGTGAGAATTTTGTTTTTCTAGGACAACTAACATAATATAACCACTTTAAAAGGAACATGCCACCTCCAAGCTTTCATATACCAACAAATTTTATATGTTGGGCTGACATAATTCAAAATATGTTGATAAACCTTCGAGACCACCATTGAACCCTGCTTCAATACACCATTCCACACCAGAGTATCACCTGAATCCTTCTTCATGAAGCCAACATACCTAAACTCTTCTATGAGGCTATGCCATGTGGATGCTAGGCCTCCCGATAGACCAATCTCCTCTGTGATTTTCCATATAGGATAGGGAAAATCCAATTGCCATCAAACTATAGCTTGGTCTAGGAAAAATGCCACTAGTATGTAAAGCAAAAATAAAATCATTATTGTAGAAATGAGATGGAGCAACACCTAGAATGGAATCCAAACTGATCAAAATTCGATTCCCCTTACCAAATGAATAGAGAAACTTATCAAGTAACCATTTTCTCACCTTTATGAAACTCATCCATATGTAGGAGCCTTTTTTAATCCCAATCATGCCCCTTCTATACCAATATGAAAAGTATCTACCTTTTAAGTAATTTTCTATAATAATTTCTTGCCAAATGCCCCAACCAAATGTAGTCCTCATAGATATTTAGTTAATATATCCCAACCAAACCTCTTCAACTCAAATATACCCCATTCTCCAACATTTTTCCCCTTAGATATAGCATCCAAATCTACCAAGTGAAATTTCTTATGTCCCTTATTCCTAAACCAAAGAAAGTGTGCCATGATAACTTTGGTTCTATTAATAATAAATGAGGGAAGCCAAAAGAGATGCATACAGTATACAAACAATTGTTGTAAAATTGATTGGATCAATATATATCGACCACCTAAAGATGGCCAACAGTGTGTCCAAAGAGAAAGGCACTTATGATACTTCTCCACTATCCATCCCCAATCTAAGATCCTGTATCTATTAGGCTTCGATCTAAAACCCATATAAGACAAACCTCCCTTAATGTGTGAGGCCTCAACATTAAACAATCTGGAAATATGAAGTATAACTTCTTGATCATCAGAGGAGAAAATAAGTATAGATTTGTTACTATTCATGATAAAACCTGGGGTCACTCCAAACCTAACCAAAATGTGGTAAAAGTTCAACCATTGCTCCCGTGATACCATTCCAAAAGTTAAAGCATCATAAAAAAAAATAGGTGTGTAACAAAGATTGAGCAGGATACCTATAAACCCTAAAATATACCCTAAGTATGTGCCTCCCTAAGCTTCATACCTATTCCATCCATGACCAATATGAATAATAAAGGAGACAAAGAGAATCCCTGACGGAGACCCCTTCCAACCAAAAAAGAAAATTCAATGGATATCCATTAACTAACACCACAAAATTTTTTGAAGACACACATGCCATTATCCAAGCAATACTATCAATTCATAATCCAATTTTTAAGAGGATCATGCAAAAATATGCCCAATCAATACAGTCATATTCCTTATGTGAGTCCAATTTCATAATGATAACCTCGTTCTTCTTGGAATGAATAGAGTGAATACATTCCCGTGTTGTGGAAACAACGTCTGGAATCTAACGACCCGATAGGAAACCGATTTGCTTCGATGAGACATAAGTTGATAATACTTTCTTAATCCTACCTGCAATCAATTTAGAGATCAACTTATATGTAATATTAAAAATACAAATTGACCGAAAATAATAGAAAGAGACAATGTGTGAGGACTTGGGGATAAGTGCAATGAAAGTTGAATTAATCACACCTAAAACCCAATTATGTGAACGAGATTCTTCAACCATTTTGAGAAGGTCCGAACCCATAAGATCGAAGAAATGAAGAAAGAGCTCAATCATCCAGCCATCTGGACCTAGACTCTTATCTTTGGAAAATTATTTGAGTATAACCAAGACTTATTCTAATATGACAAATATGTACATAAAAATGTTAGATTCCTCCAAAAACATACAGTGGAAGTTTTCAATACCCCACAATAGGTCGGCTTAGTCCACCCCATTATGTGTCGAATATAAACCTTTAAAGTATTTTACAACCTACTTCTGAATATCACTAGTAGAGTATGTGCACCCCACTCCATCCTTTCCATCTGCCATATTGCATTTTTATGCCTCCTATGATTAACAAAATGATGAAAGTATTTTGTATTGCGATCACCTTCCCAGATCTAGATAGAACAAATTTTGAGGTGCCAAGATGCCTCCTAAAAATTAAGGATGTGACAATTTTTTTCCTTTTCCAGATGTTGCATTTATTCAATTGAGAGACTAATGGGGAGACGAGATCCATATGTTGACTGAGGAGTTACATTTCAGTTACAATTAGATCTAAATCCTTTTTCATTTTTTCCTTTTGGATTTGTTCCCACTTATGAACTTCCCTCTTCAAAGTATTTAATTTCTTCATATGAAAATCCATGGTGGATGCATTTTCCTGATAAACCCCAATAGACCATGTTTCCCTCACAAGAGAGTAGGAGTCCTTATGTAGCCACATCCTATTAAACTTGATGGAAATACCCCTCCTTGAAGCCTCCCCTCTCCACTGCAAAATAATTAGGAGATGATAAAAAATCTTAGTATGCACCACCCAAGATTTAATATTACCAAAAGACTCCATAATGTTCTCATGAACCCGGAATTTATCAAGTATTTTTCCAATATGATCCGATCCCGGTCTACCATTGTTCTAGCTAGGGACCAATGGATCTAGTTGCTCATCCCACAAGAGATTTCCCTCAAACAAGAGTTTTAGAAAAGGGCCAAGTGGGTCAAATCTACTGCAAGGTCCCCAAATTTCATCACCTTTTAGCGTATAATTAAAGTCACCAACAATGAACAAATACCCAATCTTCAATATTCCAAAATCTGCCATCCTATCCCAAAAAACCCTTCTCTCACGACAAGGAGTATATAGGTTTAAAAAATGAAACCGAGATGGGAATCCATAATGAATACAATAACTAAAATAACTAAAAAACACTTAAACGATGTAACATTCACCCAAGGAGGGTTCCAAAGAGCCACCATACCACCAGAAAGACCACAAGAATCAATAGCAACAAGAAACTAGCTCAGACAAATAGACTAAAAATAGTCTATGGCTCTGTCCTTTGAGGCCATAGTTATCTGAATGAAGATCATAATAGGCTAAAAAATTTCAATCAAATGTTTAAGAGAGAATATTTTAGAGGAGTCACCCAACCCTCTTATGTTGAGAGATAAATTTCCATCCGGACACCCCAATTATGGGCACATAGTCTCTAAGAGTCTGAGTGTCACCAACAGATATAACATGGATGTCCTTGAGAGTGCCATCCAAAACAAAAAATAGGGATTTTGCACTGGATTTCCCATAGAAATTTCTATTTCCTTTACCCCCTTTTCTATGGACAGTGATATTCAAGGTAGATCCAGGAATTATGGAGGGATGCTAATGGGCATCATCGACTTTGTGGATAGAAAGTGCCACAAGATCCATAGCCGGATTTCACATTAAGAATTCAATGTAATTTCCCATAGAATTATGTGGGGACGAATCAATTAAACATACATTCGCTAGTGAGGAATCAGGGTTGTTCCCCGACCCAGATGCATCCACCAAAGAAGAAACCTCATATGGAGAAGTGTTGGGAAGAGTGACTCCCCATATCTAAGGAGTCGAGGAGGGATTGGGAGAAACATGCATAGGGGAACACATAGGCTTATAGAGAATGGAGGATGAAGGAGGCTTAGAGTTCAAAATCATGTCAGAGGATGAAGCCGAGATGGTGGAAGGAGAAACAATTGTATGGGAACGTGGAGAAATGTCGCGTTTTGAAATCAAAAGAGGCATGGAGATCCTAATCTCATTAAAGGATATGTGATCACGAGTGGCCGAAAAAATGTGATACTCATGTTCCAATGGAGATATAGGGTTAGGAGAGACCACAATAGACTGGATACCAAGATCCTCTGGGGAATAGGGGATTGGGGAGGATGAAGAAAGAGTATTTTCCAATGATCCCACATCCAAAACAGATTCAAGAGAATGAAAATTACCTAGATGTTCATGTGAAGTAAAAATAGCTGGGCCCTTTCCAAAGCAGACCACTAGACCAATTCTGAGACTTACGGAGAAAATGAGTCATGAGATGACTCATATGATGACGAAGTAGACAATGAAAAGGGATCCCTCAGAAGTCAATCCACTTCCAGATTTTAATAGGACCCCACTTTAGGTCAATGTTTTCAAGAAGGTCACCGAAGAAGTTAACCCCCACCAACATCCATGCAATACTCTTGTATATGCCCCCCAGAATGTTGGCATTCATATAAACAAAGAAATCGATAGAGTTTCCAATCTCCTCAAAAACCTTGCGCATCCAAAATTCGATCAAAATACCTGGAAGCTTGAACCACACATATTTAGATCTCGGGGTCTCAGAGAGGGGATTAAAGTCGATATACACCTATGAAGCTATAAAAAATCGTTACGACGAACCAAAGGGGCCTTGAGGACGCAATCTGTGTCATCTCAGTGGAGAAAATATATTCCAAACCAAGAGTTCATTAGTAAGAAAACTTTGGGAGATAGTTTTAGAATAGGGAGCCAGTGTTGTTTAACCCAGTTTTGCATCTCAGGTTTTTTCATATTGATGAACATCCAACACCCCACCAAAGCATGTTTCTGTAGGCTCACCACTCTACCCCAGAGGAGATCAAGACTGAAATTGAGAAACTTGGTCTCCGAGATAGTTTTTACAACCTTCAAATTTCGTCGACGATTACTCTGGCCGAATAAAACGAGAGTGGTATCCCTGTGTCTGATGCATTTAGCTGATGTGTCTTAATGATGTCATACTTACTTGGCCAATTACCGACCCCCATCCCACCAGGTATATTTAATTTGGAATATTCCACCTCAGCATCTAGCGTGGCTTGAATGAGAGCCTCTAGCTCGATAGAGTCAGCACCCGACGTAGAATTTTTCCAAAAATATCCAATTCACTGAGTCAAGTGGCAATACACAAAACACAAGCAGTAATAAAGGACCAAATCTGGTCGAGATCCTAAATAAATGGACTAACAAAATTTTCCAACTTACCCAAAAGGGAAAAAGGGAAGGTAGGAACCAGGATCACTACCAAAAAGGAATCTTAGATGCCAGGGAGTAAATGTGCTGCAACTTTGAACCTCGAGAGGAAAAATCCTAAGAACAATAATGTAATAAAAAATTTATGCCACCCTAGAATAATATGAATTGTATATAACCACCATTGAAGCCAAATACTTGCGCTTGAGCTACCCAACAAATCTAGATGGGTCATAAATCACATCCCCCCTACCCAACAGGAAAATCTAAAATAAATTCAAACACCAACCATGGATCAAGAAAACACAATATGTTGAAAACCGCTTAATGTAATGATGGAAAACCACCCCAATGTTGAATTCAAAATTTGCAACGTTGCGGCCAAAGAATACAACACCAGATAGTAGACTAGAGACAAGGTCGATAGAAAGAGGAACATATAATTAACAAAACCAATAACACCAACAACCTAGAACACACCACCAAAAACAACCACAATTCCAATGATCCACCTTAAAATTTCTAATGAAACCAAGAATTTTGGATGAAACTTATGCTACACTGTTTTTCTAGGACAAACATATTTCACCACCTGGTTATGTGAGGGAAACATCAAGGAGAAAAAAAAACCAAAAACATAGAGACACCCTCACACCCAAGTCCACTAATACAGAAGGAAATCCCCACACCACACCTGAAAACCATGTAAATTTTATCGAGAGGGAGAGACAATAAACTCCTGAATGAACAAAATTACCTCCTGGATTCCATGTATGTATATTCCACAATGAGGAGATATAGTATACAAAGTACACTCAAATCCAAGACCACCAGTTGTATGAATTATGAATCCGAGATAGAGGACATGTTCACAAAGTTAGAGGACAAATCAATAGACTTTATCTAGCCAAAGCAATGTATACAACTAGAGTTGTTTAGATAGTCCACATTTTTAAAACGTGCTTCCTAGATAATACAACCTAAACAAAACAAAAACAAAAAAAACTTCCCCTTTTATAACTCACTCCGACTATATCTATATTAATGTGTACTAGAAACAAAGATGTCCAAACTTCTGAAGCTTCACACTAGGTCCTCAAACTCCAACCTTCCTTTGTTGTTACAAGCATTGAAATGGGCCATCAATGAATCATCAATTATTTGCTTTTCAAAATTATGGGCATTGCCCATATTGCACATCCTAAATAGAGAGTTGTGTCTAAATGTTCGAATTTCACAATATTACTGGAGGCAGATAATATTATTGCACAGTTGCATGTATGCTTCCTTGAGCCATCCATCAACAACATGCACCTCCTATCCTCGCCAGTCAAGAAGAATCATCCATCTTATGTATACACCTTCACTACATGACCATTTATTCCAAGTGGTTGTGATTTTCCTTGAATAAAAGTGATTGATTCAACCTGTATTTACTGTAACGTCTTCCAAATACTCCAAAATTTTCTTTTTATTTTTTATAAATAAATACAATACATATCTAAAATTTCCATTCTTGAAAATTTTCTATATAATCTTAAATAAATATAATCAACATAATTTAATGTGTTATTTAATATTGAATTTAATGTGTTAACTTTAAGATTAATACCCAAATTTTATTTAAATGGATGAACTAGCTATTCATACATATGTCATCAATGCAATATCTCTCTCAAAAATTAAGTTTGGCCTTATGGATTATTAGTAAATGTATAAACACTTGCATGTATATTTGTTATCACCCTTCCTAAATGCACCTTTATTAAATCTACACATGTATACGCGTAAAAGATAAAAAATGTGTTAACCCTTGTTAACCTGAAAAAAAGGTGTTAGCAATTATATATAAGGTACCTTATATATAAGTGTAGATTTAATAAAGGTGCATTTAGGAAGGGTGATAACACATATGCATGCAAGTGTTTATATATATATATTTATTTATTTATTTATTTATTTATTTATTTATTGGTGAACCTTCGGAAAACAACCATGTTAAGTGTCACCAACTAGAGGGTTAGTATATTAATTTTTTATTTAGTTACTTTAACATTAGCACCTATTTTTTTCCTCGTATATTTTATTGACTTGAAATTCGCTTGAAGTTTATCGAAATCTTGTAAGAAAGGTGGGTTTGAAAGGACTTTGTATATCTACAACCTTGATGCAACAACGTTAACCCTAGCCATGCGTCTTTTGTTCCGTGATAGACTGGTAGGGTAATCAAAATCTGGTCATCAACAAGGTGCAAGTTAACGATAGGGTATTATTGCGTCGAGAGGCGCATTCTACAGCCCAGTATGACCCCACTCCAATGTGTAAGTATGTCGGAAGCCAAAAAAAATGTCGACTTGAACAATAGCTTACATAAACATATAAATGAACAAAATAATTAAAAATAAATTTAAACGATATAAACTTAAAATATGAAGAGTTTACTAACACTCAAAAAAGAGATATGGTAAATAAATAAAATATGATAAATACGTAAAAATATAAATAAACCATAGGTATGGTAAATAAATAAAACCTCTTTTTATATTACTCAGGAGGTATGGTAAATAAATAAAAATATAAATAAACTAGAGGTATAGTAAATAAATAAAACCGATTTTTATATTTACTCAATAAACCACTTTATATTTACAAAAACTCAAAAACAAGTTTTATTTAGGTGAAGCCTATGGGACAATTATTATTAATACCATGGGCCAAATACCATGGGATAAATTATTAATAATACCATGGGCAAAAACCATGGGCCAAATAATATATTTATAAAATAGGTATGGTAAATAAGTAAATATAAAAGAGGTATAAAAAGTAAGGTAAATAAATAAAATATATCAAATACGATTAGAAATCAAGATCTAATTATATATGAAGTATAAGGGTCAAATACCATGGACCAAATTATTATTAATACCATGCAAAAAAAAAACATTATTAACCCTAACATTAATATTAAAATATTAATATTATTAAATTTAATATGTTCAGTTTAATAGAATATTAAATTTATTATATTGTAATATATATTAATATATCATGATATATGATAGAGGTGGAGAAATAGGGGCAGTGACAAGGGAGATATGGAGATAAATTGAAGGAGAAGGGAGAAGAGGAATGAAGAGAGAGAGAGTGAGAAGAGTGAGAGAGTTAGAGAAGGGTAAGAGAGGGAGAGGGAGACATAAAGATGGAGGTGGGAGAGAGATAAGGAGAGAGGGAGGGAGAAGGAGAGAGGATTGGAGGGTGGAGAGAGAGAGAGAGAGAGAGAAGGGGGAAGGGAGAGGGAGGTAGGAGAGAAAGGGAGAGAGAGAAAGGATGAGAGGTGGAGGAGAGAAGGAGGGATAGAGAGATGGAGCTGGAGGCGGAGCGAGGAAAGGAGAAGAAATACATAGAGAGGAAGTGACAAGGGAGATATAGAGAGAGAGTGCATATGCTTATGGGTGGGATAAAGATACATAGGAGTGATGGAGACAAGGGGGGGGAGAAAGATAAAGGGATAGAAATAGTAAGATAGTTGGAGAGTGAGATAGAGTGATGGGGGAAGAGAGAGGATTGGAGGACAGAGAGAGAGAGAAAGAAAGAGGGCTGGGGGGTCAAATAGAAGGAGGTGAGAGAGGAATGATGAGAGAGAGGAAGAGAGTGATGGGGGAAAAGAGGATTGTAGGGGAGAGAGAGATGGGGCAAGATAAAGGGAGGTAGGAGATAAAGGGAGAGAGAGGAAGGAAAAGGGAGGGGACTTGAAAGAGAGGAGGAGAGAGGGAGAAATAGAGATATGGATTTGGAGGGAGAGAGAGGGAGGGATTGAGAGATGGGGGAAGAGAAAGGGAGGTAGGAGAGAAAGGGAGAGAGATGAAGGAAATGAGAGGGGACTTGAAATAGAGGAGGAGAGAGGGAGGGATAGAAATATGGATTTGGAGGGGGAGATAGGGAGGGATTGAGAGATGGAGTTGGATGAGGAGAGAGGGAGGGAAGAATAAATACATAGAGAGTGAGTAGTGGAGAGAGAGGGGGAGTGACAAGGGAGAGATGAAGAGGGAGTATGTATGTTTTGGGGTGAGATAAAGAGACAAATAAGGAGATATGGAGAGAAGGGAGGAGAGAAGGAGAGAGAGAGGCATATGGTAACAAAGTTTGAAGGTGAAGATAGAGAGAGATAGGGGGGGGAGAGAAAGGAAGAGAGAGAGTGAAGAGAGGTAGGGAAAGAGATATGAAGATGGGAGGGAGAGAGGGGGAGGTAAGAATAAAGACATAGAGGGTGAAAGGTGGAGAGAGAGAGAGAGAGGGAGTGATAAAGAAGATGGATAGAGAGGGAGAAAGGGTTGCAGGAAGGAAGAGAGATAGAAGCGAGAGAGAGAAAGAGGGGGAGGAAGAGAGAGAGGAGGAGGAGGAGGAGGAGGAGGGAGTGATAGATAGATAGATAGATTGGAGAAGGAGGGAGGGACAAGGAAATTGATAGATATGGAGTGAGAGAGAGTGTGTGTATGGTGGGGTGAGATAAAGAGAAAAAGAAGGAGAGATGGATGTATATATAGATATATATGGGGGAGAGAGGGAAGAAGGTTTCCTGCAGTAGATGCATTGATTTCAGTGTAGATGGTGATTTCTAATCCTATTTGATTTCTTGCACTAGATGAATTAATTTTGGTGTAGATGCTGATTTCTAATTATATTTGATTACTTACACTATATGGATTGATTTTAATGTAGATGATTTCTAATCCTATTTGATTGCTTGCACTAAATGCATTAATTTCAGTGTAGATGATGATTTCTAATCTTATTTGATTGATTTCACCCGATGCATTAATTTTAATGTAGATTTTGATTTTTGGTTATTTTTTATTTCTTTCACTAGATGAATTGATTTCAATGTAGATTATTTTTAATCCTATTTGATTGCTTGCACTGAATGAATTGATTTCAATGTAGATGGTGATTTCTAATCCTATTTGATTTCTTTCACTAAATGTCTTGATTTCAGTGTAGATGGTGATTTCTAATCTTATTTGATTGCTTGCACTAGATGCATTAATTTCAATGTAGATGTTGATTTATAATTATATTTGATTGCTTGCACTAAATGCATTGATTTAAATGTAGATGATTTAACTAAATGCATTGATTTAAATGTAGATGATTTATAATCCTATTTGATTCTTTGCACTAAATGCATTTATTTCAGTGTATATGGTGATTTCTAATCCTATTTGATTGCATGCACTAGATGCATTGATTTCAGTGTAAATGTTGGCTTTAAATCTTATTTTCCTACTTGCACTAGACTCATTTATTTGAGTGTAGATGTTGATTTCTAATCATATTTCATTACTTGCATTAGATGCATTGATTTTAGTGTAGATGTTGTTTTCTATTATTATTTGATTTCTTGCATTAGTTGCATTGATTTCAGTGTATATGTTGATTTCCAATTTGATGTAATTGGATGTATGATGGTACATTAATTTTAAATTCATTGGATTAATAGTGTGTGTGCAATGATTTCAGTGTAAGCACAAAAAATTATTGACAATGTACATTGATTTTTGTGTTATAGTAATTCAACCTATTAATATTAGAGAGCAAGAGAGACAAGGTATGATGTTTACTACAACAACTCGAGCTAAATATTTAAATGGTTTACAACTCCAACTGTCATTTTCAAATAATCAATATGAAAATATGACAAAACTAACATGGGTGAAAATAAGAATATTAGAAGAAAATAGTTTGAAATCGATCACAATGAATACTATTCGTAATTGACTACATTCTTATTATTAACAGTTTCTATCATTCAATATTATTACATTGTCACTTTGCATTCAAAATTTTATTTCATCATTAAAGTTATTTTACAATATTTATCATCTCAACAAACTGAGGTAACTAATCAAATTTAAAATTAAAATGACTCAATAAATCTCAAACATATTTAACATATTTAAAATGGTTATGTTAATATTAGATGTATTTACATATTATTGATAAAATTAAGCATATGTTCCTCATATTAGCGATACATTTTCCTTGGTCGCACACAACTGAAACCAGCCTAGATCCATCTTAACTCCGGATCTATCAAATGCCGAGAGGGAACAAATCTCTCGAGGTGAAAACCTTTCCTCAAGTTTTGCACTCAAAAAAAAAGGTTTTCACCTCAAGAGATTTGATCCCTCTCGGCGCTTCATAGATCCGGAGTTAAGATGGATCTAGGATATTATATATTATATGTTTCATTTGCTAAACTTTTGTTTTCCTATCTGAAAGGTTTCTATGTCGACCCTATGTTGTTTTTCATAGAAAACTCTTGTGTGCTTCTATTATCATCTTAGATGGTTCCTCTCTCTCCTAAAACTTCCTTATGGATTATTTATTTCTTTTCAACAATAACATTGGCACTAGCAAGGGTTTTTATCGAGTGCCCGTTTTGTTAACAAAAATTACAATGGATATTTCCATTTTCCATTTACCCCATTTCTCAATCATGTTTTATCAATTTCCTAAGTGATAATGGTTCGCTATCAACGAAAATCGACACGTTATGCGTCTGATTTGATTCTTGTCTATGTAGAATTTTTATATATATCCTTTTTAAATGTAACTCTATAAATTCTCACTAATTTATTTTACCTAGTTTCAGGTTCGATACTTCAGGGTTTTCGTTGGAGAATAAGTCAACTCAGAGTTATTGTTTTAGGTATTAGTATGCCATTATTCGTTTGTCAAAAGCAATAATTAATCTCCCATTAAAGAGGCACGATGATAAAGCTAAGGACCCTTTCAATCCATGCCATTTTAGGTTTTTTTTAAATAGAACATTGTCATTGTCTTAAAACCTCAATGGTTTTCGACATTCATGTTCCATAATGACTCTTGTAATTTACTATTTCATATATATATATATATATTAACGAGATGCTTGTTTGAAATTTTTATAAAATGGTCGTTCTTTTGTTGAAGTCCATTTAGATGTGTTTTTATTTGTATCTTTGCATTCCTTATCATCACTATTTTCATGTGTGTAGCACTATAATTTCATTTGGGATATTTCCTTTTCTTTTCAACTTGTTATTATATGATATTTTCACTGAAGGGTGATGGCTCCTTGTATATATTTCAAAATTTATTTCAGACTATGATTATAATATTTACAATTTTGGCATTCATCATTGAAATAGATTTGGTCCCCATATATAGATATAGAGTTAGGGTATTTATCCCTAGAAATTCATTAAGGTTGACTCTTTACTAGTTAGTATTGTAGTAAGCAAATACTTCATCTTTCAATTATATTAGTATTTTATTGTTTTTAATGATTTTTGTTAGTGTTACAACACACTTTAAGGGGAAGGGATTTTGACCCTATGAACCTAGAAGTTTGTACAATCATTGATTCTTCTAATATAGACTTGTATACACTATTAGGCATGGACTTTAAATCCTAAGGCCCCTTTCTTGATCGCCTCGACGAATATTATTATTGTATAACTAATTTTCTCTATGTCAACTCTTTTTCTTTCCCGGATAGTTAAAGGTATAATTTAAACTTATACATTTCTATAGCATGACATACAATTGCATCTGCACTTTATTTTTCCAATTTGATAGTCATCTACTATAAAGAAATCCATTTGAAATATAAACATAAATCTAATATAACTAATGTGTAAATAGAGTACATTCCTAATTCTACTATGCTAATATTTTTTTGGATATTTTGCTACAGATTTCACTGTCCTTTTAAAAAGAAAACAAGTTTCACATTTCAAAAATGTATTTCATTATCATTCAAATTTTCATAAGAAAAAATATTCTATATTTCTACACTTCTCAATTTAATAAATATGCAACAATAGGTTTTCTACCTAAATACTTTCGTTCATTTCAAAAATCATGATATTTCTTAAATAAAATAACAATATTGGTACAAATGAAACTATCATATTATACCTTTCAATAATTAAAGGAATTATAGCCTAAATCAACTCTAACCATACTTTAATAAATTTTCAGCTAATGTAAAATAACATGAACATATACAATGTTAGACTGAAGGGGAATGTTGTTGGATAAGCCACGTTCCACCCAACCGCTTTCCATAAATTGGTGCAATCTACTTTAATTTTGGCACCCCCATACCCTGTACTATGATATTGTTAGGGAAAAATATTGCAAATTTTTCTTTTTAAGTATGGCCTTCCTAATACCAGTACCTCACACCCTTCTAGTGCTCATAAAAATTCTCTTTTGTTATGGATGGTATTCGAGGAATTTTTTCCATGGCTTAACACTTTTCTTTGAGTGTTCATAACAACTACCATCACATAAAGTGTTAATAGGTACTTGGCTCCCCCACACATCCTCCTAACACACCCAAAAACACCACCATCCCAGTCATGAATTCTAAGGACTTAATTTCCACTATCCAACCACCACTGAAGTTGGTTAACTGAGCCTATATTTTAGGCTTTTTGTCCCAACTTGAATAAATTCTTCAAGGAATTAGTGTAATTGAACTTGGTACATGTCCAATTCTGTTTTTCGAACAATCACCCAGTTTTCCCCCTGATAATGTCATAGTCCATTCATTTTCAATGTGCCTTATCCAGTTGCATACTAATTTTATTAATTAAAAAAAATACCATCTCAACAATTACATAGCTTTTCAACACATGTTCAAAAATTATTTCAAAATAAAACAATTCCTAAAGAATACAATACTATAAATTTTTGGGGTATTATATTTCAGCCCCTCTTAGTAATCAACATCGTCCTTGGTATTTTGTGAAGAATTCCAAGTCTAAAACATAGATGAATATGCCTCTCTAATGGCATCTCCCATGTAGCCTCTTTTAGGCTAAAGTGCTTCCATATCACTTTTATTTGCCTGATAGTTTGATTTCGAAGTGTAGTCTCCCTTTCATCAAGAATTTGTAGTGGTTGTGTTTGAAACTTGCCTTCAGGTTCCACCTCAACCATATTCCAATCAATGACACAAGTAACATCATGTATATATATTGTTTAAAAGAGAAATATCAAAAACATTATGAATTTTAATGTTAGCAGGTAATGCGAACTAGTAAGCCACTGGACCTACTTGTGCTAACACTTCAAATTAGACCACAATATCTTGCTACCAATTTAGTGCAACTTCTCAATAACAAGTTTCTCTTTTTAGGCTTCAATTTCAAGTATACATGATCACCCACGTTATATTCTTTATGCCTTCTTTTCATATCTGCATAAATTTTTTGTTGATTTTGTGCGAATTTTAAGTTCTATCTTCATTTTTGTACTATTTGCTCCATTTCTCTTAACAAATCAGGTCGCAACATAATTTTGTCCACTCATTCATCCCATGCCACTAGTGTTCTACATTTTATTATGTATAAAACTTCAAAAGAGCTCATATTTAAAGAGTTTTAATATCCGTTATTATATGCAAATTCCACTAAATGTAGATATTCTTCCCATTTAGTATGCTTTTCCATATCATACATTCAGAGCATATCCTCAATAATTTGGTTTTTCCTTTTCCTTTCAGTCTATCCATTTTTTTGAGGATGATAAGCAATAATAAAACATAATTGTGTTTTTAACCCTTCAAACAACGCCCTCAAGAAATTTCCTGTAAAATTTGCATCTCTGCCAGATTTTACTATTTTAGGAATTTTATGTAGCGTAAAAATTTCCTTCGTAAAATTATTTGCAATGTTTATGGATTTGTAGGTATATTTTAATGGTATAAAATGTGCAGCTTTGGACAACTTATCCACTAATATAATTGAATCATGTTGTTTATTTTTTAGAAGTAACCCCGCGATAAAATATAATGTTATAAATTCCCATTTCCACACGAATATGGGTAAAGGTTGTAACAATCATGCGGGGTGTCTATGTTCAACTTTCACAAGTTGACATTGCATGCACCTAGGAATGAATTATACTATTTTATTTTTCTAATTTGGCTAGTAATACTCTTTTTTAACAGCAGAAATCATTATCTAGTATCTCGTATGTCTAGAATATGACCTTTCATGATACTCATCTAAAACATTTAGCTTATATTCTAGGGAATTTGGCACAAATATTCTATTTTTGAACTTAATCATCCCTTCCTCATTATATTCCTAGCCTTTAATATGCATCTCTATCCAAATTTTTATGCACATTTTTTGTAATTTATGACTTTATTCATATGTTTAATAGGTTGTTTTGATTCTGGTTATAAAATTTGTTTATGTTTGACTTGTTTTTGTTGCATGAAGTACACTTATTTTTCTACGTAAGGCATCATCAACCTTGTTTTCCTTCCCTTTAATGTGTTTTATTTCAAATTTGTATTCACCAATGAAAGATAACCATCTTGCTTGTCTGGCATTAAGGGTTGGATGATAAAAAAATACTTAAGGTTGAAGTTATGAACCAATAGTATGAACCTTTTTCCTATTAAACAATGTCACCACATCTTTAGGGCATGCATTACAACTGCTAACTATAAATCGTGCATGGCATCATTCTTTTCATGTTCTTTTAGTTTTCTAGATTCATTGGTCCGGGTGGATATTGGTAGCCACCCTCCTATTCCACTTGGACCCATGGGGGATCCACTCAATGAATCTAACATATCACGTGCATTCATGGCATACTAAACAATACCCTTAATTTGACTACATATTGGAAAATACCTCTAAAAAACACATTATTTAACCCCCTAACAATACAAACCCAATACACCTTCACAGTTTAGGAAATCCATACTTTTAATAGATATTGTAGGTATCCAATTTTTCATTAACATTTTTTATACCCCTTTATATTATTTTTATCAACTTCGAGCTCCATTTTTTATACCCGCCAATATAAAAACACTTTACCCCATATTATATGCTCAATATATTATGTCATTTATTCCTCACTATATCTCCCCCAATATGAATGCACGTTGTATGATATTTCTCCCCTAGTGAAGCCCCCATGCTTGGACCCCCACCATTGTTTCTTTCAATTTCCTTAATTGTAGTACAACTTACAATTTTTGGCAATTTTTCGAGTCCTAAACTTCTAGAGATGTTTTGAGGACCTAAACGACATTTTCTTTGGGAAAACAGAGAGACCGAAAAAATTAAAGTTTGATTTAATAATATTTTATCGACCTCCTATAGAAGATATTATAAATGAGGTATTATGATAGAAAAATGGAGAACATATGCCAAAGTTACAACCCCGGGATGTTGAGATTCAACAAGATGATGAGCTTAGTGAAAAGAGTCTCCTTCACTAAGTGGGCCCGCAGGCTATTTTTGGTGCAAGTCTATTTTTAGACATGGTGATCATATTTCAGAAGTTACATGATGCTATTTGTGAATGGTTGATCAAGTTGGAAAAATATATGAAATTCTATTTTTAGAATATTGGGCAAATTCTATTTATAGATCTTCGATCTAAAAATAGAAGTGTCGATTATTATTAGCTCTTAATAATAATATGACAATAAACATCAACTTATTCTCTTGGAGCACTTAATTTCAGTGCACAAATTTGGAAAATCAGTGGGCTGAAGGAATTACGCAATTCCTAGGGTTTACTGGTGGTTCATGCATGGAGGACTCAGTTAGAACTGAAGTGGGAAAGTTATGGCAGAGTTGGAAGAGTATTTCATGGAGTTGTATTCAGTTTAACTCAGTTAGACTCAGTTGAGCTAGTTGTATCTAGTCTAACTGAATGATACACTAGTGAGAGTGGAGTGAATTAATTAGTTAATTAATTCACAAATAATAACTCATTAATCAAATGAACAATACAACAGTTAACTACAGTGCATGGCAGTTCCAGTGGAGACCCAGTGGAGAGATAGGTGAAAGGGCAAGATGGACTATCTGTTGTGACTATAGTGATGCATTGATTGCATCACACACACATTGGAGTTTCCAATGAGGATTGCGCAGTCAAGGAAAGGGTAATTCGAATTCATTTAGAGCTATTCTTCAGCAGGGATTGCACAGTTGAGGCAGGCTAGCAGGAGGGCAAAGATCGGTGCATGGATTTGCAGATTTTTCCTGATTAGTGTGTGACGATTGTATTGTACTGAGAGCTTGATGTACTAAGCTTTGTATGAGGATTGTTACATGATCTCCATGATACATAATATATGATAGTTGGGGTTTTCAGCTTCAGGCTTTCCTGTTAAACAACTGTGTTATGTGAGATTGTTTTTATTTATGCTTCACATGTGTTTGTAATTAATTTTTTGCAAAAGATTAACGGTGGAATGATTCTGTATTTTGCAAGAAGTTAAATATTGTGAGATCAGGGGAATCTAGATGTATGCATGCTTAGTGTATACTAATTTCTACATGGTATCGAAGCCGTGTTAATTCTTGAATATTGCAATTGTGAAGAATTGTTGAGTTTGTGCTGGTGGACAATTCGAATTTGCTGCAGAAAATTCTTGGTGCGACAATTGAGTATACATTGAAATGTCTTTCAATGGGTTGCGATTGGAGTATGCCCTTGAGGGTAGCTCGAATTACATAGCTTGGAAGGATAGGATGGATGCAGTGCTGGAAGATAATGGACTGAAGGAGTTCATCGATAGCGATGTTCCTAAGCCGGGATCTAGTGATGCTGCATTACTTGACGCATGGCAAAAGAAGGTAGCAAAGACAAGAAGAATTCTGTTGGAAGGTGTGAAGGACCATATTGTTTCCAGCCTTCACGGGAAAGCAACTCCATTTGCAATGTGGAAGGCTTTGACAGATTTTTTCCAAAACAACAGCGACCAGAGGAAGTTGGCATTGAAAGATAAGCTCATAAAAATAAAAATGGAGAAGGGCGATAGTATTCCAAAATATCTCACGAAGTTTTTCCACTGTAGGGATGAACTAGGAAGTGTGGGGATTACTGTTGATGATGAAGAATTGGTGAGCTTGGCTCTCCTTGGGCTTTCGAAGAGTTGTAAACAACGAAAGTACGGTAATGGCGGAAGCTGGCAGGATAGGACGACTTTGGTTGTATCTTGTGCGGAGGAGATAAGGCGGGGTACCGAGGGGATGGCTCTACATCGAAGAATGAAGATGAAGAGAATTTCACTTTGGCTTCCAAAGAAAGGAAAGGGAAGGGAAGAAATTTTCTTCAAAATCCGGTAAAGGCAAGAAGCATTTGTCCAAGGTGAAGTGTTTTCATGGTCACAAACATAGGCATTGTTACTAACATCCACGGAAGAAAAGAGCAAAGAAGGCTACGGAGGCTGCAGCTGGAGAGGCCTTAGCCTCACAATTTGAACTTGATTTCTCTTTGATCGCATGCTTGGTTTCAAGCGCAATGGGATCAGTGTGGTATCTTGATAGTGGTGTGTCTTTCCATATGATGGGAGACAAAGAGTTGTTTAGGGACTTCGAAGAGAAGGACCTCTAGATGCATATAGAGATGGGTGACGATGGTCAGTACAGTGTGACTAGCATTGGGACCATTACCTTTGAGAGGGAGTCCGGTAGTCCATTCTTGTTGAAGGATGCTATGCATGTTCCAGGTTTGAAGAAGAACTTGGTCTCGGTCGCAATGCTGGAAGACAAAGGTTATGATGTTACTTGCTTTCGGTGAGGAAAAGCCTTTCTTCGACATAAAAAAATGGGTCCAAGCCAGAAGATAGGGGTTCAAATTAAGAATCTCTACAAGCTGGAGGTAGATGGATGCGCTACAATGGTGGGCAAAGTAGAAGAAGTGGTGATCTGGGATGAGGGTGAGTTAAGGCACAGGATATTGGGCCATCTTCACCATGGCACTTTGAAAATTTTGCAGCAAATTTCTACTGGACTTTCCAAGGGTACTCTTGCGCAGTCAGATTAGTGAAAAGGATGTATAATGGGTAAGTTTGTAAAGACCACCTTTCATGAGAAGAAGAACATTGCTTTGGTGATCCTAGAGAGAATTCACACAGACGTTTGTGGACCATTCTTGGTTGCTTCAACAGCGAAACACAGGTATTATGTGATATTTGTTGATGACTATTCGTAGGTGTTGGATCTTCATGCGAAAAGAAGAGCGAAACGTTCTCAATGTTTTGTGAGTTCAAAGCATTGGAGAAGAAGGAGTCGAGGGAAATGATGAAAGCTCTACGAGTGACAGAAAACTCATAGCGCCTCATAACCCACAATAGAATGGGGTCGCGGAGAGGAAGAACAGAATGATCGTGGGTACTGCACGAGCTATGCTGCATGACTAGGGCCTACCAATGCACTTGTGGGTGGAAGCATGCAACACTGTGGTTTATGTGAAAAATTGTTGTCCTCATAGAGTGCTTGGCATGAGTACACTTGAAGAAGCTTTTACTGGTAAGAAGCCTGATATTTCTCATTTGAAGATTTTTGGCTCATCTGTTTACATTCATGTGACAAAGGACGCCAGGAAGAAGCTGGAGCCGACTGCAGAAGTTGGGATATTTGTGGGGTACACAGAAACACCCCATAATTATCGTGTGTATTTGCCGGACAGTCGGATGACTGTGGTGTGACGGGATATAAAATTCAATGAGGTGAAAGCCATGAAGTTGTTGCTTGAGAGGGAGCTACACTTGCATGCAGAGGAGGAACTTCTTGTTCCCAAAGATGAGCCTCTAGATGTTGATCAACCACAAGAGGAGATTCATGGAGTGGAGTATTCCACTCATGTAGAACCAAACACCAGAAAAGGCAGAAAACATACCACAGAAGCTGAGAGACTGAAGCTTGATGCGGCATAGAATGTAGGAGTCACTACATCACAGCGCAGACAGAGATAGTCACCTAACCAATTTACTGGATACATGGCTCTTATGAGCAAGTGTATCGTGACAGAGCCATCTTATTTTGAAGAAGCAGTGCAGGAGCCCACATGGGTAGATGCCATGGTGGAGGAGTATGACTCCATTTTCAGAAACAGTGCTTGGGATATTGTTCCAAGGCCGGTGGGAAAATCAGTTGTAGGATCAAGATGGATCTACAAGGTAAAGCAAGATGCTGATGGGAGCATCGAGAAGTATAAGGCAAGATTTGTTTCCCAAGGCTTCCCACAGATTGAGGGGATTGACTATGAAGAAACCTTTGCACCTATCGCACGGTAATCTTCCATACAGACCATCCTTTCTCTCTCAGTGCAGATGGGTTGGCACATTCATCAAATGGATGTGAAGTATGTGTTCCTTAATGGGATCATTGAGGAAGAGGTGTACATTGATCAGCCTGAAGGATTTGAGATCTTCAGCAATGAGTCGCATGTGTGTAGGCTAAAAAGAGCACTGTATGGGTTGAAGCAAGCACCACGTGCTTGGTACACATAGATCGACAGCTATTTCACTGAACTTGGCTTCACCAAGAGTGAGGTGGATGCAAACCTGTACCAAATTGTGGTGGAGAGTAAGCTTTTAATCATTTTTCCTTATGTTGATGATTTAATACTTATGAGTGATGAGCAGTTGATACACTCATGCAAGGCAGATCTTGCAAAGGAGTTTGAGATGAAGGATTTTGGCCTCCTTCATTATTTCCTTGGATTGGAAATATGGCAGCGGGAAGGTGAACTGTTTATGTCTCAAGGAAAGTATGCCCAGGAGATACTGGAGAAGTTTCACATGCAAGGCTGCAAGCCTATCAACACTCCTCTTCCAGGAAATTGGAGGAAAGAGGATGCTACATCGGCAGAGGTAGTGGATGCCATTGTTTATCGACAATTGGTGGGTTCGCTCATGTATTTAGTTAAAACAAGACCGTACATATGCTATTCGGTGAACCAGCTTTCACAAGCGATGGTTAAGCCTACCAAGCTCTTTGTAAGGCAGGAAAGCATGTCCTGAGATATCTCAGGGGCACATCTGAGTATGGTTTATGGTACAGATAGACGGATAAGGTGAATTTGCATGGCTTCATGGATGCAGATTGGGCAGGCAGCCCAATAGACAGAAAGAGCACATCAGGAGGGATTTTCAGTATCTGATCTACAATAGTTTCTTGGTACAACAGGAAACAAATATTTGTGGCACTCAGTTCAGTGGAAGCAGAATACATGGCAGCAAGTCAAGCTGCATGTGAGGCTATTTGGATGAGGAAGATCCTGGTTGGTTTTTTCGGTTCACATTTAGATCCCACAGTGATACATTGTGATAATCAGAGTTGCATTAAACTCTCGGTTAATCCTGTGTTTCATGATAGATCTAAAAATATTGATATCTGGTATCATCACATTAGATATTGTGTGCAACAGAAGATCATGTTGCTTCAATACATTCCTACGGAAGATCAGGATGCAAATATTCTAACGAAGGTGCTCACCAGGAGCAAGTTCGAATACCATAGAGGCAGGATCGGGGTGAAGGATAATCCCTATCTTGTTGAGAGGAAGTGTTGAGATTCAACAAGATGATGAGCTTAGTGAAAAGAGTCACCTTCACTAAGTGGGCCCGCAGGCTATTTTTGGCACAAGTCTATTTTTAGACATGGTGATCATATTTCAGAAGTTGCAGGATGCTATTTGTGGATGGTTTATCAAGTTGGAAAAATAGATAAAATTCTATTTTTAGAATATTGGGAAAAGTCTATTTATAGATCGTCGATCTAAAAATAGAAGTGTCGATTATTATTAGCTCTTAATAAGAATCCGACAATAAACAACAACTTATTCTCTTGGAGCACTTAATTTCAATGCAAAAATTTGGCAAATCAGTGGGCTGAAGGAATTACGAAATTCCTAAGGTTTACTGGTGGTTCATGCATGGAGGACTCAGTTAGAACTAAAGTGGAAAAGTTATGACAGAGTTGGAAGAGTAGTTCATGGAGTTGTATTCAGTTTAACTCAGTTAGACTCAGTTGAGCTAGTTGTATCTAGTCTAACTGAATGATACACTAGTGAGAGTGGAGTGAATTAATTAGTTAATTAATTCACAAATAATAACTCATTAATCAATTGAACAATACAACAGTTAACTACAGTGCATGTCAGTTCCAATGGAGACCCAGTGGAGAGATAGGTGAAAGGGCAAGATGGACTATCTGTTGTGACCATAGTGATGCATTGATTGCATCTCGATATACATTGGAGTTTCCAATGATAATTATGCAATCAAGGAAAGGGTAATTTGAATTCATTCAGAGCTATTCTTCAGCAGGGATTGCGCAGTGGAGGCAGGCTAGTAGGAGGGCAGAGATCGGTGCATGGATTTGCAGATTTCTTCTATGTTAGTGTGTGACGATTGACTATACTGAGAGCTTGATGTACTAAGCTTTTTATGAGATCGTTACATGATCTCCATGATACATAATATATGATAGTTGGGGTTTTCAGCTTCAGGCTTTCCCGTTAAACAACTGTGTTATGTGCGATTGTTTTTATTTATGCTTCACATGTGTGTGCAATTAATTTTCCACAAAATATTAACAGTGGAATGATTATGTATTTTGAAAGAAGTTAAATATTGTGAGATCAGGGGAATCTAGATGTATGCATGCTTAGTGTATACTAATTTCTACATAGGAAGTTGACGTTCCAACTAACCCCAATGGGGCCGACAAGCTTTTGGCGTTTCATCTCCTAAGGCTAGGTTTTTGGGTGTTTAGGTGTCCCATTCTTTCTTAATGATAAAAAATCCTCTCAGACTCATTTTAACACATTTTAGAAGGCATGTGTCTGCCACATCTATTCTCAGAGATAATCTACCATCGCCTTAGCTAGTTTATTTCCATTCTGCATGTAACAATTTTAGGTACTTTGTTATTACTGAATTGAAGTTATGTTTTCATTGTATCTATGTATTTCATTTCATTCCTTCATTAATTTGAATCATTCATAACAAATATCATGTCCCTCCTGAGTCAACACACCCCTTAATCTTTCTTTTGATGCATTTGTACATACCACAATCTCTTTGTAAATGCCAATGATTTTTAATACAAGATTTGTTGTAAGTAAATGTTTTAGTTTCTTAACACTTTCTTGGCATTTAGAAGACAAATTAAGCTTACGATTTGTTTTCTGTAGATAGGTTATAGGCCAGGCTATATTTGAAAACCACTCAATACACCTTTGGTAATAACCTGTGATTCCAATATAGGATCTTATATCAGTTACATCTTTAGGTACAAACTAGTCCATAACGACCTTTATTTTCTTAGGGTATATAATGATACCTTCTTTAGATATCACATATCCTAAATACTACACTTTTTCCTTGTAAAATTCACACTCACTAAACTTTGCATATAAATGATGCTCCCTTAAATTCTATAATACAATTATCAAGTACTCTTCAAGCTCAACCTCATTCTTACAATATATAGGAATATTGTCAATAAAAATCAGCTCAAACTTGTCCAAGTATTTGCTGAAAATATTATTCATCAAACACATAAATGTAGTTGGAGCGCCAGTCTTCCAAAAAGGAATGAATACAAACTTGTAGTGTCCATATCTCGTCTACAAATAATTTTTATGTATGTCTTAATCTTTAATATTGATTTGATGATAACCAAAACTTAGATCTATTTTTGAAAATATCTTAGCTCCTATATCGCAATTAAATAAATCATCTATCTTTAGAAGAGGATACTTACTTTTGATGGTCATTTTGTTTAGTTGTCTATAGTCAATATACAACCTGAAATTTCTATCATTTTTTTGACAATCAAGCCCTACACATCCCAAGGTGACACATTGAGTCTTATATAATTTTTCCTAACAATTATTATAGATGTATTTCAACCCTGTTAAATCAAGTAGACTCGAGTTGGTACAATGCTTTAGACATAGGCATATATCTAGGTGTTAAATCTACGATGAAGTCAATATCTCTTTTGGGTCGTAGTCCCATAATTTCATATGGGAAGACACCTTTAAATTCCTTCAAAATAGAAAAATATTCCAGACTGGGCTTATTATTTTCAGCTGTAGAGTCTAAAATTTGAACAACAAATACTTTATATCATTTTCTGACACATTTTTTCATTTATAGTACTTAAATTTGTCTCACAAAAATAGGTTTAAGTATTCCTAAACTGTTCTTACATTCCCATCGTCATCAACACACTCAAATATATTATGTCAGAAATTCAAAAGAACTCTGTGTTTCTCTAGCCAAACCATACCTATTAGCACATCATAATATCCTAACAGAAGGATATTTAATTTTTCTAATGTTTTCATTCCATTCATGTCTAAGTTACAATTGTGTATTATTTCAGTAATCTTTCTTTACATCCATGTAGGAAGTTGCACTAGCCAAGCTTGTTTGTGTTTGTTTTTGCTTAATTTACAATTTTCCACAACTTTAGGTGATAGATAACTTTGACTAGATCCAGGATCTATCAGAAAAAAAATAGGTTTAGATGATAGAACTTCTACTTCAGCCAATGATGGTTTATGTTATACATGTCGATCGTCCAAGGTTGCATTGATTCTGGGTATATTTATGTCTATATCATTTATAGTTGAAGCTTCTTGTATACGATGGATTGCACTTCTATCATTTCCTTTATTATTTGGGTAGTTTCTAGCTAAATGAGGTTCTCCATAGTTCCAACATTTAAGTGGCTACCTGACATATCCGCCCTTTTCATTTTTGAATGCTTCTGATTGAGTTTGCTTGGGAATAAGCTTGTATGGAGTTTTCTATTTCTATTAAAACTACTACCTTGAAAACTTCTTGTCCTATCATAAAATCTTGAGTTTCTTCATTTGAATTCACTTCTACCTCTCTTCTTGTTCTGTCGTGTTTTTAATTGTTCGTATTTTTTATTAAATTATTGGTAACAGAGTTTAGGTTTTTTTATTACATCCTCCATAGTCTTAGGGTTATCAAATTCAATTATGTTTATATAAGATGCATGTAAATAGCTCAAGAATAGTCACACCTTAGCTTTTTCCTCTCTTAAATAAGGTACATACCTTAATAGTTTTAAAAATTTAGCAACGAACTCATCAATAGACATATTCCCAAGTTTTAAATCATGGAATTCCCTAAATTCATCGTCAAAATATTTCTCTGTTAGATATTCCTGCTAGAACAAATTTTCAAATTGTTTCCAAGCCATCTCCTTCTCTCTAAATCCATTTGTAGTGTTAGTATTTTTACACCATATGGAAACTATCCCACTCAGTTGATATATTGCTAATCTTGCCTTTAGGTTGCTAGAATATCTATAAACTTGGAAGTACTTGTTCATTCACAACAACCATGCTTGAACCTTCTCTTCCATGTCTCCTTCATACACTTGTGGTCTTAACTTCTTAAATTCTCCTTGCAACTCATCTACCTTAGTATTTTTAGTTAAGGAGGCCATATCCTATCTATCACTACTTTCAGAGGACTCAACTATCACTTTTCCTTTTCCCTTTTTGTTAGAAGATCCTTCACCTTTGTCTTCTTGTTCTTTCCTTTTTAAGCTTTCTTTTCTTTTATCTCTAATATTATAATTTTAACCATTGTGCTTTATTTATTATCTATCAATAATGATTTTTAGTAGTATAACATTAATGTCTTGTTGTTTACCTGATATTTTAATGATTTTCCATTATCTGTTCTGTACCTTGCTAACTTTGTTATCATGATTTGTACAGTCTCTAGCAATGCAAATTATACATCCTGTTTTTTATTTTTATTTTTTATTATTTTTATGATTTATATCCTAATTTAAATCGTTGTTTAGTTCCACACAAATTTATTTTCCATATCCTTCATGGTGCTATACTATCTTCATCTCTATTATGTTCATTGTTTACGTTCCTTTCTTCCTCTGCCATTTCTGAACATATATGAATTCTTAATTTAATAAATCCATCCAACATTTTTATTTTTCAGCACATAATAAGGATCCAATGTGGTAACTTGACTTTGATATCATTTATAATATATCCCAAATACTCTATTTTTTTGTTTTTTTATTTGTTTATTTTTATTTATTTATTTTTATATAAATCAATACAATAAATATATCAATTTCCATTCTTGGAATTTTTATTTTTGTACTAGAATAATAAATAATAAATGAATATATAACCTTAAATAAACAAAATCAATATAATTTAATAGTAGGGATCAATATAATTTAATGTGTTCCCTACCATTGAATTATCAACTTCTCATATTCTTATATTAAATTTAAGGTTTATACCCTACTTTTATTTAAATAGATGAAATAGTTATTCATACATGCATCATCAATGTAATATCTCTTTCAAGACTTATTATTAGTAAAATCTAAACATATATCTGAAACACACCTTTATTAAATCTAAACATATATAAACATAAAAGGTGTTAGCAATTGTATATATATAAACACATTGTTACCCCTTTGAAACACACTAATGTTAAATGGCACTAACTAGAGGGTTAACATATTAATTTTGGCATTTAGTTACTTTAACATTATCACCTATTTTTCCGGATGCGGATGATTCATCGGAATGACGGGACATCAGTCCCTGGGCATCTCCCAAGGAGACTCGCATGGGATAGCCAACTGGCCCCCTGCGACTCCATTAATATGAACATTAATATGCCAGCTCTCGACGCATTAATTCTCCATCGTCGGCATTCTCCCCGCCTCGTTCTACTCCGTCGATTCATTATGGCCTTCGTCTCCAGCTATCCAGAACATTCTTGCTCCACCTGTTTCTCTTTGCATCTCCTCTGCAGTGTTTGCCCTGAAGCATGTGCTGAGGCCAGCGCCCGCACACAGACAGGGAGGCGTTGCTCCTTGCTCAGTTGTATTGAAACCACACCGGGCTCTCATTTTTCCCACAGTGCTTTTTGCTTCTCCAACGCAAATTTGCAGATTCCTCTTGGATCTCAACGTGAGTTCGACTCAGCCCCGTCTTGCTCCAATTGTCTCAGGCCTTTGCAAGCAGACGAGCCCGCCATCCTTAGGCTCCGACATAGGATGCGATGCTGCCGTGGTTCAACCCGTGGTCGACCTGCAAGCTAGAGACCCTCTTCCATTCGGGGCAAAGCGACTTCCTCTGAAGATGCTGAGGGATGATAAGGCCAGGCCACCCGCAGTCACTGGGGAAGTGACGGTTCTCCTAGTTCTGCTCACGAAATTCAGCCCCCTCTGCATCCCTCGAGACCCTTCTCCACTGCACCACGCCCATCGGGCAGTCATATCTTGAGGCAAACCTCGCAGAGGGCGGAGCTCCGCTTCGACTGCTCGTTTGATCGACCCACTGTTATTGCTTACATTACTGTCACCTTGCGTGAGGAGTCGACTCTCTCTCCTCCTCCTTTGTCCGGGCCACCTCCCTTGCCTTTTGGGTTGCGCACTGCCCCAGCTGCGTTTTCCTCTGAACCTTCGGTTGCTCCCCCTACTACTGCTCCTCCCACCTTGTGTCAATTTACAATGCAGGTGGATGCAATGCCTACGGGCAATGAAGGTGACCAGAACGAAGGCGCAGGTGATGATGGTGACCAGAACGAAGATGCAGAAGATAAGTACTGGTGTCGCATAGTGGAGGAACCGCCTTCACCAGCCCACAAGCAGTGACTCCGGTTAGCCTGGTTTCTACATGGTTTTTGAGTTCCTCTATTTTGAAAGATGCACTGTTATTTTAGCTGTTTACAGCAGCAGAAGCTGCATGCTACTGAAGGTTTTTTTTTTCTTATGTTGTATGTAATGGACTATGCACCGGTTTCCCTGTCAAGGGCAGTGAAATCTCTCCTAACAAAACTGGTTTCCCATACAGGGCAGTTCTTCACTCTGTTAAAGCATGGACATCAAGCCCAGCTTCAGGCTCACACAGCTGAACTGAGGCAGTTTTGTAATACTATGTTTCTATAATAGAATTAGCATAATTTAGAAAAAAAAACATTATCACCTATTTTGTTTCCCTCATATATTTTATTAACTGGAAATTTTCCTGAAGTTTCTTGAAGTCTTGTAAGAATGGTGAGTTGGAAAGCACTTTGTATATCTATGACCCAGATGTAGTAACGTTAACCCTGCCCACATGTCTTTTGTTCCATGATAGACAGGCATGGTAATTGAAATTGGCCGTCAACGAGGCGTTAGTTAATGATAGGGTATTATGCATTGTATGTTTCATTTTCTAAACTTATGTTTGCTTGTCTAAAAGGTCTTTGTGTCGACCCTATGTTGTTTTTCACATAGAACTCTTGTGTGCTTCCATTATTGTTCGAGACAGTGCCTCTCTTTGCTACAGATTCCTTATGCATTATTGCTTTCTTTTCCACAATAACATTGGCGCTAGTGAGGGTTTTTACTGAGTTTGTGTTATGTTATAATGAAAATTACAATGGTTATCACCATTTTCCATCTACCCATTTCTAAATCCTAGTTTTATTATTTTCCTAAGTACTAATGGTTCACTGTCAATGGGAATCGACACAATAATATATATATATATATATATATATATATATATATATATATATATATATATATATATATATATATATATATATGTATATATACTTTCCTTATTTTTTTTCATATACTGTCATGTATCTAGAGTTAGGATATTTATCCCTACAACTTCATTAAGGTTGGGTCTTTACTAGTTAGTATTGTAGTAATCAAATATTTTGTCTTTCAACTATATTTGTATTTTATTGTTCTTAATATTTTTTTTGTTAGTTTTATAACATACTTTAAGGAGAAGAGATTTTGACCCTATGAACCCACAAGCTTGAAAATCATTGAGTCTTCTAAGATAGACTTCTATACACTACTAGGCAAGGGCTCAAATCCTAAGGCCTCATTCTTGGCCACCTCAACAAATATTATTACTGTATAACTAATTTTCTCTATGTCAACTCTTTTTCATTCCTAGATAATTAAATGTATAGTTTAAATTTATACATTTCTATATTATGATATATAATTGTATCTGTGTTTAATTTTTTCAATTCAATAGTAATCATCCAGTAAAGAAATTAATTTATAATATAAATAGAAAGCTACAATACCAATCATGTATTTATAATAAAGTAAATTCCTAATTTTAATTTGCTAATAATTTTTTGAAGATTTTGCTACAGATTTCTCTATTCTTTTAAAAAGAAAACATATTATGCATTTCAAAAATATATTTCATTATCATTTAACTTTTCTTAAACAAAGATATTCTATATTATCACATTTTTCAATTTAATAAATATGCATCAAAAGGTTTTCTACCCGTTCATTTAAAAAATCATGATATTTCTTAAAATACCGTGATAAATGAAACTGTCCTATTCCACCTTTCAATAACAAAGAATATGTATAGTCTAAATCAACTTTAAGTAGACTTAAACCAAATAAATAAATTTGTAACTACGGTAAAAGAACTTCAACTAAACAATGGTCACCATAAATGCCCAAGACTTAACTTCCACTGAAGTTGGTTAACTTAGCCTATATTTTAGGCTTTTTGTCCCAACTCGAATTTCCTCAAGGAAGTGGTGTAACTGAGCCTGCCACATCTCCAATTCTGTCTTTTCGAACAATTTTTTTCCCTCATAGTGTGACAATCCATTCATTTTCAACGTGTCTTATCCAATTGCGTATTAATTTTATTAATTACATAGGTTTTCAACGCATGATAAAAAAGTTTTTCAAAATAAAACAAGACCTGCACAATGAAGTATTACATTTACGAATAAAAATTAATTATAAATATTTCACTAATAATTTGATAACTAAATTATGATCGTTTTTTCATAAATAAAATATAAATATTATTTAATTATTATATATTTTAATTTTTTTAATCTATATATATTTTATTTTATTATTTTAAGATGAATAAATTCAATATCCCAATAATATGATTTAATATAGATCCGGCGTCGAAGTCTTGCACTTCACCCACCTTGCCGAGATAGAACTCTAATTTAATGCAAACATTGGTCACCAGCCACGAAGTCTTGTGTCGAGATGCTTGTCAGCTACCTGCCTTCTTGATACCCATCGACAATAATTGCACCATTACATTTCTGAGAAGTCTTTTGCAACCGTGCCATTTTTGGCTTTGAACTCAAAACGAAGTGCAAAATCTATTGAAGACAAAATAATTGTGGGACAAACATGTATAGGTTCAAAGATGTTTCATTAATGTGGATGAAGGAACTTGTCAAGTCATTTATTTATCATAACACAATTCTCATTATATCATGCTTGCCAAATCTTTATGACACATAGGTTAATGACTAACGTGGTTAAGAGGATATTCAATTTGCCAAATCTTTATGACACGTGGGATTTAATTACTATTGGGTTATCCAAATCTTTATGACACGTGGGATTTAATTACTATTGGGTTATCCAAATCTTTATGACACGTGGAATTTAATTACTATTGGGTTATCCAAATCTTTATGACACATGGGATTTAATGACTATTTTACTAAGAGATTATTCATACAAGGTTCAAAGATGTTTCATTAATGTGGCGATGAAGTCACACATGAATAAGTTATTTATTAATCATAACACAATTTTATGGTTTCTACTCAAATGAAATATAAACGAGTACGCAGTTACTTGTACAATCAGAACATATTTTTTATTATTTTAACTAAAATGAAATAAAAACCATTACAAAGTTATTCTATTTATCCATTACATTACAAAGTTACTCTATTTATCCATTACATTACAAAGTTACTTTACTTATCCATTACAGATTTAAAATCATTACGAAGTATGCTATTTTCAAGAAGATAACAATAAACTATTTGATGAATATCAGATTTTGAAAGAAGATCACGATGCCTTGTTACGACTCACAAAAATGAGATTATTCAAGACTTGCATGAGTGCAAACAAAAACTCGAGCAAAAAGTCAGTCACCGACATAATGCTAGGATATTGATGTGGTTGAGCTGCCATGTTCACCTATTACTTCTTCAACCCTTCATGGAGTTGATTGTCATAAGCCTGAGGTTGATGATCATGAATTATTGCATGCTTTTAGGTTACCCATATTTGAAAAACACACTATTTCTGCTCCCGATCATTGAGAAAAATGAGATATACCAGAGTAGGACTTGGGAAAATGGATAGGGAATTAATGTTCTTATTGCTCATGAAGTGTATTAATTTACTACTTATTCTTAGTTATATTGAATTTGGGAAGATGTCATTTGTTGCAGGTGGAGTTCAGACTGCATTGTTAGAAGAGTAGCCCCTTACTGACGATGTTGTGCAGATTGATGATCATGTCTATCCCAATAATGGTGTTGTTGATGTACACAGTTGTACTCTTATTAGTGCACCTCGCTTAGAGCTTATAAATAACAATACGAGCATACAAATAGGGTTAATATACCCAAGAATCAAAGTTCTTAGGGCCCTGGTAGCTATGCATTTAGTTCATTATAAAGATGATGTGAAAGGCTAAACCATGGACTATTTCCAACTATCAAGATTGATTGTGGTTTCATTGATGAATGGTCATGGCATCATTTGAATTGGTGTTTTCAAACTTCATATCATCATGTATCATTAGTTGTGTATTGATATAACATTCCTATTGTTTGTTGTGGATTTTTATTGCTCCATGAGTTTTGTTTGGTGGGGGGGGGGGGGTGGAGTTTGATGATGAGTAGAAAATGTTTTCTTTTATTGATCATCTGGATTCTGTTATCTTGATCTCTTGTTGATAATATTTCCTTATTTGAGTTGATAGTGATAATGTGCACATTTCTTCAAGATTGGTTGTACTATGTTTTGGTTAGCTTTTGTAGTCAAAACAAAAGGGGGAAGCTATGCTAAGTAATTTTTTTTCCTCCAAGTTCTTTTATTTATTTTACCATTCTTCCCGTTTAGACCATTCAATGTTTACAAACCTTATTGTTCAGTTGTTGGTTGATGACGGTTGCTTCTGTTTAAAGCATTTGTTTCAATTCTTTACCAATGCCTATCTAAAGAATTTATGAAGTGGTTGTGAGTGATTGTCTTTCTTGTGCCTCTGTAACATCTTATACTTTAGAGTTAAAAAAATTTAAGTGAGGTTTTTAGGTTCCCACCTTCAAAATTTTGGTACTTCTTGATTGGAGTGGGTTTTTCTTCTTGTCATTCAAAAATCATCGTGGGATCTACAATTTCAACTCCACGTTTATTTGAGCACTATCGTGTTTCTCCCTTTTGGAGAGATTTTTTTTTTCTTTTTTCGATAGGCTTTTATCATTTTCTCTAAGTTATGATAGTATGTACTTGGGTGTACCTTCTCAAGTGTTGTTTTTGAGACCCAATTTTTGTTTATGTTTCACTTAGTTGGGGGTCGGGGGGGCTGGGGTGGGGAGGTGGTGTTAATGTTGGTCTTTTCCAATGTTGCATTTTCCAAAGAGCCAACTATAGTGAGTTGTGCGCTCACTTATAAGTTCTTATCTTCCTAGTTGTCATAGTTATTTTTAGCTAACTCTAGGCATCTTCCATTGTAATGAATGGAAGACATATTTGTGTATTTTTCATGCAGTGAATAATATATTTTATAATCTTACATTTACATGAGAATTCCATGGACAAAGTAAATCATTTCAATGATAGTTCTTCAAATTTAAGTGTTTAGAAGGATTTTCAATGACATAATAATAATTGGCATGGTTATATGTAAATTTTCATATAAATTGTGTAGGATGTATTTATGTATTAGTTTTTCTTAATAAATGTATAAAGTATCCACATAATCTTCAACTTGTAGACATATAACTTATTTAAGTGCTCTAATCATTATCCATATGTTAATAGCTGAAAAACTCATAATTCAATTATTTTTTAAATTTTTTTTTCACTTTCCTTATTCCCTTATAACCATCCTTTCACCCACAATTAAAAAAGACATGCTATTCTTTACATTTCCTTCACAATCCAAAACCTTTTTGATATATTTTTACTCAATTATTCTTTTACATATGAAGCTTTTTTAATTTTAATTTTTTAATTACATGAATGAAATCCAAAGTTGTTTTTATGTGCAAATATGCTAATCAATAAAATTCAAGTTATCACCATCAACCTAGAGTGATTTAGAGGTATTATTATATCCCTTTAATTAAGGTGTTAAGCATTCATTTACTTCCAAAATTGTTTATATGTGCAAATATGTAAGTCAATAAAATGCAAGTTATCACCATCAACCTAGAGTGATTTAAAGGTGTTATTCTTATATTTCTTTAATTAAAGCTTTAAGCATTTACAAGATTACTTAAACTTCATTCATAAGATTACTTAAACTTTTATTATGAAGTACAATGTAGATATCATAAACTTATATAGAAAAATCTTTCTTAATGTTGATTTGACCATATTTTTTGGAAAGATATTTCTTAATTTTGATTTGACCATACTTTTTGACATTGTGAATGTGGAGGTCATTACATTCCACCGAACAACATCAAGGTAGTTACTTCCATTAAAAGGAATCAGAATGACTAGATTGGTCACTACATCCTTCTCTCATACAATTTTTCTTTAAAATTCATGTTTTGAATACATATCTCTCGCAATCGCATATGGGAATAATCAAAACCACGTAAGAAAACACATGAAGCTTATGTAATAAATAGAATATGTTTTATTGAGTTTTGTATTTAAGTTACTATGTAATCTAAGGAGTTGAAGTTTAATAGAAATTCAGATATGTATTTAACAAAATTGGATGGAAATTTTTTGAAATATAAATTATAGCTTTAAAATTTTGGGTATCCAGGACTAAGTTTTTGATGGTGTTATATTTATTTCCATTGTAAAAACATAATTCAAAAATTTTCACAGACAAATTTTTGAAAAATAAATAAATAAATAAAATATTTCAATAAAAAAATGACCATTAAAATTGTCACCATAGTAAACAACAACTTCAAGTCACAACTTAGAATAAAAATAGAATAAAACTAAACTTGAGCATTAAATTAAAACAATGCACAAAAACACACATTGATCGATTAATAGACAAGTGCTTATTTCTAATAATATTTCTCTCGTTTAAATTAACATCTCTATCCATTCATTGTTTTTTATTTTTTCTATCGAGCATAATGTTACAATTACAATTATAATGGTGAATTATGTGTATTGTAAATTAATTTGATATAAATTTATTCATATAAAATTGATATTTAATTTACAATTTTATTATAACAAAATAAAAGTTGTAATAATAATAATTTAATTTTAAAGTCATGGTCAAGTCAGAGACTAAATTGATTTATAAGACTTTTTTATTTGTGAGATAAAAGATCTACCTCCGCACAATGATTTAACTACTAAATCTACAAAAATATACATAATCTATCTCTCTAATTTTAAACCAATAACCTTTAAAAAAAAACACATACTCTTAATCATTATAACTATTACTACAAATTCTACTAACTTGACACAACATCATCTCGTTCAATCCATTTGAAAATGAACTTCCTATTAGAACAATGATCTATTTTCACTTTAAAAAAAAAAGAGTTTTGATCACCTCATAATTCTATTTACGAGTGCTCATGGTTGATCACCAATTCACAAAGCATTTCTTTTATTGTACCATTGTTATTTATCAAAATTATATTTATTATTCAGTAAATCACCGAAATGTTAATGGGCTGATGCGATTCAACACATATAGAATACTACAAGGAAAATGAGGGAACAATCTGATGATAACTCTTATCCTCGAGAGGTTAGGTTTGCTTAGTTTTTGTTTATTAGTAGTATGGATTTACCTATTTGAAATAAATATGAGTTAAACATTTTGGAATTTAATATATATTGATTAATTTACATGTTAACATTAGAAATTTTTTTATTATTGGAAGTTATTTTTTATTTTTGTTTTTTTATTATTATTATTTATGATATAAATTTATTTAATTAAAATAAATATAGATTACAATAAATTGTAATATTTATATTAGTAGTTGAGGAAGATTGAACATATCTAAAAGCAATTTATTATGTTTACAATATTAAGATTAAAGGAAATATTCTCTATTATATTTTTTTGATTGAAGAAAGTATTTCTATTATTGAAAGCATGTTTATGACTTATGTATAAGAAGAAGCTATAAAACATGAAATCCAAGAGGTTTCCTAATATTTTTTGTAACTTTATAAGCGAGGATGGCATAAGGATACTTAGTCCTGGCTAGGCCATTGAGAGATAATGGAGGATATAATTTTGCATGATAAGAAAAATATTAAAAATATTATTACTTAAAAATTGAAGAATAAATTGTGGGGATATAAAGAGTTAGAGGGAAAATATAAACTAAGATATTATAAGACGGTCATCAACCCTAACCCTGAAAATAAAAAATATCTATCTGTCTTGACTAGCATTAAAAAAGAAAAAGACATTACTAAGATAATAACTAAGTCTCATGAGGTTCATAGTGAAACTTAGCATTGGTCAATTCCCAAAATGCTTTGGGATGAAAGAATCTATGACCTTTGTGATACTAAGAGGGTGGAAGACGAAATTTTTTTTCTCTTAGATTGTCTAGCTTATACTCACATTCAATCTAATTTTCAAACTATTTGTCATACTACTAACCTTCTTGACCTTTTAAGCTAGCAAAACTATGGTGATATTGGAACACATCTCTCACTGTCTTTTAAGCACAGAAGTAAAATATTAATAAATTTTGATTAATCATTTTCCTTCTTAAGCTCTTGTAGACCATATAGGTTTTAGTGGACATTAATCATCATCAAAATAATAAATACTTTACAATTATATGTATATTTATCACTCAATTAAAAATTTAATAATATTGTATTTTTTTATTCTTTATTGCATAGGTTTATTTTTCTAATTATTAAAAATAAATTGGAATATCACTAAGATTACAAGAGTGCTAGGAGGATTTTCAATTTTGTCTAGATTTAGATCAAGAAGTAACATTAGATATGTATTTATAAAGAAACAAAAATAAGGTGAACATAAGGATTACATATATTGGTTACCTAAATAAAAATATAAGAGTATTATGGCACTTCTCTACTCTCGTTATTACTGTTTTTTTAGTACTTTAACTCCATGTTTGCACCTGGTTGTGCTTATAGGGGAGTAAGGGCTAGCAAGTTTTTTTTTTTTTGATAAATTGGGCTATTCTATATTAATTCGATAAAAGAAAAATTACATATGCTACAGGCAGGTTTGTAAGCTGCGCTTAACCAATCCCAGCCTTAGTTGCTCGGTTTCAGGGATGCCTCCGTGGAGGAAACCAGCCCAGAAAGTACTTGAGACAGGAAATTAAAAAATGCGCAGCAGCCCTGATGTATCTAGATATTACAAAATATGCAGAAACAAGGGTATAACTTGAGATGCCCTAGTGGTAGCATGCTTGAAAAAAACCATGGAAGAATTGAGCCACTTCGTAGTCCTCAATATTCATCTTCATCATCACTTTCGGGGACTTCCTCCTTTATGGGGCCTGCGTACGCGTGTGCAACCGCTTCCTTAGAGTCTACCACTGGACGCCTAGGTTTGGGGACAGGTGCGCAGAGGATGGGGGACTCCAGATCCTCAGCATCAGGGACACGCATCCATGTGCCTTCAGAATCCATAATCCAAACATCAAATTCATTGCCTTCCTCCACCTGGGCCAGCAGCGGATCAATCTTGCGATGCAGGGGGTGCGCCTGGTGTGCAATGGTACACTTCTGAGGGCTGCACCTACCTCTCTGCGAAGCTTGCACTGGAACTTATTCCTCCTACTCAGGATCGGGGCTCTGTCTCGCAAAACTATTGGAGGAGGAGCCTTCAATAGACTCCAAACGGTTGTCCTCTCCACGGTGGTAACGTCCGGGGAGAGCCCCTATCTGTCCACCTCGAATTGTTCTCTAGCGCAATCTGGGAGCCATTACATGATGAGGCAAGGGAGAGGCTTCAAAGGAAGGGTGCGCAGCAGTGGGACAGACAATGTCGAAGATAGGGGGAGTGGAAGGGCCAGGGATGAGATGCGCAGACTGGGTGGTTATAGCCCATATGGGTCTGCGCAACGCAACGCTGGGTAGAGGGTTGCGTGGCGGTTTGGAGTTGGGGGGGGGTGCCAAAGAAAAATCAAAAGGAAAGAGAGAGGGAATTTACTATGAGTTTCTCGAGGTTGAGGGTTCATCCTTTTATAGGGTCCGGGATACATGTGAGGGGGATGGTAATGAGTAAGCCTCACACACTGCTGCGTGCCATAACCAATTTCTTGAGCAGGCTCGAGGGAAGAGTGATGCCTGATAGTAAGTTCAATCATGTTAATCATTTATGGTGATTGTTGTAGAGGGGTGCCCTGGAGAGGGTAGAGCTATACTCAACATCTCATCATCATGCCTTATCTCGTTTGTCTCGTGTGGATGGCTAACAGTTTGAGTATCCGCAACAGGTGAGGCTCTGGGCAGAAGATCTCTGTCCTCAAGGGTGTGGGAGAGATGATTATCATTAGTGCCACTTCTATCACCCGCATCCGGGGAAGGGATAGCAAGGTTAGGTACTAGCTTTGATGGTATATTTTATCATAACTATACTAAGCAAGTGGTAGACAATTGTTTTAAATCCTTATTTACTAAGCAGGTGGTAGACAATGTTTTAACTCCATATTTACACTTAGTTGTGCTTATAGGAGAGTAAGCAGATGGTAGTCAACTAGATGATTTTCTAACATTTCCCTTGCTTTGATGTAAAGGGTCCATTGTTTAAAAAAAAAACATAAAACATGATGGCCATGGGGAAGCCAAATCTCATCACTGGCACATTATCAGTTACCTTGAATCATGTTTGAAATCCTAACCGCAATAATCTAATATATCCTCCCCCAAATCATCCGAATTATTCCATGCTACTTTATCCTAGTTTTGGAATGAAAGAGTTAGGGTCATGTTTGAAATCCTAATATTAATTTTGTTAATTAAAAAATTAATCAATAGCAAAGGGAATAAAACTAAGAACTACCAGACATTTTCATGTAAACTAATCATGTCTTTTTAGATTGTGAGTGATTATTATTTTTAAACCCATCGCCTAAATGATTTAAGAATGATATGGCCTTATTCTTGGAGAGACATAGAGAAAATTTCAACTATTCAAACTACCATGCCCTATGGTAGTTTCAAGGATTCAAGGATGGGATTGTATATGATCATCAACTAGTCAAACTACCATGGCCTATGCATAAGTTAGATAGCTTCAATGATTTCTACCGATACTCACCATTTGTTCGTTGCAGTCTCCAAATTTCTTATATCTCACTATTTCTTCATATATTTCCACTCTAAATTCGTGATTTTCCACCAAATTAAAGGGAAACCTTTTCAAATATCATGCAGGGTTGGATGTACATACCCATTTCCATATTTCTATACTAATATAGGATGGGAAAGTGGGGGCACCTGTAAAATTTAGCAAACATGAAGATCAATATCAACAGGTGTAGCATGCCAATGAGAAGTTAGAAGACACATGCTAGATAACATCCTGAAGATTTGCAGGATTTGTCAGCTTACTATGTTTAAGGAAGTGAGTGGGTGGCGCTCAAGTTGTTATTTAATGGAATACTTCCAAATTAAAATAATTGTTTTCTAGAGAATTTTGATCAATCTATTTAAAGCTCTCACATAGAGTGGATATCACTATTTTATTTAAACACAAAACCTAAGATTTTTTATAGAAAAAATACATCCGAGAAAACTTAAATTAAGCTAAAATTTCTCAAAAAATAACATGTTGAAAGTATCGAAGTCTACAATAACACTTCAAAATTATATATATATATATATATATATATATATATATATATATATATATATATATACATATATATAACATTTAAACATCTAAAATCAAACAAGAATATATATAATCAAAACAAAAATATCAAACCAATATAACACTTCAAGATTATATATATATTAAACTATTTTTTAGGAAAGTAAAGAACATTATATTAGTAATTTTTTTTCTTTCTTTTAGAGTACATCTAGAGAATCGTTCCGAGTCTAGATAGATGAACCTTGCAATTTTCCCCTAAAGGAGAAACCTGATAAGCCATTAAACAAAATAATAGTCTGATTCTGAGTCATGGTTGATACAAAAAAAAAATCAAACAAATTACAACAAGATTTGTACCAATAAGTCCGCATTTGTCACTGAAAGAGACAAGAGCAGAGAGCAAAGATATTCGAGCATGTGAAGCAAGTTGGAATTCCTATTCATGTTGGTCACTTTCCTTTAATCTCAGAAGATGTCGACTGAGCGTGAGTGAGGTCAATTTTTCCACCCCCCTTGTTGCCTGGGTGGTCCATGTCCGGTGTTTCCTCCACAAAAGGGTCTCCCTAGCTGTTATGGTTGTGGGGAGAGGGCTTTCGATCAATAGGTTGGGAATTAATAGCTTAAGGCATCTTAGAACCATATTCCATTGCAAAGAAATACTCATGTACTAGCTTTACTTTGTCTTTCCCATCCCATGTCAAGAGGATGGAAGAAGAGGGAGAATAGATTTGATGTGTGAGCAAGTCTTCTAGTTAATACTCTGTAGACCTATCTAGAGTGCTAGAAGAAGTGGAGGATGTAATTTTGGGAGGAAAATTGATACCAATGTTTAGTGAGATATGTTAAAGAATTATTCTAATGTGCCTAACATAAGCATTAGATTCAACCATTTGATTTTCAACATGAGTGTGAGCCAGCTCTAGATCCCAGAGACGCCTTTCTAGTAAATTGTGAACGACCTAGAGCTCGTCGTCTATTCTTCATATCTCAACTACTTCTAGTATTGATACATTGCGCCTGATATGCTTAGGGATGTTAGGGGGGAAGAGAACCATGTGTACATCGCACCATGGAGACCTAGGAGGGTGTCCTCTCCCCCTTCCATCATGAAGAACATGACCTCGTTCCCTCACCATGGAAACATGTTGGAGTACAAAGATGTTGGGGATATGGCCTTGGATGAAAACAACACTAGGAGTAGGATAAATTTTACTTCCCTAGGCTTCAAAAGGCTGCAAGGAGGAATGAGGGATATGGTGACCGAACATAGGATTTAACATGGCTATGAGCGTTAAGTTATGCACGAGGTCAAATAGGAGAATTAACATCTAGAGGATGTGGATGAGGAGGACAAGATAGATATTCTAAACGCATGAGCTATTTGCATGATGGTAAACAGGTGGAGCGATGCCACATAGATTCCAATTATTGGTGGTAGTCACGTCGACATTAAATTTATTGGTGTGGTGCAATTGGCAAGTGAGCATTTAGATCTAGGTGTTGGTGGTTTTATCAAAAATGAATTGGAAATGCAAGGACCAAACAATTATGGAGGAGGAGGACATAGGCTAGTTATCACATGGTTCTTGATCTTCAACTCCTTTTTTTTCTAGAAAGTCTGCCAGGGAATTAGTTGTAATGTCCCCAATTAATGATTTTGCTACATGAAAATTTTAATTTTACAATTTTGGCGAATAATAAATATTTTTAGATAAATAAAATTAGGAGAAATAGGTTGTAGAGGTATTAAATAAATTTTGGAGAAAAGGAAATGGTTGGGACTTAGGAAAATAAGAAAAATTAAAGTGAACATAAGTTGTGTAGGTTACCAAAAAGGGAAATCGAACTATGGGAAGAATCAAACCATGGTATCAAAGCATAGATAAATCAAACCATGGTATGAGGAAGGGAAATCAACAATAAAATGAAGGCTAGAGCCTCATTTTAATCATTCTATTTTGGCATTTCATTTCTGATTTGGAGTGTTTACTTGAGTTGTTGAGCCAATTCAATGAGTGCTATTTAGCACAGGTATTTCCAAGCGGAAAATCCAAACTCCCTTTCGTTGAACCTAGAGTGTCACCCTAGGAGAGAAATTTGGAGCTGATTGGATAGTTATCTTCCTATTTTTTTTGAGCCATTTCATCTCTACAATAGGTGGGACACTGTTTTCAAGAGGACATAGTAGCAGAAATAGAGTTGCTTGGAGGAGGAAATTGTCGGGGAAATTTTCCTCAAGAATTTGTAGGAATTTCGATTGGAGGAGGACAAATTTCCTTATGGAGTTTCAGAGCCTGAGACTATTACATTTGTGTGGTTCAAATCATTCTTCCTTAGGTCATGAGCTTGGGTTTTTCTGGGCCGTTTTATTAAGCAGTTGTCAAGCATCTTGTGCTAGAAACAGCTACAACCTCACTCTACTATTTCTCAAGATATTTTCTCGGTGATGTCTCAGTTATTTGGTGGAGGATTTTGGATGGAGAAACTACAGTTTTATAGTGGGACACAAAGCTGGACAGTGGGTAAATTCATATAATTTTTGGTAATTTTGAGATGTTGTAATTAGCCCAAAATCTTTTTGGCTTTTTTGGTCCTAAGTTGGAGATCATTGTCCTAATTTTATAGAATTTTATGAGCAATATTCAGGCCAAAATCATACATTCTTATAGTAGGGTGAATTGCTAGTTTAGTTGGGATTTTTGCATTCTAGGTCGGCTAGAATTATCCCTAAATATTTCAGGGTTTTATTGGTTGGGCTGTGAGGAGCCTATCTCTAATTTTTTAGAATGTTTAGAGCATATTTGAGGCCTCAAATATCAGTTTTCCTCTAGCAGCAGTAGTGGAAATTTTTTGGCCGAGCATGCAGCCAGTGAGCCTATTTCAGTGTGGATTTTCCCTCATTCTCACCTAGGCTTTGCATGATTTATTTAGCAAGACCAATGGCACTCATGTCACTACATTTTGTACTCGGATTATTCATTGGATATTGAATAAAATGGCTCAACACTATTTCCTTATTTCCATGGTGTATTGATTTTGTGTTTGCAAGGTGTATTTTTAATTATTGTTCCTAATTCATAATTTGGTATTTATTGTTAATTTTCCAATTAGGAACCATTACATTAGCCTTTCACTTGATGTGGTGGAAGCAAATGGATACTTTTTAGGAAAGGGGAGAGACCAATTGTTGCATGTTGTGATCCAGTCTCCAACTTATGGAGCATTTTGAAGGAGGGGTGCCATTAAGGAGCTTGTGAGTTGCTTGAATGATGATATTGGAGTCCCCATCTACAATGAGAGGGAATAAGTGGTTGCTCTTAGTTATATGCAGACCAGTGATTGACTAGGGCATCCAATTCTATGACATTGTTACTTTCATGACCAATTTCTTGCCTATAGAGATTGAGGATATCCCCTTTATGGTTGTAGAAGACCCCTTATATGCCTAAGTCTCCTTAATTTCCCTTGGAGGCACCATCAAAATTGAGTTTGAAGTGATGTTTTGGAGGAGGCTGCTAGAATTTTAGGGTGGATATTATGGTATTTCTTGATGTGGATGTTCCATGAAGTATGGGGATTTAGAGGTTCCACTAGGCAAGGTTCACCTACTCTGATAATTGGAACCTGGAGGTATTTGTTTTCCCATTTATATAGAGCCATAGTCTCCTTAATATGCTTGTGGAAGAGCTGCAATGTGATTTTTTGATTTTTATGCTTGTTGTTGAATATTATTTGATTTCTTTCTTTCCAAATATCTCATGAAAAGAGGCTAGGGGAAATGGTCCAAAGAATATTGTGGATGTGGCTTTGAAAGGGGTTCTTGGCCCAAATCTTGAGGCGATGGGTGATGCAACCATTCCCTTGGGTGGGTCATTGGAAGCCTGATGCAAGTTTTCTCCATAGGTTGTTTACAAAATTACAAGGGTCGAATAAGTGATGCATTGAGTACAAGTGGTCCTCGGGAGCCCCACTAAAAAGGCTTTCCCTGTGTAATAATGGTACCTAGTCACGGGTCTATAGTGACAGAGCTTTTCTCGAAGGCTTTCCATTTGTCCGAAAAGCATCTTCACTGTAATAAATTATTCTGTTTCCTCGTGGGCCTTATACTTAAAGGTATCCACAGTGTACACTCACCCACTATCACTAAAGTCTGTCGGTAGGCCGGATCTCCGTGCGGATGTCACGTTATGTGTTACCCGAAAACGATGATCCAACTGCCAAGTGTCAACAATCCGACGGTCTACGAAAATGCTTGTCCCCCTCTCCATTCTATATAAGGAGGGGTAAGGCTCATTTGCAATCATCGACATTTAGAGTTGGAGTCTTTTCATTTGTGTGTTTGGAGTCCGAGTTTTGCTCCCTGCTCTGCATCTGCGCAATATTTGCGATCTGCTTGCATCACGGAGTCTTGACTCACAGTCCTTAGGAGAAATGAGAAGCCTGCGTGTCAATTCATGTGATCGACAAGAACCTAAAGTGGCCAGTTCTTTAGATTGAGTCTTTATGTTTGTTGGTAGATAAAGCTCCGAGACAGAGTTTGTAATTTGGCCAGGAAGCCTCCGGTAACGATCGCTCATTTTTTAGTATCATAAGTCCGGTAAAAGCCATTACAGTCGATCTCTGATAAAGAGTACTGAGTCCATATAAGTCTGTAATCTGATTGTGAAATCATTCTGCTATTAATAAAGAGAGAATTTTTTCATCATTCTGCATTTTAATTAATGTTACTCTGTGTATGATTATTGCTGCTTAGACACTGTCTGTCATTCCATATTCTTGAAAGTTCTCCATTAGTTCGCCAGAGGTTCGCGAAAACACTGAGGGACGCCAAGGCCGTGTGAAGGCAAGGGAAGTCGTGTGATAGGCCGCTAGTTGCGTGAAGGTCAAGTAGGTTCGTGCTGGGTTCACAGTTGGGTTCACATAAGAGAAATGTTGAAAAGATAGAGAAGAAACTAAGCAAGGCCAAGTCTGTTGGTTGACAACAGCAAGCAAGCTTGTTGAGAAGCCTCTACCAGAAATTGGCAGTTAATTGATATTCAGATGGAGTCAATTGCCTGTTGTGATCCTTAAACTCTTATTCTACGTTTTAACATCTCCCCCGTGGCGTTCTCTTTTATCTCTGATATATCTTCACGTGTCATATTCTTATTTTATTTTCGAATTATAAATTTTGAGTCACTTCTTAGCAATAATCACGTCACTTCTTAGTAATCATCGCAACTTAATAAGGTTGAAAAGTGGGAAGTTGTTAAAGTTTAATTTTATAAATAATTGTAGTTTTTAAGTGTTATTTTTTTAGAGTTTTTAGTTATATTTAATTAGAATATCTTAAAATTATTTGTTTTCAAATCTTGATTTGAGTTGTTTAAAGTGGTTTTTTGATTGCATATATAGATTGGATACTCAAAAAAATCCATAGGGCAATTGTGAAGAGTTTATCTATCAAACTTGTGATTTCAATGAATCCCTTCACGGTTCTAGACAAATTAGATAGGAAAACAAACTAGAAAACTTTCTAAAAAGTCGCACATAAAGAGTACTTGTTGATAATATTATTCGTGGAAATATTTCTAAACTCAGTTTATAAATAAATGAATTATTAAATATTTTATTGTGAATAAATAAAAGAAACATTTTAATTGTTTAATGTTGTAGTTTTTGGTTGGAATTTGAATATACAATTTTTAGCAACATTATGATTTTTAGTTATTAGTCTTTGCCATGGTAAGACTCTATCAATTGATTTTCCTATTGACCACTATTAGTTTGGCATTGACCAATCCAAGTTATAATGTTTAACTTCGAAAATTAATATTTTATTTTCAATATTATTGATTTTTTTTCAAACATTAGATTGGACCATAACTTTGAAGGCTTTATTGCAGCCTTCGTGCCATGTGCATCAGTGCCTCATATTTTTTTGCCACAATTTATGGATGTAGGTGCAATATTTATGCCACAATTTTTAAATATTTGGGCAATGGCTTTTCATTGTTAAGCGTCATAACTAAAATCCTTGAAAATAACGCATACTCACTTAAATAACCTATTTACCCAATTATAGTCCACCATAATTTAAGTAAGTATTTGCATAAATAATGAGTAAAAACACGATGGAAATAAATATACCTACCGTGAGTTACAACCTACCATTATTTATGTTTTCTTCAATGCTTTAACATGTAAGAGTAAAAGTATAAATGTGTTAATTTAGTAGTGGTTACTACCCACTAAAATTTATGCAAGTCCATATCCCTTAATAGCAAATTAAATTTTCTACTTCATATATCAATCTGCATTTTTTCTAATGCATATCCACTTAAGTGGCAGGGACTACGATTCCCTGCAACACTTGTTTAATCTATGTTTTCTAATTTATAAGTATATTTAACACCTTTAAAAACTATTGGAGCACTTGAACCTACAACACTTGTTTAATATGTGTTTTTGAATTCACAAGTGTATTTAACATCTTTAAAAACTATTGGAGCACTTGAATCGTGTAAACTACACAACTCAACTTTAAAATTATAACAAATCCTTACCAAATTTTAAAATAAAACCAACCAAAAAACTATATTGAAAAATGGCCAAAACATCAAAAAATTAAACTACAAGTAAACAAATAGCTAAGTATTACATTAAATGTAAAGAAATTTTAACATAAATGTTATCAATGTGTTATAAATGATAATTCATTTATAAACATATTTACGCCTTAAGGCGTTCCCCTTTGAGAATCACTTCTCTAGCTGCCACTGTGTACTAGTCTGTACCATTGGATAGAATGTTAGACAATTGAATATTTTTAGGCCATAGGATATATATATATATTCACAAGAAAAATCAAAACTTTCATTATGTAATAAAATTATACTGAGTACATGCTAAAGTATTCTATCTGATTGTGTGTCACGCAGGACAACCAAAACAGACCCATCCAGTCGTTTAATTACAGCCAAAAACAAAAAGAAATCACAGAAGTATAATAAATATGCCTAAGAATTTATCTTCCGAGCAACAAGTCTTCTTTTTTCACGCCAGCCCAGCTTTTCTAGGGCTCCTCTTATTAGAAAAACACCCTGAAAAGTAGGTTATTCAAAACCACTACCCTTCATGTCCTGAGCTTCCTCTTATGAAGAAAACAACTCAAACATGACCAAAAGCCAGCAAAAAAAACCAGTCAATAGAGTACATGCATGTCATAATAAGTCAAATAGGGAGTGTTATTCAGTTAGCTAGAGTAACAACCTCTCAGAGGAGACAACAAACTGAAGAAATATAATACATGAAAACATATTAATAGAAAACAGGAAATCAGCTCTAGCCAAAGAGCCCGAGAACTAAAATGTTAGAGATAAGGTGCACGATCTGACTCTAACAGGGCCTCCAATCCTGTTTCCTTTATTTTCTAGCTACCCAGAACCTATTGTAAGCCCTCCTTATAAAGAAGGTCTGATGCCTCGTTCCGCTCCCTATAAATGTGACAGACAGATATGTAAGAAAAATGATTTTTTAAAGTCCAAATTTATTTAAGGATTGGATTTAAAAGACAGTTTTGTCACATGAATTCTTTATTGAACTACTTGAAAATGTTCAAGGAGTCCCCAAAAATCTGAACTGAAAGAATGCCCATCTGGATCAGCTAACACAGAAGCAAATGAAGAGCTTTTAACTCGACGAAATTTTTTGTCCCATTCCCAAGTCCTATCAATGCTTCTTTACGACTCTCTGGGCTAAGGTGAATCACTATACCAGCCCCGCACCTATTTTCATTGATGGACACACCATCAAAATATGCCCACGTAATATCCCCCCTGATAGCTTCCGGAGTGACGACCCTAGGATTTGTTTTAGATTTTGGTTCCGACATTTAGATATAGATGACCACACTCTCCTGAGCAATAACCTGTGTCTGGGTCTCTTTCTCTTTAAAAATTTCCCTGTTTCTAGCAATCCAAGTGCCCCATGATATTAGCAAGGGAATTTCCCTCTAGTTTATCTCTTGGCTCCCCTGCCACCAATTCCTCCATGCTTCTAGAACCGACTCCCCATCCAACCTTTGAAACTTTCCTACTACAACCATAGTCCCAGTCCATATTGATCTGCTAAAGGGACAAAGGATAAATAAATGTTGAATTGATTCCCCGACTGATTTAAAGAGTGGACAATGCCCCGAACCTTCCTTCTTCCTTTTCAACATATTATCCCAGGTTGGGACTTTATTGTTTAATATGCACCAAAATAATAACCTGCTTTTGGACAGACATTTCAACTTCCAAAGCTATTTTTCCCACCAATCTGGAGCCTCCCAACCTTTTTTTTTTCCATGAGGAAAGCATATCCAAAATTTGGATTATACTTTCCAGTGGGGCTATGGGCCCACCTTAATTCATCCTCTCTATCCTTGATACACACATTTGTTCATTCCAGCTCACAAGTATACTTATGCCAAGCTTCATTCCATATAGGATCGATCCGCATATCTTCCCCAGTCATCCATCCCTATTTCCAGTGCGAGGAAGAAGCCTACTTTGCAATTTGATTTATGAACTGGATGCCTTTAGCCCTCAGGATGGTCCTCAACTCCCCCGAAAGAGAATAGGCCTCATTTCACCCTACCCACGGGTCCATCCTGATCCTGACTTGCTCCCCATTACCTATCTTCCAAACCAGACCTTCATCAATAATACTCAACGATCCCAAAATGGCTTTCCAAAACACTGATGCTTTTGTAGGTTTTTTCCCCGGGGATCTAAGCGAATTTGTTAGTTCCATAGGGTTGATGTATTTCCGCTTCATGATGTGAGACCATAAAGATTCTTTAAACAATATTCTCCATCCCATTTTGGCAGCTAGAGAAACCACAAAGGAGGGGAGCTCTTTTAACCCCCATCCACCCCAGTCTTGTGGTCTGGCGATACTGGCCCATGCCACCTAGGGCATCACCATATCTTCCTTCAATCCTGCCCACAGAAATTTGCTACATATTTTCTTCACCTTCAATAGAATGTTTTTTGGGACCCATGAGATCATAGCTCAGTACACCGGGATCGCCATGAGCACCAATTTTATCAACACCAATCTCCCTGCTCTACACATCCATCAAAAACTCTAGTGGTTCACTCTCTTTTCTATTTTGGCCACTAGCCACAGCCAGTCCAAAGATTTATATTATTTTGGATTGAGAGTAAATTCAAGGTATTTTAAGTTTTCTTCCATTCCTTTAACCTCAAAAGGGAGCTCCACCATTGTTCTTATTATATCTTCTCTCGAGAGGCCTTCTGAAATCATGAACGATTTGACAATATTAATACTCATTCCTGTTTTCAAGAGGAAGAGCTCGATGGCTTGTTTTATAAACCCGATCTCACTTCTGCTGCCATCACTGAAAACAAGGATGTCATCTACAAAAAGGAGGTGGGTAATATGCAAATTGATGACGACCTATACACCTTTTATATCCCCCCTCCTTTTGGCCACACCTATCAGCTGACTTAGGCCTTATGCAACCAAGAGAAAGAGCAGAGGAGATAGTGGACAAACTTGTATTAGACCTCTCTGACTTTTGAAAAAAGGAGAGGTTGCCCCATTTATAAGGACTGCAAAGCTGATGTTCGTTATGCAACTCATCACCCAATTTATGAAACAGATGTCAAACCCCAGGTGAGTTAGGATTAATTTGATATACATCCAGATTATCTTGTCATATGATTTGGATAAGTCAATCTTGATTATCAGGCCCTTCCTTCTGTTCCTCTTGATGTTGTGGAAGGTTTCCAGTGCCACCCCTAAGAATCCAAATTGTTCATGTGAGACATTCTTAGAGAGGATCAACTTCTACATGAACGAAAAAACTTTTGAAATGATCTTGTAGGTGATATTACAGAGGGATATGGGGCGGAAATCATCAAAATATCCTGGCTCATCCAGTTTTGGAATGAGAGCTATAGAGGTGGAGTTTAGTGGTTCGAAAATGGGTCCTTTTGAACTAGAGTCCTCCACAACAACAGTGAGCTCCTCCCCTATTTCTTCAAAAAAAAAATTGATAGAGCTCTGAAGTCCACCCATTTGACCCCGAGATTTTGTCCTTTTGCATTGACTTGAGGATACCCTCCACCTCATCCCTAGTCGTCGGGCTTGCCAACATCTCATTTTCCTCTTCTTCCACATATCTTGGGAAGCGTTGGGCCACCATAACCACCTCAACAATAGTGACCTGAGGGGGAGCTTTGAAGATTCTACTGAAATGGTCCTTACCCATGCTAGCAAGCTCTGGGAAAGACTTTTGCACCCCGTTTTCCTCCTTCCTCATCCCCCAGATGTTGCTTTCATTCCTCCTTCTTTTTGCATAGTTGTGGAAAATTTTTGTGTTCTTATCCCCTACTGCTAGCCATAGTGCTCGACTCTTTAACCTCCATTGATACTCCTTTTCCAATAATATCTTCCTTCTCTCCCCTTCCAAGGATTGAGTGTGATCCCTCTTATGCCCCGTGTCATATCCATATGATTCGGGACTTTCCAGCTTTTCCAATTCCTTTCCCAGCTATTCAGCCTCTCCTCCTGATCTTCTCTCCTCTGTTTGGTGCATTCAATGGTAACTTTTTTCATATTTTTAAGGTTCACCCAAAAGTGAGCCGGTATGTTAGGAGGCTCTGCTGCCCCCAAGTCCTCCAGGTTTCCTTAAACAAATAATTATAGGATTCCTCTTTTAGCCAGCCCAGGTTGAATTTGAACGATGCTCCAGGTTTTTCAAAACTGCCCTTTATTTCAAGGAGAATAGGATGATGATCTGAATCCCCTCCCTCCCCCACCCATTGCCTAAGGGCATGAAAACATTCCACCAAGCGTTCCTTGATCAAGAATATGTTTAATCTCTTGGCCACCCTGGCATCTCTTATCCTCCCGTTCCTCCATGTTGGCTGAAGTTTTACAATATTTATATCGATAAATTGACCCTTCAATAATTGGGATAAGAAATAATCAAAGAGGGGATCCGCACGAGCAGAAAGACCCTATGATTTAGCCTGTCCAATTGAAAAGTTAAAATCCCCTCCCATAATGAGGTTGGGACTGTTCATACGATGCCCAGACCAAAGGTTATTCCAAAATATTTCCCTCTCTTGACAGGGGCCATATATATTCATGATCTGAAAGGAAGAGCACAAATCAAGGGAATAAACCTCCAAGGTCAGTACATGATCCCTCCCCTAAGAATTTACCAATTTGATTTTTTTTTTTTTTCATTGAAACCCTTTGCCAACCCACCCGAACTTTCATTAGCATCCAGCCCCATGAAAGACCACCCCGGGCAAAGGATCTGAAGAGCAGCTGAGACTCTATCCCTAGACCCTAGATTTTCTTGAAGGAGAATAATGTCTGGCCCATAAAAAAAGAACAAGGTGCAGAGAGCTAGTTTTTTGGGATTACTAGCCAAACCCCTGCAATTAAAGGGCATCACAATCATTTGATCACCTGGTCTGGGGCATTCACTGCTCTAAGTACCCCTGTAATGGACCTCTATATCCCATCTGTGATGTCTATTTTGGGTTCCAGTTGGGCTTTAGATAAGTTTGATTTCCTCCCTCTCAGTTTGGGCCCAGAGGAAGAGACTGTAAGGTTCCCCAATCCTCCCACAATCTCTAGCATATTTTATTTTTTCTCCCGTGGCCTAAGGTTATAAGGCCGACGCACCCCTTTTGAGGAAGGGAGCTCATCAAAACCAGGGGAGGGCTTAGGGAATAGGTTAGATCATATGTCAGGGATGGATGTGATGACGTTGTTTAGGCCCTATTCAACATGTACAGATAGGCCATTTGACATATGAATAGTATCTGGCCTGGAAGGACTAGGTCCTGAACTCAAAGGAGACATATGCAAAAAAGAAAAGGAAAGAGATGAGGGGGTAAAAGGAATAATACCCACTCACTGCGACACTTCTCTGACTACTACTGCATCCAAGGATACCTTTATCGGGGTGGCTTCAGCACTACCCAGACCAACAGCCTCTGCTTCCCCCATAGCCGTATCTTCTTCCTTCCCTTCCATCTCATGTTGGGTAGACTGATTTTCCTACTCCATCCAGAAACTGAGCCTTGCTTCTCATTCACTGCCTTTCCTCCAGGGTTGCATGTGCCTTTCCCTTTGGATGATTTTTTCTTTCTTCGAATACCCAGAGGACAGTCTTTTGCCATATGTTCATACTGGTGACACTTGTGGCACCTGAAGGGCATCTGCTCATAATCTAGAGTTTGAATGAAGGACCAATTCTTGTAATGTAGTTGAATTTCCTCTGCCAATCCTTCTATGGGGTTTAGTCTCCCTTGCTCACTATTTTGTAGAAAAGTCATATCGTCCTCCAAGAACTGCCCTAATTCATTCCCAATTTCCTTGAAAGCATTGGAAGTCCATAGTAGTTGTGGGAGTCCTGGTAACTTGACCCAGATTGGAAGATCCGATATCTTTTCCCTTTGCGCATCAAATAGTGGATGTCGTCATTTGAATAGGATCGGGGCTCGACCAAAACCCCAGTTCCTTTCCAGCACCCACGAAACCATCTCCTTATTTCTGAACCTCATCATAAACTATCCATTTTTCAAGATAAACACCTCGAATTGCGGATCAAGCCCTGCCTTCCATGTCTTTTCAGCCCATTCTTTCAAGTAAGGAGATGATACTTTCTTCCCCTTTGCTTTCCCTACCAGAGTTAACTATGCAGTTTCCATGGCTTTGTCGATAGATAGATCAATACCCAACACCAGATTTCGGATCTGTTATTTTCTTCTCACTGCCCTGGTTTTCTTCCTCAACAACTCCGGGTTATCCTAATCGCTTTCTGAAAAACTGATTGGGACCTCATATTTTGAGGGTGCTTTTCTACCTTCAATCGCAGATGCAGTTCTTTTCTCCTTCTATTTACCCTTTAAACCTGTGTTTTGCGCCCTTACTTGGCGTGACCTTCTGTCACTCCACCACCAGTCCCCTCTCTAATAGTTGTACCTCCTTGTGAAGGGGAATTTCTGGGCCCGATCCCTTCAGAAAGAGTTCTGCCTCCCACGATTTGTGCCTCCGGCCGCTTCCTTCTATCCGTAGCAATGGTCTCTGCGATTCTCCCCAAACCCTCCTCTCTAGGAATGCATGGATATCTGAGATTCCCTTCACCTAGATTCCCCAATAACCCTTTCGATCCCAACACCTCTCCTCCTCCGAGAAAATGGTTATGGCCTTCTCTCTTTGCATCCAGTTCCTGTCTCAAACACTCATTTTTTAACAGACCACAACTGGCCACGATATCTTCGAGACCCCTCGTGCACAGAAAAGTCTTGACCAAATCATAACTCCTCCCCTTTGTCCGTTGAAAACCCAGATCTGATCCGCAAGAAATGGAAATATCCAGACTGGGAAAAGTTACCACTGGAAAATGATTAAAATTGGGGTCCATGGCCATTACGGATTTCTAGGATGACCTCAGAATGCCTACCTAACTGCCTCCCGAAACCAAACTTCCAGGCTCTCCTCCTTTCACAACTGCTGACCCAATGAAATCCTTCATATTTTGCTCTGTAACATCCATTCCCCACATCGCGAGCATATCGTCTAGCTTGGGATCCACCTCCACTCTTTCCGATTTTTTGATCATCTTAGAAAACTCCAGAAACCTGCAAACAGTGACAGATCCTGTGCTCCTTCCTCCCCATCGGTCACGTGTTGCTTCCTCCAGCTAATGCCGCTTGTCTTGTGCTCAAAAGAAAACTGGTAAAGGAAAAAAACCTTGAGTAGTAACAAAAGGAATTACCCTTTACCCAAAAACCATAATGTCCTTACTACTGCTTCCAAAAATAGGCACACAACCCTAGGCCTTTGCATTCATAGTACTCGTCTCCATCCCTTGTCGCCATCCACCTCCATCCTAGGGCCACCCTTGTCAAGTGCTGCCTGCAGGCCGCAGCAGCCCCATGGCATCTGTGAACTGAATCAACCCATGGCACCAGCTAGGATTTCAGGAAAAAATCCAAATTTTGGAGTCACCATAGGATGAATAGTTAATAGTTAAGAAAAAAATATTAGTTAGGAGACATGATAGACACATTCATAAAGTAATCAAATCATTATCTCTTGCTTAACCATTTTTTGATGTCTTAACTTGAAAGTTTATTCCCCTCTTGGTTCTCCAAACTAAGGGTTATCTTAATTATTTTTACTTTTGCTTCACAAAAGGTCTCATTCCAAAGAAATGTACTACTTCAGAACCAACTATAAGAAAATCCATAAATACATTTGGACAACGAACTTTAATCTATAAGAAATATATTTGAACAACAGAATTCAATCTATCATAACGTGATTGTACTTAATATCATGAGACCTAAAATGATTTTTAAATACTATGCTTAGTGAACTTGTTTTTATGTTAATGTTGCACACGTAGATGGACCGGGCGTTATGAAACCCATTTATGGGATAACTGTTGCAAAAGAGAAGGCTAGACATGCAAAATTCGAGATTCCTTGTGCTTCTATTGTCGAAAAGACATTACCAACGTTCTGTTAATGGTTAACTTTTGGAGAGTCCCAATTCAATCAAACAAACACTAAGAGCCAAGGTTTCCATGCAGTTTGGTTTCTTTGTTCAATAAACTATAGAAAGTCAAACGGTTCCTTTTCTAACCCATAAATGTTTTCAGGATGTTCAGAATGAACGCTTTCAAAATGCTTTCAATATTCGATATTAAAAATTTGGGCAAGCTATACATATTCTGTTGTAAAATAATAAATTTCATCGTATATAGGAGTTATTAGCTCTGGAATATATTTCGATGTAACTCTACCGCAATATTTAAAAATATTATTATTTTAAAATCTAGACTAAACGCTTCCTCATAGTAGTAGTTTCTATACAGGATTAAGTCTTATTGATTTATGGAGGGTGAAGTTTTTTTTTTAATTGGAATTTGCTGTTCACGTTTAATTGTTTTATTTTTATTTTTTAATTAGAATTTGTAGACACAATTTTTGGTTAATTTATTATTTTTATTATTATTTAAAATATAGAAATAGATTTGAAGTCTTTAAAAAATTGAGATTAAATGTGGACTATGTCTTTCGTCATAGTCATGGTTTCTATAAATTTTGAAGTCTAATTAATTTATGGAGGAGGAAGGTTAATTGTTTTAACTTTTTTCTTTTATTGGAATTTGTTGTTTATATACAGTTCCACTTTTAATTGTTTAAAAAAAATTATTAGAATTTGTGGACACAGTTTTTGATCAATTTATTATTTTTTATTATTTAAAATGTCTAAATTGATTTAAAGTCTTTGAAAATTTTGAGATTGAATCTGGACTGTACTTTCCTTGTAGTCATAGTTTGTATACTGGTTGAACTTTAATTGATTATGGAGAGTGAAGTTTAATCATTTTAAGTTTTTTTTTCTTTTATTGGAATTTGAGTTTTATATATAGTTAGAGGTTTAATTGTTTTGAAATTATTTTTTTATTAGAATTTTTGGACACAATTTTTGTTCAATTTATTATTTTTGTATTATTTAAAAGATAGAAATAGATTTAAGCCTTTAAATTTTTTGAGAATATCTTATCTATCCAAATTTAATATTTAAAATTTATCATATTTGAACTTACTTTGAAGATGTGTAGTTTATATAGATTTAACAATTCAAATTTACTATTTCAATAATTTTTAACTAAGACAAATTTGAAACAAAATTCATTGGAAAATGTAATAGAAAAGTAAAAAGACCTAGAACATTTGAACTAAGACAAATTTGTGATGAAAACCTAAAAATAACTAAAAATAAGAGATACTTTATATATTAAAAAGGTGCCATAAAAAATTTAGATTAACTATTTATATGATTTTCATTGAAATAAATAGGCTTAGTCTAATATATAGAAAAAATGACCTTTTTCAAGGCATTTTTGTAATTAATTTTAACTAAAATCGAGAGTTTTTTAAAACTTTGAGTTTAAATTGTTTGATCTGCAAAAAATTTGAGGGTATTGAATCCTTTTATGCATTCAAAAATCTATTTTAAACAACAAGAATTCACAAATTTACATGAAATTGTTTGTTTATTCCAATGAAAAAGGTCATTTCCTATTTTAAACGAAAAAAAAATCACAATTTTACTTGAAATTGTATATTCCTATGAAAAAGACTATTTCTTCCATAACTTAAACTTCACCAAATAAACACATGTAATGAGAAATGCTAATAACCACATGTAGTGAGAAATGTTTTAAAAATTTATGGGCTAGTGGGCTATATATGAGTGAGTTGGTAGCATTAAAATTATAAATAACTATATTGGATTATAGTCTACCATGATTAACTATAATCAACCATAGTAAATTATAATAAGTGGGTAGTTAAGGGGCGATTGAGTTGGTTGATCTATGATTAGATGAATTGTTGGTTAGTGGATCAATTGTTTTAATCAACCATAGTCAATTATAATAAGTGGGTAGTTAAGAGGTGATTGAGTTGGTTGATCTATGATTAGATGAATTGTTGGTTAGTGGATCAATATTTTTAATCAACCATATTCAATTATAATCAATGGGTAGTTAAGAGGTGATTAAGTTCATTTATGAATTGTTGGTTAGTGGATCAATGGTTTTCATCAACCATAGTCAATTATAATAAGTGGGTAGTTAAGAGGTGATTGAGTTGGTTGATCAATGATTAGATGAATTGTTGGTTAATGGATCAATGGTTAGAGAATGTGTTGGTTGGTGGGTCAATGGCGAAGGGGTTTCTTAGATTAGTGATTTGGAGTTACATTGGGTTATTAATTTAAAAGGCAATGAGTTTAGATATTAAGGGGTTCATAATAATGGATTGGTATTAGTAAGTGGTGCATCATGTACCCTATTAGAGACTAGGGATTTAATGGTTTCATGATTGAATAGGATGAATTGATTTTTCTTTCTAAACTGATCCAATTTAATTATTTCATGATTAAATAGGATTAATTGATTTTTGTATTTAATCTAATCGAAATTTCCGATCTTCTGCAGTATTTCTTGCATACTGCATTGGTTTTTTATTCTCAAATATATCCCACAATGTATTACATGTACATATGAACAATTATGAGAAATAAGAGGAGGAAAAGATACACATGACAAGGTAAGAATACACTGCTTCTCTAAGAGGGTACACACATTCTTGATCTTTATCTCAAATGAATTTGTCTTTGATTCATGAATTTGGATTTTGATCAATGTCATTACTGTTGGTGCAGAAAGAGTATTGGATTATCTATAGGTGCATCAATGTACCTTGGAGTAACAAGATTGCTCTCTACATTTCAATAATGTAATAATAAAACTAATGTTGTACTAATCGACCTTCTGACAATTTTGCAGTTTTCCAGGCCACCATTTTCAATATATGGAGTGATTCCTAATCAATGTGAATTATGTAGTGCAGTTAACTGGTTGGATTGGAGTTTTCATCCTTTCGTGGTCATCATATCAATCAAATTAATGTATTTTATGCTTCTTCTTCTTCTACTTCTATAAGTAGAGTTCCTTGACACTTTTTTGATAGTTTTTAAACTAGTCTTAGTTCGTCTCAGGCTTTACTTATTCCAAAAATAAGAAATTTTATATGAATTTATTGATCAACTATTAAAAATGAACTTTGGTTAGTTTTTATTACTTATGCTCTCATGGATATGGATAACAAACCCTCAAATGTTTCTACTTTGGGTGGCAATCATTTGTATATTCGACACTTTCATAAATGCATATTAATACACGTTTATTTTCTTAACAAATTGGTGTCAAATATATATGCATATCATTGTACAATCACTCATTCTAATCGAAACTCACAAATTTTCTTGAAATTGTATATTCTAATGAAAAATACTATTTATTCCATAACTTAAACTTGACCAAATAAACACATGCAATGAGCAATGTTAATAACCACCTATAGTGAGCAATGTTTTAAAAATTTATGGGTTTGTGGGTTATGTATGAGTTAGTTGGTAGCATTATAATTATAAATAACTATATTGGATTATAATCTACCATGATTAAATATAATCAACCATAGTAAATTATAATAAGTGGGTAGTTAAGTGGTGATTGAGTTGGTTGATCTATGATTAGAGGAATTTTTGGTTAGTGGATCAATGGTTTTAATCAACCATATCCAATTATAATAAGTTGGTAGTTAAAAGGTGATTGAGTTGGTTGATCGATGATTAGACGAGTTTTTTTTTAATGGATCAATGGTTAGAGGATATGTTGGCTGGTGAGTCAATGGTGAAGGGGTTTAGTAGATTAGAGATTTAGAGTTATGTTGGGTTATTAATTTAATAGGTAATGAGTTAGATATTAAGGGGTGCATAATAATGGATTGGTATCAATAAGTGGTGCATCGTGTACTATCTTAGAGACTAGGTATTTAATGGATTCATGATTAAATAAGATGAATTGGTTTTTGTTTTTAATCTGATCCTCTGTAGTATTTATTGCATACTGCATTGGGTTTTGATTCTCAAATATATTCCACAATGTATCACATGTAAAAATCAACAATTATGAGAAAGCATCGGAGGAAATGAAAGACATGAAAAGGTAAGAATGCACTTCTTGTCTAAGAAGGTACACACATTCTTGATCTTTATCTCCAAAGAATTAGTATCTGATTCATGAATTAGGATTTTTATCGATCTCATTATTGTGTTTTATAAAGAGTACTATATTCTTTACAGGTGCATCAATGTATCGTGGAGTAACAAGGTTTGTATCTACTTTTCAATAATGTAATAATAAAAACAATATTTTACTAATCAACCTTTTGACAATTTTTTAGTTTTCCACGCCACCATTTTCAATATATCGAATGATTCCTAATCAATGTGAAGTATGTAGTGCAATTAACTTGTTGGATTGGAGTTTGAATCCTTTCATGGTCATCAGATCAATCAACTCAATGTATTCTATGCTTCTTCTTATTCTTCTTCTACTCCTTTTGCTTCTATAAGTAGAGTTCCTTGACCCCTTTTTATAAATTTTGAACTGGTTTAAGTTCTTCTGAGGCTTTACTTATTACAAAAATAAGAAATTTTATATGAATTTCTTGATCAACTGTTAGAAGTGAATTTTGGTCAATTTTTATCACTTCTTCTACAATGGAGATGGATAACAAGACCCTCAAATGTTGTTACTTTGGGTGGCAATCATTTGTATATTTGGCGCTTTTTGTATATGAAGATTAATAGTCATTTATTTTCTTAACATATTTGTGCCAAATATATATGCATATAATTGTACAATCAATCATTCTAACTGAAACTCACAATTTTCTTGGAAATTGTATATTCCAATGAAAAAAGACTATTTCTTCCATAACTTCAACTTCACCAAATAAACACATGTAATGAGAAATGAAAATAACCACATGTAGTGAGAAATGTTTTAAAAATTTATGGGTTAGTGGCTTATGTATGAGTTGGTTCGTAGCATTAAAATTATAAATAGCTATATTGGATTATAATCTACCACGATTAACTATAATAAACCATAGTAAATTATAATAGGTGGGTACTTAAAGGGCGATTGAGTTGGTTGATCTATGATTAGAGGAATGTTGGTTAGTGGATCAATGGTTTTAATCAATCGTAGTAAATTATAATAAGTGGGTAGTTAAGAAGTGATAGAGTTGGTTTATCGATGATTAGACGAATTTTTGGTTAATGGATCAATGGTAAGAGAATGTGTTGGTTGGTGGTTCAATGGTGGAGGGGTTTAGTAGATTATTGATTTAGAGTTATATTCGGTTAATAATTTAATAAGTAATGGGTTAGATATTAAGGAGTTCATAATAATGGATTGGTATTAATAAATGGCGCATCATGTACTATATTAGAGACTATGGATTTAATGGTTTCATAATTAAATAGGATGAATTGATTTTTGTTTCTAATCTGATCCAATTTAATGGTTTCATGATTAAATAGGATGAATATATTTTTGTTTTTAATTTGATCCAAATTTACAATCCTCTGTAGTATTTCTTGCATATTGCATTGAGTTTTGATTCTCGAATATATCCCACAATGTATTACATGTACAAATCAACAATAATATGAGAAAGAACTAGAGGAAATGAAACACAAGAAAATGTAAGAATACACTTCATCTATAAGAAGTTACACACATTCATGATATTTATCTCCAAAGAATTAGTCTCTAATTCATGGATTTGGATTTTGATCTTGATTTTGATCGATCTCATTATTGTTGGTGCAGAAAGAGTACTGGATTCTCCAGAGGTGCATCAATGTACCATGGAGTAGCAATGTGTTTAAAAGTCAACAAGAAATTTGTGTCTAATTTAATTTTCCCTTAATTAAATTGGACAATAAAATGTAATATTATCTCATAATCACTTGTAATAGTTAACTGAGTGTGATAAACTCATTTAGATCATGAATTTCAAGTTGAGGGTGGTTGGTGAGGCATGCAGAGTGATTATATTAGTTATGGAGTTCGATTTGCAATTAATGCATTAGTTTAATGCATGAGAAATCAGTTAACACATTTTATTGAGTTAAAGTTAGTTGAACTAGTTGTAATTGTGTGTTGCACTAGTGAGAGATCAAGTGAAATTAATCAGATTTAATTCACATGCAGTGATCTTCCATGAAACTGATGCTTTACTATTAACAGCTGCATGCATGTTATTTCTAGTGGAGATCCAGTTGAGACAAAGGTTAAAGGGATGTTAACTATCAGTTGTATCATTAGTAGGTTGCCCGCATGAATTAATACAAACATAGGATTTCCAATGAGAATTGCGCAGTTTTGGAAGGTTGAATTTCCTAAAGAAAAGGGATTTCATTCTACATCAATTGTGCAAGCAAGGCAGGCTGTTTAGAGGCAAGAAATTGGCTAAGTGTTGGTCGATTTTGTCTGGATCAGTGTGAGACAATTGTGAGAGTGCAGGAGAATCTTCTGAGAAGAGTGCATTGTAATTGTTTCATTATGCCTTGGTGAATATGAAATAGAAGATAGAGGGGTTTTGAGCAGTAATCTTTTCCTGGGAAAATATTTGTGTTGTGGTTTGATTTTATTATTTCTTTACTTGTTGTGATTGGCGATCGTGTTTATTTTCCACAATTGTTTTGTACAAGGATTTAGTATCTTGCTTTAGCATATCACATGATCAGATTGAATCCATTGATATACATATTGTTTGTATAATTTATACACAAGGTTGGTCTCTACATTTCAATAATGTAATCACTATAGTGGAGAAGAAATTGAGTTTTTGACTGAATAACATTCGAATTTGTGAAAGTGTTCTCTGGTGCGATAGGCGGATCAGGATAAAGATGGATTTCAATGGCTTGAGATTGGAGTATGCACTCTAGGGAAACTCTAATTATATTGCATGGAAAGATATGATGGAGGCAGTTCTGGAGGACAATGGGTTGAAATAATTCATTGATAATGACATTCCCAAACCTGCTGCAACAGATGCCGCTCTTCTTGATGCTTGGAAAAATAAGGTTGTAAAGGCGAGGAGGATCTTATTGGAGGGAGTACAAGACCACATTGTCTCTAGGGAAAATTTTAGGGGCTAATTTTAGCCCAAAGGCGAATTTTAAGGGATTTTAAATTTTGGTAGGGCGAATTTTTTATAGAAAACCCATTTGATATAGTTAGCCCTATAATTATTTTAAAAATAATTAATTATTAAGTGTTAGCCCAACAAAATAAATGAACTTAATACTTAAACCATGAAATTCGCCTCCCGATTTTCTGGTTTGGAGCTGATTTCAATGGCATTCGCCTGGATTTACTGGGTCAAGGGGAGGGATTGGAGTGATTTTCCCCATTTTCACTGGTTGGGGCTTGGAAGTTGGAGCTTGGAGGTGCAACAAAAATTTAATGGCATTCACTCGAATTTACTGGGTCGGGGTAGGATTCGCCCCCATTTCAACTGGTTGGTGCTTGGAAGGGGCTTAGAAGTTCACTGTTGGAGGTGCACGGTGCCAGATTATATGCAGATGCCAAGATCTGGTTCTGCACACATTGACGAGGGCATTAGGGAAACAAGAATCGAGTTCTAGTTCCGGGAAGGTGCATGGTGCCGAATTATATGCAGGATGCCCAGATCTGGTTCTGCACACATTGACGAGGGCATTAGGGCAACAAGAAGTTCCTTGTTTTAAAGGCGTTTACTGCTCAGTTGATAACAAAGAAATACTTTGGTATTTTTCTTATATTTTCCGAGCAGATATTTGATGTAAAATATATTTTGAAATTACCTTAAGAAATAATGTAGACACAATATTATTGCACGTTGGAATCTAGGAGTTCAAGCCACCAATCCTGTACAAGCGGAACCAACAATAGGCACAACATTAAGAGGAAGAAGCTATAGGATTGGCCGTTAAACTTTGTTTGAAGAGCAACAATTTTGTTCATCAAGAATTGAGTTTGGTTTGTTCTCTTTGAGAAATTTTGAGATGATACTAAAGGGGTTGCATTTTTCATCCTTAGTGTCAAGTTGGATACATTACCCTTGTTTTTCATTTTCATATTACCAAGACATCAAAATTAGTTTGATTAACATGTTCCTTGTTTTAAAGGCGGTTACTGCCTAGTTGATAACAATGTACATTAATGAATTTGATATTATTTTGATGAAGGTTCCATTCATAAAATGTTTCTGGAACATCAAGGAATTTCCATAGCATTTTATTTACTTAATCATGATATTGACCCGTTTTAAAATTTTTTAGTGATATGCACAAGGTCTTCCCTTCAATTATGTTTTATGTTGGTAGCTTTGCTGCTATACCTTAAACTACAATTAATAGTGAATTTGTAACCATGTTCTACAAAAATTGAATTTTATCATTCACATGGTTGCCTTACCTGTTAAGGCCTAACCTTAGGTTACGATTCTTGTGAGTTGGCCCTTATTTTTATTTTTATTTGAAGATAGTAGTTATGATAAATGTTTGGCTTTGATAACGGTAGAAGGGTATGGGCACAAGGCATATCCTGTGAATTTTGTTGTCTGGCTAGAAGGCAGTGGAAAAGCTCTATGGGAAGCCCTTCCATCCATCCCATCCGATCCAATGCTCGATCGCTATAAGTTGGGGGATTATTCCTAAGTGGAGCCAGTCCCAACCAATGGACAGAGTGGTCACTAGTGACAGATATGCTTTGACGATTGAAGGAATAAAATAGACTATACCCAGGAATTCATGCGCAGTCGGTATCCACTTTAACCTAGACCCTTCTGGTTGACACTTGGGCAGTCACTATTACTTCTCTTCTTTTCATTTCAACATATTTATTGCCAGAAACTCATGCAATTTGAATAATGCCATTTTATGGTGCTCTGGTTTCTGAAGTTATTGCTCACTGCAACTTGCAACATCTAAGTGTTTATTGTTTTGATCCACATGCCACTTTTTGTTTTGTTTTATTTTAAATTTAATATTTGATTCACAACTAATATCATATTCTACACATTATTCTAGTATAGAATAGTGTCAAACAATTGATACGATACAATTCTACTTCTTTCCTTTGCAAGTCAGGGTGCTTGTATATTCCTGGGTAGATGTTCATTCCTTGTGACTCCATAAGGGTATCAAAAGAATATGGCATCCATGATAGAAAGGTATTACTTGCTTGAGTTCTGCGTGGGAAGTTAATGGATAACCCTCTATTGATCAGCTATTGCTCTGCTGGAGCACGTTGGTAGCACAACTTAATCTGATCAATAATGGAAGTAAGGAATGTTGCATCTGACTTCCACTTATATGATTGGAACAGGCCACAAGCCATTCTGGGTGGTAACATCTGAAGTTCCCTCCCTATGAAGGAACATGGTTCTTGATGAATCAAGGCCCAGCAGGATCTTCATTCGTAGTGCATGCTCAGGTCCCACAACTTCATTTCCTTTCTCTCAAGCCCATTCTTCAAACATTTCCCTCTTTTGTCACTGAGGGGAGACTTGGTTGGTGAACTAGGGGGTGTTGTTATTCACCCACCAATGTTAAAATCCTAACAGAGACATTCTACCCCCCTGCTCTTTATCTATGAAAGGTGCTACTTGCAACTTGAAAACATTCTCTTCTTTTAGATGCTGAGCTAATGTATTGTTCAATTTTGTTCAATTGTTCAGCTTGAAGTCAAATAAATTGTAAAGGATCTTACTTCTTTTGTCCTTCATTTCAATTGATTTTTCAAAAGAGTGGAGTCTAAATGCCCTGGTAGCAAGAAGGATAATAAGAGATTATCTTGTGGACAGTAGATGTACCATTGTTGATATAGAGGGAAATAAGAGATTATGCTATGAATAGTGGAAAATGAGTTGTGGATAGTGCATGATGAGTAAGGTAGCACGAGAGTATGCTGTGTACAACCAATGAAGTGTTTTTTCTCTAGAAGGGCAATGAGGGATTATATTGTGGACAATAGAAGAATTGGGTTTGAATCTTATCAATGCTTAACCTGTGACAACCAAATATTTGAAACTTTTGGTTTGTAGCCAGTAGTGTTTTGGTGTTGTAGTTTGGGTGCATGGTGATTTTGGGCCCCGGATATTTGCAAGGTTAATGGCTTTGGTGAAGCAGAGATTTCACAGTTATCTTATGGAGGTGAGTGGGAAAAGCTACTTCAATGATGATTCAATGATTGTATGACTCCATTAAAATAATGGGCAAAGTTAAGTGGAATTATGATGTATCTTCTGAATTATTACTCACTTGTATATTGGCTAGAGTTTGTGCTTCAATGACCTCTAGTCATATATGACTCCATTCCATGTAATATAATATATCTTTTTGTGAAATCGAGTTGCATAAAATCTGTGTTTTTCTTTCAATTGATTCTATTTGCATTTTTTTCAAAACAGTTTAGCAAGTTCTTCTATTCTATTAAATGGTTAAATTTAAAATACATAATTACAATTGAACGAGAGATTATACAATCCTAGCCCAACGAGAAACCAGGTCATGCTACTATTTAGCATAATAGTAAAGAGTTAAGATATGTCCAAAAATGAAACTGTGTGGCATTTCCATCAAAAAATTCTAGCCTAACATAACTGTGAAGTCAAAAATTAAGTCTACAACACATGAAATTATAATATACACAATAAAAACAGGAACTCATGGCCAGAAACCTGCAACTAGGGTCAACTGCACCCTTCAACCATGTCAATGGCAGAATGAAACACAATTGGGGAATTCCTAGAAGAACCGAGGAGCTCTTCTAGGAGGACACCATCATTTATTCAGAGCCAGGAATAGAGAATTATCAAAAAAACTATTTTGTTTGTTCATAATTTCTAGTTTCTGTCAAATTTCTTTCCCGTCATTTTTCTTGGATAACAAAGCATGAACACAAAAGTTTTTGTGTGCCTGTAAAGTTCTAATTTAAGAAAAAAAAACTTAGTGTGGTTGGAGCCAAGGTGGGGATGAAACCTTGTACCAGCTCACCCACATCCAAATATTCTCTGTACACCCTCTCTATCTTAACATCCTCCTCTATAGCCTCTCTATGGCCCTGATTCAGTGTTGAATGTGGGGGCAGAGTAACCTGTTGAAAGGCCAAAGCCACTACGGAAACATCTCCATTTTTTCCAAAACTTGTCGAAAATCACCTCTTAGTTATACATGTCAATTTACCTTGTTGGAGTCTCAATTGAGCTATGCTTATAGAACCAACTGCAACAAGTATAATGAATAGGAAATTTACAGATCAATTGCAAATTGGCCAAGGTAACCCCCTTCGACTCTCATATTATTCCATGCGACTTATTTGAGATTCCCCTGGCAAGTCCCAGGACCAAAGTTGGGGATTTTAGAAAAGAAAATGTTTGAATAGTAAAGCACACAAACTAGAAGTGTAATTGGAAAACGTTAATGGATTTGGATACGATTCAGGAAGTGATCATCTACAGGCTGCTCCTACCAGTGAATACTGTCAAGTTTCAACATAACCACATGCCTATTTCTTCCATCACGCAAGGAAATTCATCTATGATATATATCTCCAAAACCCATAGCCTAGTTTCCTTACACTTACCCCTGCAATGGCTTTCTTTGAAATCTGCAGCAATCTTTACAAAAGTTTGCAGTTGCATGAAAGAGAACACTTCCGTAAGAGACCACAGTCACAAACCTGCTTTCCCTTCCTTAAAAGTTCCCAGGTTAATACATTTTTAGTCACAATTGTACTTACTAACTGTAAGGGACCTTGGTAAAAAGTGGATGGTTTATCTAGCTTTATGCGATTCACAACTAAAATTATATTGATCTACACATTATTCTAGTATAGGCAAGTGTCAAACAATTGATATGATACAATTCTACTTCTTTCCTTTGCAAGTCAGGGTGCTTGTATATTCCTGGGCAGATGTTCATTCCTTGTGACTCCATAAGGGTATCAAAATAATATGGCATCTGTGATAGAAAGGTATTACTTGCTTGAGTTCTGCGCGCAAAGTTAAAGGATAACCCTCTATTGATCAGTTATTTCTCTGTTGGAGCACGTTGGTAGCACAACTTAATTTGATCAATAATGGAAGTAAGGAATGTTGCACCTGACTTCCACTTATATGATTGGAACATGCCACAAGCCATGCTGGGTGGTAACATTTGAAGTTCCCTCCCTATGAAGGAACATGGCTCTTGATGAATCAAGGCCCAGCATGATCTTCCTTCGTAGTGCATGCTTAGGTCTCACAACTTCATCTCCTTTCTCTCAAGCCCATTCTTCAAACATTTCCCTCTTTTGTCACTAAGGGGAGACTTGGTTGGTGAACTAGGGGTTGTTGTTATTCACCCACCAATGTTCAAATCCTAACAGAGACATTCTACCCCCTTGCTCTTTGTCTATGAAAGGTGCTACTTGCAAGTTGCAACTTGAAAACATTCTCTTCTTTTAGTTGCTAAGCTAATGTATCATTCAATTTTGTTCAGTTGTTCAGCTTGAAGTCAAATAACTTGTAAATAATCTTACTTCTTTTGTCATTCCTTTCAATTGTTTTTAAAAAAGAGTGGAGTCTAAATGCCTTGGTAGCAAGAAGGATAATAAGAGATTATCTTGTGGACAATATAAGTACTATTGTTGCTATAGAGGGAAATAAGAGATTATGTTGTGAATAGTGGAAAATGAGTTGTGGATAGTGCATGATGAGTAAGGTAGCATGAGAGTATGCCGTGTATAACCACTAAAGTGTTTTTGCTCTAGAAGGGAAATGAGGGATTATATTGTGGATAGTAGAAGAATTGGGTTTGAATCTTATCAATGCTTAACCTGTGACAACCAAATATTTGAAACTTTTGGTTTGTAGCCAGTTCTATTTTGGTGTTGTAGTTTGGGTGCATGGTGATTTTGGGCCTTGTCTATTTGCAAGGTTAATGGCTTTGGTGAAGCAGAGATTTCACAGTTATCTTATGGCAGTGAGTGGGAAAAGCTACTTCAATGATGATTCAATGATTGCATGACTCCATTAAAATAATGGGCAAAGTTAAGTGGAATTCTGCTGTATCTTCTACATTATTACTCACTTGTATATTGGCCAGAGTTTGTGCTTCAATGACCTCTAGTCATTTATGAGTCCATTCCATGTAATATAATATATCTTTTTGTGAAATCGAGTTGCATAAAATCTGCATTTTTCTTTCAAGTGATTCTATTTGCAATTTTTTTCAAAACAGTTTAGCAAGTTCTTCTATTCTATTAAATGGTTAAATGTAAAATACATAATTACAATAGAACCAGAGATTATACAATCCCAGCCCAACGAGAAACCAGGTCATGTTACTATTTAGCATAATATTAAAGAGTTAATATATGTCCAAAAATGAAATTGTGTGGCATTTCCATCAAAACATTCTAGCCTAACATAACTGTGAAGTCAGAAATTAGGTCTAAACAACACATGAAATTATAATAGACACAATAAAAACGGGAACTCATGGCCAAAAACCTGCAATTTGGATCAACTGCACCCTTCAACCATGTCAATGGTAGAATGAAACACAATTGGGGAATCCCTGGAAGAACCCAGGAGCTCTGTGTAGCAGTGGTAGATTTGGTTTCTGTAGCAGCAAGACTTGTAGATTTGTTGGCTTAATAGCACAAATGGCTTTAATTATAAAAATACACAAGAGGTATTTATAATAATAATTTATTAATAAAATATGATATGATATAATAAGATGATTGAATGATACAATGAGGCCTTCTTTTATACCCATGCAGGTGCCTTTTCACGAATGGGCATGTCTTTTAGACATGCCCTTTCATTAACCTAATGACTATTTTACATAATCCTAATTGATTATTTAGTAATTATATTGATTTGTATTTACTTCATTTTATACAAATTATATTCGTTACATTGCCTCTTCCTTCGGAAGCTTTTCCCTCAAAGCTTAATTTCTGACAATTTCCTTTACTTGGGATTATCTGCTAGACACGTCATTGATCACTGGTACCTTGGCATGTGTATTCCTACAATAATGCTTCCTTGAAAATGAGTTCCCATTTTTTTTCCTTTTTTTATAAATAATATAGGACTATTTCTTCTTCTTTTCTTTTTTAAATAATATAGAACTACTTCTTTCTTCTTCTTCTTCTTCTTGTTGTTGTTATTTTTTTTTTTAATTTATTTCTCAAATAAATCAAAAAATATATATAATATATTAAATTCCTAAGATATAATATATATATTTGATTTATATAAGTATAACGATTAATTGAAATCATGATTGGAATGGCCACGAGTTTAGTCAAATATCCGTTTGGCGTTCCAAAACTTATTAACTCATAACATTGCCATACACGTCTTTCAGGCCTTACACTTATGCTCCTCCGCCTTACACGATGACAATCACAGATACCACATGAAGAGGCGTCGCAGATCACGGCATAGTTATAGAAATTATCCACGTCGGTACCGTTCCTATATCGCAATTTATAAGCACCGAATTTGACTCGTGCTCTTAATGAAACTGATGTTCGCCAATAATCGCCACCTCATCTTCGGGAGAAAAAATCGTTCTCAATGTTGAATTTCCAGTGAATCTGTTCAGGGGATTTTCCAGTAATGATGTCAGCAATAGTCTGAGAGGTCAAGTCGAGTAAAATGTAGATGTCAAGGTAGTGGGCGACCATTGTAACCTCCAAAAGTTTGGGTACATCATCCACAAGAGGCTTTACAAATTCTGCATCCCAACTTCTGACACTGTCGGTAGGAGAATATTCATGTACGTGATGGTATTCGCAATAATGTTTGACCATTTTTAAGATGCAGCTTGAAACGTTTTGCAAATGAATGGGTGTCTCAGTCTTCCCACCCTCAATTTCCAATTTTAGCACATTCGAACTCAATGCCGCAACCTTTTCCACCTCGAAAAGTTCGCCATCTGAACTCTGTAATATAGCAATGCCATCATTATACTTCTCTGATGCATTAGCCATGGCCGACAGTTGTTTGTGGATATAAGTATGACGTGAAAATGTCTTTATCAAACTTTCAATCCGTTTATTTATGGCTTCCGTATTTGGTTTGAATTCCATTCTAATTTTTTCCTCAAAACCCTTACGAAATGCCTCAGTAAGCATGTCTATTGACTTTTTATTTGAGAATGGGACGAGATGCCTAGTGGTGATAATACCATCCTTGTCTGGCCCTAGGTCCACAATTTTGTTTTGAATGTGCAATAAAGCTTCTTGGGCGGGAGACAGATTGTCATTGGAACCCTGATTTGAATATATTATAATAATGAGATTATCAGACCCTGGAATGTGATTAGCAGGCATGCGCTTAATGGAGGCTGTTTCAGGTTATTTTCAATCCCACCTTTCAGAGTGCCCACTATCACTGTCACAATCGGACCTTTCAGAATGCCCACTATCACAGCCTCTGTGTATGGATATTCCATCTCTGCAACTGTTATGTTGACTGCTTATTTCACTATCTTTAATGGCGATTAGTATTTCAACTTTATATGTCTTTTGGTTGCTTTCATATTCTCTGTATTTCTGCTTTTCATCTCCATAACTTAAATGGCCGATTTCAGAGCCACCTCTGCTACTAGTTATTACATGTCTACAGCTTTTATGACAGTGGGTTTCACTACCTGTCATGCCCATTGGTATCTCAAGTCTATAACTATGTTCATTGGTATTAGATTCTGTGTCACTCGGTCTCTCATCACTCAATATTTGATGGCTGATTTCAAAGTCTCTGTTCCCGGGTGTTTCATCACTACTGAATTCTTCTCTGCATTCTCTATAAATTGTGTGGTTGTTGGTTTTAGAATATCTTCTTCTGGGTATTTCAACGCTACTTTCATGGCTGATATCATATTCGTGTCCTTCATGTTCACGCAGCGTGTAAGGTATGATCTCCTTCTCATCTGCAGTGTAAATGTTTGAGAGGAGTACATATGCTGAAGAATTTTCTGGTTACAACTCAATTAGATGGTCTGCTGAAAATTTTCCTATATCTGCATTTGCATGAACTCTGCTAAAATTGTCTCCATCAGACAAACCAGTGACAACTACATCAGCATAGGTACTTGGGGTAGGAACTTGACAACTGGGTAAAGTTTCTTCCAGTGATGCTGGGTAAAGCTGCTTCCATCTGGCAACTGAGTAGAATCTACAACTTCATAACCTTTCTTAAAACGGGTTGTAGCTTCTTCTTCCCTAACAGAAATTTCGAAGTCCTTTTTCTCAAATGCCACTCTAGTATGCCCATGGTTTCTATCATCATGAAGTTTCTGAATGCAATCATCATCATTAACAAAAACAGTGGATGATGCAACACACCCTTGTTCCTGATATATACCCATCATCAACATTTCTCTCAATTCCTGAACATCTTTGCCCTCTCCTATTGATGTTTCTCCATCATTATTTTCAGCATCATCTTTTTCTTTTTTTTACTGTTTCTGGCAATGACATTTCTTGTATAAAAGGCACATTTATGTCCTGCGAAATATTTGTCTCCACATTTCCAACATTTCTCTTCCTTTTTTCCTTCAATATTAGTTGGTTGTTTTCTTTTATTATGCATTGGTGGGGGAATATATTTTCTTGAATTTTCCATGGATGTTCTACTTGATTTTCCCTTGGCATAACTAACTATCCTCTCATTATTACAACATTTGTCATCTTTTTGTTTCTCATGATTTTCTTCTTTTTCTTTTTCCACATTTTTATGAAATTGTTCATCTTCTCTATTATGGATTACTGCAGAAATTTTTTTACAATGTGCAGAAATTTTTTTATAACCGTTTGTGATTTATGCACATGAATTTTCTAGTTGCTGAAGCTTTTCTAGAATTTTATTAATCTTTTCACTTTCTTTAGGTTCTTCTCGTAATGGAACATTGTATGGTAAACAATGTTCCCGGGCTTGTATACTACGTTCATAATCTTGTAAGACGATGTTGTGCAACATGACTTCAACTTGGCTTCGATATGGCTCTAATAGCTTGGATATGGCTCTGATATGGCTCTGGTACCACTGTAGCAGTGGAACTTGTAGATTTGGTTTCTGCAGCAGCAAGACTTGTAGATTTGTTGGATTAATAGCACAAATGGCTTTAATTATAAAAATACACAAGAGGTATTTATAATAATAATTTATTAATAAAATATGATATGATATAATAAGATGATTGAATGATACAATGAGGCCTGCTTTTATACCCATGCAGGTGCCTTTTCAGGAATGGGCATGTCTTTTAGACATGCCATTTCATTAACCTAATAACTATTTTACATAATCCTAATTGATTATTTAGTAATTATATTTATTTGTATTTACTTCATTTTATACAAATTATATTCGTTACATTGCCTCTTCCTTCGGAAGCTTTTCCCTCAAAGCTTAATTTCTGAAAATTTCCTTTACTTGGGATTATCTGCTAGACACGTCATTGATCTCTCGTACCTTGGCATGTGTATTTATACAATAATGCTTCCTTGAAACTGAGTTCCCATTTTTTTTTCTTTTTTTATAAATAATATAGGACTATTTCTTCTTTTCTTTTTTTTAAAATAATATAGAGCTACTTCTTTCTTCTTCTTCTTCTTCTTGTTATTTTTATTTATTTATTTTTAATTTATTTCTCAAATGAATCAAAATATATATATAATATATTAAATTATTAAGATATAATATATATATTTGATTTATATAAGTATAACGATTAATTGAAATCGTGATTGGAATGGCCACGAGTTTAGTCAAATATCCGTATGGCGTTCCAAAACTTATTAACTCATAACATTGCCGTACACGTCTTTCAGGCCTTACACCTATGCTCCTCCGCCTTACACGATGGCCACGAGTTTAGTCAAATATCCGTTTGGCGTTCCAAAACTTATTAACTCATAACATTGCCATACACGTCTTTCAGGCCTTACACCTATGCTCCTCCGCCTTACACGATGACAATCACAGATACCACATGAAGAGGCGTCGTAGATCACGACATAGTTATAGCAATTATCCACGTCGGTACTGTTCCTATATCGCAATTTATAAGTATCGAATTTGACTCGTGCTCTTAATGAAACTGATGTTCGCCAATAATCGCCACCTCATCTTCGGGAGAAAAAATCGTTCTCAATGTTGAATTTCCAGCGAATCTGTTCAAGGGATTTGCCAGTAATGATCTCAGCAATAGTCTGAGAGGTCAAGTCGAGTAAACTGTAGATGTCAAGGTAGTGGGTGGCCATTGTAACCTCCAAAATTTTGGGTACATCATCCACAAGAGGCTTTACAAATTCTGCATCCCAACTTCTGACAATGTCGGTAGGAGAATATTCATGTACGTGATGGTATTCACAATAATGTTTGACCATTTTTAAGATGCATCTTGAAATTTTTTGCAAATGAATGGGTGTCTCAGTCTTCCCACCCTTAATCGCCATTTTTAGCACATTCGAATTCAATTCCGCAGCCTTTTCCACCTCGAAAAGTTCGCCATCTGAACTCTGTAATATAGCAATGCCATCATTATACTTCTCTGATGCATTAGCCATGGCTGACAGTTGTTTGTGGATATAAGTATGACGTGAAAACATCTTTATCAAACTTTCAATCCGTTCATTTATGGCTTCCGTCTCTGGTTTGAATTCCATTCTAACTTGTTCCTCAAAACCCTTACGAAATGCCCCAGTAAGCATGTCTATTGTCTTTTTATTTGAGAATGGGACGAGATGCCTAGTGGTGATAATACCATCCTTGTCTGGCCCTAGGTCCACAATTTTGTTTTGAATGTGCAATAAAGCTTCTTGGGCAGGAGACAGATTGTCATTGGAACCCTAATTTGAATATATTATAATAATGCGATCATCAGAACCTGGAATGTGATTAGCAGGCATGCGCTTGATGGAGGCTATTTCAGGTTGTTTTCGATCCCACCTTTCAGAGTGCCCACTATCACTGTCACAATCGGACCTTTCAGAATGCCCACTATCATAGCCTCTGTGTATGGATGTTCCATCTCTGCAACTGTTATGTTGACTGCTTATTTCACTATCTTTAATGGGGATTGGTATTTCAACTTTATATGTATTTTGGTTGCTTTCATATTCTCTGTATTTCTGCTTTTCATCTCCAGAACTTAAATGGCCGATTTCAGAGCCACCTCTGCTACTAGTTATTACATGTCTACAGCTTTTATGACTATGGGTTTCACTACCTGTCGTGCCCATTTGTATCTCAAGTCTATAACTGTGTTCATTGGTATTAGATTCTGTGTCACTCGGTCTCTCATCACTCAATTTTTGATGGCTGATTTCAAAGTCTCTGTTCCCGGGTGTTTCATCACTACTGAATTCTTCTCTGCATTCTCTATAAATTGTGTGGTTGTTGGTTTTAGAATATCTGCTTCTGGGTATTTCAATGCTACTTTCATGGCTGATATCAGATTTTTGTCCTTCATGTTCACGATGCGTGTAAGGTATGATCTCCTTCTCATCTGCAGTGTAAATGTTTGAGAGGAGTACATATGCTGAAGAATTTTCTGGTTCCAACTAAATTAGATGGTCTGTTGAAAATTTTCCTATATCTGCATTTGCATGAACTTTGCTAAAATTGTCTCCATTGGAAAAACCAGTGACAGCTACATCAGCATAGGTACTTGGGGCAGGAACGTGTCCATCACAGGATTTTGATGCTGGGTAAAGCTGCTTCCATCTGGTAACTGAGTAGAATCTACAGCTTCATAACCTTTCTTAAAACGGGTTGTAGCTTCTTCTTCCCTAACAGAAATTTCGAAGTCCTTTTTCTCAAATGCCACTCTGGTATGCCCATGGTTTCTATCATCATGAAGTTTCTGAATGCAATCATCATCATTAAAAAAACCAGTGGATGATGCAGCACACCCTTGTTCCTGATCTATACCCATCATCAGCATTTCTCTCAATTCCTGAACATCTTTGCCCTCTCCTATTGATGTTTCTCCATCATTATTTTCAGCATCATCTTTTTCTTTTTTTTTACTGTTTCTGGCAATGATATTTCTTGTATAAAAGGCGCATTTATTTCCTGCGAAATATTTGTCTCCACATTTCCAACATTTCTCTTCCTTTTTTCCTTCAATATTAGTTGGTTGTTTTCTTTTATTACGCATTGGTGGGGGAATATATTTTCTTGCATTTTCCATGGATGTTCTACTTGATTTTCCCTTGGCATAACTAACTGTCCTCTCATTATTACAACATTTGTCATCTTTTTGTTTCTCATGATTTTCTTCTTTTTCTTTTTCCACATTTTTATGAAATTGTTCATCTTCTCTATTATGGATTACTGCAGAATTTTTTTTACAACGTGCAGAAATTTTTTTATAACCGTTTGTGATTTCTGCACATGAATTTTCTAGTTGCTGAAGCTTTTCTAGAATTTTATTAATCTTTTCACTTTCTTTAGGTTCTTCTCGTAATGGCACATTGTATGGTAAACAATGTTCCCGGGCTTGTATACTACGTTCATAAGCTTGTAGGACGATGTTGTGCGACATGGCTTCAACTTGGCTTCAATATGGCTCTAATGCTTCGAATTCAATGCTGTAGCCTTTTCCACCTCGAAAATTTCGCCATCTGAACTCTGTAATATAGAAATGCCATCATTATACTTCTTTGATGCATTAGCCATGGCCAACAGTTGTTTGTGGATATAAGTATGACGTGAAAACATCTTTATCAATCTTTCAATCCGTTCATTTATGGCTTCTGTCTCTGGTTTGAATTCCATTCTAACTTGTTCCTCAAAACCCTTACGAAATGCCTCGGTAAGCATGTCTATTGTCTTTTTATTTGAGAATGGGACGAGATGCCTAGTGGTGATAATACCATCCTTGTCTGGCCCTAGGTCCACAATTTTGTTTTGAATGTGCAATAAATCTTCTTGGGCGGGAGACAGATTGTCATTGGAACCCTAATTTGAATATATTATAATAATGCGATCATCAGACCCTGGAATGTGATTAGCAGGCATGCGCTTGATGGAGGTTGTTTCAGGTTGTTTTCGATCCCACCTTTCAGAGTGCCCACTATCACTGTCACAATCGGACCTTTCAGAATGCCCATTATCACAACCTCTGTGTATGGATATTCCATCTCTGCAACTGTTATGTTGACTGCTTATTTCACTATCTTTAATGGGCATTGGTATTTCAACTTTATATGTCTTTTGGTTGCTTTCATATTCTTTGTATGTCTGCTTTTCATCTCCAGAACTTAAATGGCCGATTTCAGAGCCACCTCTGCTACTAGTTATTACATGTCTACAACTTTTATGACTGTGGGTTTCACTACCTGTCGTGCCCATTGGTATCTCAAGTCTATAACTATGTTCATTGGTATTAGATTCTGTGTCACTTAGTCTCTCAACACTCAATCTTTGATGGCTGATTTCAAAGTCTCTGTTCCTGGGTGTTTCATCACTACCGAATTCTTCTCTGCATTCTCTATAAATTGTGTGGTTGTTGGTTTTAGAATATCTGCTTCTGGGTATTTCAATGCTACTTTCATGGCTGATATCAGATTCGTGTCCTTCATGTTCACGCAGCGTGTAAGGTATGATCTCCTTCTCATCTGCAGTGTAAATGTTTGAGAGGATTACATATGCTGAAGAATTTTTTGGTTCCAACTCAATTAGATGGTTTGCTGAAAAATTTCCTTTATCTGCGTTTGCATGAACTATGCTAAAATTGTCTCCATCAGACAAACCAATGACAGCTACATCAGCATAGGTACTTGGGGCAGGAACTTGTCCATCACAGGATTTTGATGCTGGGTAAAGCTGCTTCCATCTGGCAACTGAGTAGAATCTACACTTCATAACCTTTCTTAAAACGGGTTGTAGCTTCTTCTTCCCTAATAGAAATTTCGAAGTCCTTTTTCTCAAATGTCACTTTGGTATGCCCATGGTTTCTATCATCGTGAAGTTTCTGAATGCAATCATCATCATTAACAAAACCAGTGGATGATGCAGCAGACCCTTGTTCCTGATCTATACCCATCATCAACATTTCTCTCAATTCCTGAACATCTTTGCCCTCTCCTATTGTTGTTTCTCCATCATTATTTTCAGCATCATCTTTTTCTTTTTTTTTACTTATTCTGGCAATGATATTTCTTGTATAAAAGGCACATTTATGTCCTGCGAAATATTTGTCTCCACATTTCCAACATTTCTCTTCCTTTTTTCCTTCAATATTAGTTGGTTGTTTTCTTTTATTATGCATTGGTGGGGGAATATATTTTCTTGAATTTTCCATGGATGTTCTACTTGATTTTCCCTTGGCATAACTAATTGTCCTCTCATTATTACAACATTTGTCATTTTTTTGTTTCTCATGATTTTCTTCTTTTTCTTTTTCCACATTTTTATGAAATTGTTCATCTTCTCTATTATGGATTACTACAGAATTTTTTTTACAACGTGCAGAATTTTTTATAACCGTTTGTGATTTCTGCACATGAATTTTCTAGTTGCTGAAGCTTTTCTAGAATTTTATTAATATTTTCACTTTCTTTAGGTTCTTCTCGTAATGGCACATTGTATGGTAAACAACATTCCCGGGCTTGTATACTACGTTCATAAGCTTGTAAGACGATGTTGTGCGACATGGCTTCAACTTGGCTTCGATATGGCTCTAATAGCTTCTTTTAGTTGCTGAGCTAATGTATCGTTCATGCTTTCAGGATGTTGGGTGTTATCAATTTTGTGAAAAGGTCAAACAAGTCAAAATCCACTCCAACTTGACTAGATTGTTTGTCATTGGCTTGTAAAGTCACCGAGTTAGCCTAGTAGGAGTGAGTTTGAACTCTCATCTGAATCCATTTCCAAAGAAACATGTATACCAAACATTGGCGAGATATGGTTTAAACAAAAGAAGTTGGAGTTGTGCTATTATGAACCCTACCTAAAACCAAGTTGTTAACAAGGCTACAAGGCTGGTTTTCATTTTTCCCACTTGCTAGAGAGGTGTTCCTTGCTGATGAAGCAAATTATCAGATATTTCACCTATGAGGGGAGATACTCTAGGATTTACTCATATCATATAAGGTTACTAATGCACTTCACCAAAGTCAAAATAATGAACCTACCATACTACCTTTTTCAGAGCATTGACAAGATGGCCTCACTTGTCAAGAAAAGAAGCTATGACCACCAAATGCCAAGACTTTTCCACCACTCCTTGATCAAAATGATTGTCTTACATCAGCTGCAGCAGCAAGGAATCCCTTGGGAAGTATTCATCTCACATGATGTGTTTACAAACCCCCAAGCCTTCATTTAGCAGAATTTACCCTCCACTTCACAACCACCTACCTCTACTCCTCCATCACCTCTCCATGTGCCTTCTCCACAAATAAATTCATTCCCTATACCTTCTCCTAATGTACCAAGATAATAAGCTAGCAGTGGCTCTAATGATGAGAAAAAAGATCAAAATAATGAGGAAGAGGATAGTGAGGTAGAAGCTAAGGAAGATGAAGAAGACCAAGAAGAGGATAGTGAGGTAGAAGCTAAGGAAGATGAAGAAGACCAAGAAGAAGACAGTGAGGTAGAAGCTGAGGAAGATGAAGAAGACAAGGAAGAGGACAGTAATGAGTAGGAAAGTAATAATAGCCACAACAAACATGAAATTGATGACAACAAAAATCAAGAGGCAGATGCAAGTAAGACAAAGGTTGAAAACATTGAGGCAAATGCAGAGTTTGATGAAGATGATGAAAGTGGCAAAAATAATGAAGGCTATGGGATAGAAACTAAGTGTGAAGGAGAGGAACAACAGAGTGATGATGAATAAGAAGAGACAACCTCTCAAGAAATACATAGTGAGCAAGAAAACAGAGTTTAAATCAGTGAGCCTCATGATGAGAAAAAGGGCCAAAATAGTGAGTCTTATGATGAAGAAGATGACAAGGCTTCTGGCACCTCCAAAGGTAGAGAAACCATCATAAAACCTCTCACATGCACCTATCACAGAGGAAAAAGAGATGTGTTTGCTACCTCAAAAAAGCAAGGGGCCATCTCTCCTCTAGCGATCAAGCATCAGGACAAGGGAAAAGGAAAGGTGGACAAAGGTGAGCAGAAGTTACAGGTAAGAATAGCAAAAGGATCAAGAATACTTCTCAAGGATCTCAATTCATTGATCTAGAAAGTGACAATGAGGACCAAGAGATGAAAACTAGGTTGCTCCTCTTGGAAAAATATGCACAGCTTCAGGAGTGGGAAATGAATTTTGATATGGATCAAAGGGTCATATACTACTACAAAGAGGAACATAATCATTTCAAGGAGGTTAAGAGGGGCCTTGCCCTACAAAAGAAAATGGCCAAACATTATGCAAGGAAAATCATGCCTGCTAGCACCAAGCTAAAGAAGGCCCTCATTGAACTAGAAGACCTAAAAAGAGCCAAAGTTCATGACAGCCTTGGAGTCTTGGCTGAGGCTTATCAACATGTATCCAAAACCTCTTGAGGGGTCTACCCACCAATTTTGAGGCAAATTGGACAAATTTTTGTTTTTTCCAAATTTTGACCCCTAGGAACGCAACACCCTAGGTGTTACGCACAAAATTGGTGCATCCTCAGCTCTCAAAGTTTACATTTTTGGATTTTTCACATCAACAATATTCAACTCACCAATTTTCAGATCATTTGGAGCATTTTTACCCCCTCAAAAGGTCAAAACACATCAAAAATTTGACCTTTCTGCCTCCTTTTCAGACCAGGTGTTACACACAGAGAAGTGTTGGGAGATTTGATTTTTGAGCTGGTAAATGGCATCCATTCAGCACAACTAAAACGATTTTGGAAATTAGACTCATCAGGCTTTCCAACGAGCCATCACAGAGCCGATTCTGGTGTCAGGAGGACCTCCAAAAGACTGCTACAACATGGCCTATTTCTATGTTACGCACCTAGAAATTTTTCACTGTTTGACACATGTGTTACGCTCCTGTGGCTGAGTGGGAAAAATGTGCATTTGGCAATTTTTCTTAGGCATTTCAAGCTTAAAAGTCAATTTTATTTCCATTTATAGTCGGAAAAGATATTTATTTAGATATTTTTGTGCCTTGGGCTTTGTAAAGCCTCAAGGACAAGTTAGGATATTTCTCTTTGGCCAATAGGCTTCTAGATGCTCTAGTAGGCTCTCTGTAATATCCCAAATCTGGAACAGTTAGCAAGGCATGACTGGAAAACCCATTTTCTGGTAATGGATGCTACAGGAATTGAAACCAAGACCTGGATCCCTTAGAACAATGTGTCTAAGTGCTAAATCCAAGAGGAGGCTCCAAAGAAATCCTTCTAAGTGGGTTAAACAGATCTCCCACACTTAGATGTCCTCAGAGATTTCTCAATGAGGGGACTGCAACAATACTTGAACAAGAATTGAATACACAACGTTATTATGGTAAGCCTGAGTACATGAAGATATATATAGCCAAAAAATATATGATATAGCAGCAAATGTATACAATACTTGGAGGAATCAATCACTCCAGCTAGGCAATGAAAGTCTCAATGAGACATGTGCATCAAATGAATAAATATTGCTACATGAGAAAAGCCCTGGCTAAAGTAACGTAGTTTATAGGAGATACTGCAACAAAATACATGATATGACAATGATAGCTCAAGAAATATGGGGGAGCAAGCTCTCAACCCCGGAAAACACTAATACAACAATAATACACAATCCTTAGAAGGATTGGCTGCAATACATGTACAAATGGAAAAGCTGCAGAAATGCCAGCAGCTACAACTCAGAAAATAGAAATGGATGAAGATAGCTGAATATGCTACATATGGTGCATAGATTTCATCCAATGGATCTCTTAGGGTAAAGGCTGATCCAATCCCTGAAGATATCTCCCTCCAAACTAGTGGTACAATCCCCCACTGCAGGTGCACTCTAAAATAACGCAGTCAAGGCACTGGACCATGCTGTAGGAGATAGAGAATACCTGGCCTGGTGCCAAAGATGTGCAATCAGCTTAGGAACCTCCTTCACTGACCTCCCGGAGAAATAGGAACTCCCTCCTCTAAAATATAAACCAAGGAAAGGTGTTGTGGAACCCTCCACTGCAACACCTAGCAACACTACATTATACTTCAGCAGAAATAATGCAGTGACTGAATAGTGGCTTTGGCCTTTAGCCAAGATGTGGAGAAAATGAAGTGCAATCCTTCAAGAGGCCTCTCAAGAAGGAGAGGAAATCCTAAGCAGGAATCCCTTGTGCTAAACAACACTGTAACTCAACTGAACAACCAAAGACTGCAAATAGTATAAACAGACAAATGATCAAGTGCTTAAAAGATGTCTCACTATGGCTACCTCTTCCTCCTTATATGCAAGTGAATGCCTATTTTCCCCAGACCCCACACATTATGGTTTCTTCCACAAAGAATATTCCTCCCTCCAAAACTATGTTGTCTTCTCATGCAAGCTACACCTCTTAGGCAGCGCTGTTGACTTGGTCACACTTGACCTTGTCCTCATGCAATTGCCCCTTTTCACACTGGAAGGTGAAAAATTAAGCTAATCCATTGATCCCTTTCACACTATGAGGGATTTTACTCCTACTCATGGGCCTTTTACCCATTTTATTCATCTCCTAGATGACATAAGAAAAAATTAATATTCCAATTTGTTGCTTGCAAATTTTGGAATATTACAGTCCTCCCCTCTCAAAGATTGCTTGTCCTCAAGCAAGTGCAAGGATAGACTGAGTTCTCTTCTCCTCTCCCTGTAACATACATGTATGGTGGTCTCCTCTAAGGAAAGTGATGCTATCTCATCAATCAAGCCTCCATATTGCCCCTCCTCAGCATGCAAGTTAGCTGTCAAGCTATCATCATGCAAAGGTGAAATACTCAAGAGGAAAACAAAGTGATGTCTAGAGGTCCCTTTGAGGAATCAGATCTGAAATATAGTGGGAGCTATCTCCCTCATATGGATCCTCCATCCCTAGGCTATTAGCCATGTAAAGTGAGTCACCTCCCAACTAGGAAACTCCTAGAAACTATCCTCCACCTTTGGATCCGACAAAGTAGGTGGCCTGAAATTCTGCTCATGGTAGACAATGTAGCCTACCCCGTGTTGTCCATCTCTCCACTTATGATAATTGTAGAGTGTCTGCTGATCCTGGGCTACAATAAGGTTTCCCTCAAGTGGCAAGATGAGGACTAGACCTCCAAATATCTTTCCCCCAATGCTGCAAATCATGCTAGCCCAAATGTCTCCATAAATGATGAGTTGGAAGTCATCATCATATGGCATCATATCCAACATATGGCTCACCTCATAAAGTGAAAAATGTGTTGTTAAGGTAACCATATCATATCCCATGCTCTCCTTAGAAAATGTAGTGCAAATAGTATGAGGAATTCCTCCCTCAAAGGACACATCCACCCAATGTGTCTCTCTCCAAAGCATGCTCGTCATAAAAGAAAAAACAACAAAGCCATAGGGAGAAAATATGAGAATCATGCTTGCTGCCATATGCAACAAATGTGAAGGAAAATGGTCCCTCAAGTGCAATCAACGCAGCTTGACCCTCAACTGCAATAGAGACTGATAAAATGAGTGGATTTCCAACCACTTTCCTGCTGCTCCAATCTCCTCATAAGTATGGAGGAAGTGAATGATGTAAGTTGTACAATGAGCTTGTCCTCCATGATGTATCTCTTCCCCAAGTCCTCCTAGAGAATGGCCGTCAATCATGCTTATGGCCTCATCTAAACCATGTGGTCTAGAAAAAAGAGTGCTCCTCCTTGGAGCATCATCCTGCACATGTATGGTTAAGGGATGCATACATATATCATACAAATAATCATGTAAACAATAATGAATACCCTTACCATATTTTCTTCTCATATAAATGGAGTGGCTCATAAATGAGTCCCCCCTCATCCTCAAAGAGAATAGAGGTGGTTGTGCTAACTCCTCCATCTCTATGTAATCCATGCATCTACTCATATGCTGATATATCTCCTCCTCAAAGCCCTCCCAAAAATACCCCTCCATGATGGTGTGGTATGCTCTCATAGAACAAGTGGGGCTGAAAATTAAATCCTCATGAGCTGCTTGTAGCAACTTCTCCTTGAGCTTGGAAGCTCCAGATAAGAAGATCCTACCCTGATAGAAGATGACCCCATATCTGACTGATAACTCCTCCAAGTGAAACTGGACATCCAATATCCTACAAGTATGAAGATCCTTGGAGTACTCCACCAACAGCTGGGAGTTCCAATATGGATATATCCTCCATAGTGACAACGCTGATGATATATCATGAAGAGCACCTATCGTATGGTCACTATCTTATTTGACATCTCTCATTTCAAAGATGCAAGTTGGAAGGCTGCTATCCTTCCCATGCTGCTTCTGCCACATCATATAATCTGAAATGGAAGTGGCTACTGATGATGTTGAGGGAATTCTCTCTCTTTCTTTGAGCCTACCCCAGACTCCCAGCACTGTATCAAGTGCTCCCAAGGTTCCCACTCCTTTTAAATCACTGAGTGGTGCCTCAAATGATGAAGCATACATCCTCCTCTGCAAATCCAGTGGTCTTCCTGGAAAAATGTCTCCATGCAATGAGACATCATCATCAAGAGACGACTAAATAGATGAATGGAGATATCCCTCCATGCTTCCACTGCATAATCCAATCACCTTCTTAGGTGCATCAACCTCTAGAAATGAATAGGGATGTGTACTCCTAATCTCATGATGTTGGGTTTTCTCCCTACCTTCTCCTTGTGTTTCCATGGTTCCACACCTCCTCCACAATGGCACATGTATAACATGAGTTGTGCCTTGATCTCCACACATGAGATCTTGGGGAATTCCTTGCAAAGATGCAAGCATCCCTCTATTTGGAGCAAGAGCTCCTCTTTCCTCTGCATGAGGTGCTAGATCAACTCCAGATATAACAACGTTGTTGCCCTCAAGCTCTACAACATGAATGGGAAACCCTCCAATGATTGGATCCCTCTTTGAAAAAGAGACCCCCATGCTTCCTTGCTCAAAGGTGTGAGAAAAAAGTTTCCTTCCGGTGAAGTATGGTGCAAGTTTTCAGCCTCCTGATGTGGTATTGTGTTATCATGCAAGGTTTTTGTTTGAGTTTTCTTGTTTAGCTCCACCATGTATGTCTCATGAATCCTCCTATCAAATATTTTCACTAATGCCTTAGTGAAACTAGCATAGGATGCAATGTTTACATTTCTCAAAGAAAAGGACTCAAAGATCCACCAGGCATAGGCCTTACCTCTGAAATGCAGTGTTGCAACCTTTATGGCTTCACCTTCAAGAATTTGGTTGTGCTGCAAGAAGGTATCTAAATCCTCCACCCAAGCTTTGGCTGAACATACAGGTGAACCCTCAAAGGTAGATAGAAGAAATCTATCCTGCTACTCTCTTCTATTCACCTTCATCTTGTAAAACTCTGAAAAAATGAGATGATCTCAGAATTCCTGAGTTTGAAAATCATACTCTTTCAAGAAATCACTAAGGGTTTCCCTCCTAGCAACCTCTTCTTCTCTTCCCATCTCTCTTCCGGAAATCCTGGGCAAGTGACTACGTTGTACAAGATGGTGTGTAGCTGCTTGCTCACACTTCTCAGGTGAAAATCTAGAGTTTGCCTTTGGTACAAACCCTCTTGGAGATTCTCCATACATCTCCCTCCAAATATCCTTGAATTATTCATGAATCATATCTACAGATTTAGAAAGAATATTTTTAAGCTTATCCCCTTTTTCTTCTCCAAAAGATGGAGTCTGTTTCCTGCTTATTTCTATGTCTCCCTCTTGATGAGAATAGGAAGTGCAGGGTTCTTTCTCTTCTTTCTGCTTATCCTCCTTGGGGAGGTTCTTCATGGATTTGAAATATTATGAGATAAAACCCATCCTCTTCAATCTGCTGATCTCTTGGGCTTAGACTCATAGGCTGATCCAAGACTATGCTTTGATACCACTGTAATATCCCAAATCTAGAACAGCTAGCAAGGCATGACTAGAAAACGCATTTTCCAGTAATGGATGCTATAGGAATTGAAACCAAGACCTAGATCCCTTATAAAAATGTGTCTAAGTGCTAAATCCAAGAGGAGGCTCCAAAGAAATCCTTCTAGGTGGGTTAAACAGATCTCCCACACTTAGATGTCCTCAGAGATTGCACGATGAGGGGACTGCAACAATACTTGAACAAGAATTGAATACACAGTGTTATTATGGTAAGCCTGAGTACATGAAGATATATATAGCCAACAAATATACGATATAGCAGAAAATGTATACAATAATTGGAGGAATCAATCACTCCATCTAAGCAATGAAAGTCTCAATGAGACATGTGCATCAAATGAACCAATACTACTACATGAGCAAAGCCCTAGCTAAAATAACGCAGTTTATAGGATATACTGCAAAAAAATACATGATATTACAATGATAGCTCAAGAAATATGGGGGAGAAAGATCTCAACCCCGGAAAACAATAATACAACAATAATACACAATCCTTAGAAGGATTGGCTGCAATACATGTACAAATGGAAAATATGGAGAAATGCCGGAGTTGCTGGGCAGCAGTTGCAACTCAGAAAATAGAAATGGATGAAGATAGTTGAATATGCTGCATATGGTGCATAGATCTCATCCAATGGATCCCTCAGGGGAAAGGCTGATCCAATCCCTGAAGATCTCTCCCTCCAAGCTAGTGGTACAATGCCCCACTGCAGGTGAACTCTAAAATAACGCAGTCAAGGCACTGGACTGCGCTGTAGGAGATAGAGAATACTTGGCCTAGTGCCAAATATGTGCAATCAGCTCAGGAACCTCCTTCACTGACCTCCTGGAGAAATAGGAATTCCCTCCTATGAAAGATAAGACAAGGAAAGGTGTTGTGGAACCCTCCACTGCAACACCCAGCAACACTATGTTATACTTCAGCAGAAATAACGCAGTGACTAAATAGTGGATTTGGCCTTGAGCCAAGATGTGGAGAAAATGAAGTGCAATCCTTCAAGAGGCCTCTCAAAAAGGAGAGGAAATCCTAAGCAGGAATCCCTCGTGCTAAACAACACTGCAACTCAGCTGAACAACGGGAGACTGCAAATAGTATAAACAGACAAATGATCAAATGCTCAAAAGATGTCTCACTATGGTTGCCTCTTCCTCCTTATATGCAAGTGAATGCCTCTTTGCCCTTGACCCCACACATTAGGTTTTCTTCCATTGTCTTCTCATGCAAGCTACACCTCTTAGGTAGCACTGTTGAGTTGGTCAAACTTGACCTTGTCCTCATGCAATTGCCCCTTTTCACACTGGAAGATGCAAAATTAAGCTACTCCATTGATCCCTTTCACACTATGAGGTATTTTATTCCTACTAATGGGACTTTTACCCATTTTATTCATCTCCTAGATGACATAAGAAAACATTAATATTCCAATTTTCTGCTTGCAAATTTTGGAATATTACACTCTCCTCTCCTCATTTGTTATATAAGACATGAGGATTCATTGTAAACAGTTGGGACTTGATGTGTTTAAGAGAAATACATGGTTTTATGAGCTTGGACAATATATTGGTTTTATGAAGTGAATGAATGGCTTGTGTGGCTTGATGTTGCAGAAGTTTGCATGCAGGATTCCATAGCTTGGTGAATGGTGATGTTTTCCTAACTTGCTAATGTTTTCTTGTCCTCATTTTGTTTCAGTCTGCTTGGTTGCTATAGATCAGAAAATTATAGGTTGAGATATGCTAATGGAAGCACCTCAAACCTCCTGTTTGCTATAGTCTTGATGTTTTCTTCTTTTAGTCAACTTAAGGAATTCTTGATTGCTCCTTAGGCCCACTAAAACTTGTTTTTGTTTCATGAATGGTTAGTGTGTTAGCTTATAAATATGATTCATGGTATGCCCTACTTATTTAAAGTTTTCAAAACCCTATTTTGAAGCTTTTCTATGGAATATTGATTGATTAGGTTAAGACAAAGAGGTCTCGTTTCGATCTTGCCCTTTTCCCATGCCTACCAACTTGTTTCAGAGTTCCCGATATTTTGATATATGATGTTTAGGAGTTCCCTCTCCATATATTGAGTTATTTGTTTATCTTATGTGTTTTCTCAAAAAGCTGAAGGTGAATTTCTAAAGTTAGGAGTTCTAATGCTTCTATGTATCACCGAAATGTTCATCTTGCATGTTTATCAGTTTGAGTATTTTTCATAGAGATTAATGGTTTGCCCTACCTCGTGAGTTATTTCTTTCAGACTATATATGTTTAAATACCTCTTAGTTTTTTCCCAAACTTAATGTTCATTACACCTCATACATCACCCAAAGGATCCATTAACCTTGCTAAATCAGCCCTGCAATACACTATGCTTCATCATTTAGACACCCTCAACTTCATCTGACCCCATAGCCCTATTGATTTCATAATCTCTCATTCCACCTATCCTACTTAGTCATCCTACCCCAACCTAAAACAAACAAACAAATTACACTTAAAAACTAGCCTAAAATCAATCATCCGAAGCGAACAAGTTCACATCCTTCGCACAATAGAAAGAGCACTCTCTAAGTCCAGGAAGGCTAGGTCCTAGGACTCCAAAGAATGGTATGATGTTACCCTGTCATTTGGTTTAGCCAATTTTCCAAATCATGGGACCCTAACATAATGGCGATCACGATGGGACCGAGTACATAGTAGCCTAAAAACTCTTATAGACTCTTTCAACCCTCAGTTAAACTTTGAAATCCTATGATTTATAGCTACCTCATCAGTATCACTAACACAATATTGGTTATGATGCAACCTCTGATGTCAGTGACAAAATAAGTATCCCTTAGGACTTCAGAAACCTTCGTCAAATCATAGAAAACTTAACTGATAGCCTAAGAATAGAATCTAGCTTTTTCACCATCTTAGCAAATTGATGACTAAGCTATAGGACACTCCTAAAAACCTTTGGGCTACATATAGAAACTCAAAAAACCCCAAAACATTTCTAGATTGGCTTTTTGTCAGTATTGGTGGTGGACTATAGAAAACATATCTTCAAGACAACTAAAAATATCCACATGGCGACTCCACTAGCCTCCAATAGGCCTTCTAAATTTTTCTAAAGTATCTATAGACTCCTGTAGGACTGCATCAAACCAAACCTAAGAAGTCTAGAAACCTAGTCACACACTGTGCGAGTTTGATAGCACCTAGAGAGGTCAACCTTATGAAAGAAATCATAAAATTTTAGCCTCTCTAAATTTTGAATTTTAAATTTGGCTCTGTGAAAATCAATACCAGATCTCATCCGGACCCAAACCCTCCTACTATAGTTGATGGCCCAGAAAATATTTTGTGGCAAACTTCTAAAACTAGAAACTTAGCTACTAATAGGACCATTCATAAAGCAAGCTATGTACCTGAACAACTTACAACCTTGCAAGATCCCTTGTTTGACTTGTGCCATACCAAAAAAAATTTCAAAACCAAGTCACAAAGTAGAATCGACCATACCGATATTGAGCCCATAGACTCGCAGCAGAGTCTTTGCAGAGACACTTCTCCTTCCACACCACCCGATTTCCAACTTCTCCACCACTTTGGCTCTTTTCATCCCAAGTCTGCTCAGAATCAGTTTACTGGTCCAAGTACTTTCGCCACACCCATTCACGACTCCACTGTGAAAACCACTCCATCTCATAGCACAAATCCTCCACTTGTAAATCCACCATTAGCTCCCACCATGGAAGCATGGTATGTGCCCCTTGTGTTACCACAACCATTGGTACCTTTGCCAAATGATTACCAATCCAGAATCCCACACTTCACCGGGGTTGAATCCACTACTGCCCAACAACATGTAGATAGAATGAATGATCGTTTTGACTACATGGAATTAGAAGAGGAAACCATGAAGATGAGGATGTTTGCCCAAAGCCTAGGAGGAGAAGCTAAGAAATGGTTCAAAATCCTAACTCCCAATATCATACATGATATCCCTTCCCCTTACCAAAATTTCATAAAAAAATGGGAAATCAAGAAAAACCCTCTTCAGATCCTTTCGGAATATAGCAATCTCAAAAGAAACACGGGAGAAAGTGTCCAAGACTATTGCACTAGGTTCAATAATGTTTACAACGCACTACCGCCAAACATGAAACCCCCATTAGGCCTAGCCTTAGCTAAATTCCTGGAGGGTTTTGACCTCGATATGGCCTATCAACTAAGAGAAAGAGAGCCCCTAACTTTAGAAGACATGAAAAAAAGAGCTATAAGTGTAGAGGCCAACTTAATTGAAAAAAGAGTTAGGCTAAGATCAGAAAAAAGGATAACATAAAAAGATGACACCATGCCCTCCACCTCCTCATCTGATTCCAAGATGGACAACCTTCTTAGGACCATGGAAAGAATGATGGAAAGAATAAGCATAAACGAAAGAAGACCCCCTAGGGACAACCAAACAAATCCCCAAGACAGAAACCAGAATCAAAATTTTAGAAGAGACCCGCCCCAAAACATACCAAGGGAAAATGATCAGAAAATCAAGCCACCCTTCCAAGATAACTATGTTGACGAAGGGGAAAGAGATATTAAACAACCAGATGAAAACCATCTAAACTTAATAGGCTCTGATAGTGAGGCTGATGTTTTTCTCACAGAAGAAGAAAAAGGTTTTTTCTCCTCAAACCAAGATGAAACCAGCTATGAAGATTCCAAATACCACGAATTGGGATTAGAAAATGGCATAATGGAAGTCCATAGACAATATGATCTTGGGAGTAAGAAAAACAAAGACAAATCCAGGAAAAAACAGCAGACAGTGTTAAGAGAACTCGGAAACATTTTTAAAGAATAACCAGAATAATAACAGCACCATAGCTAAGAACTGATCCCCAGCAAAATCAAACTATTGACACGAGGAACAAACACTCTTTAGATGTCTACGCACAACACAACATTATTGCGAAAAACTCTAATGACAGAAAAGCGAAACAAATTCGACAAAATTAAAAAAATGTGGAGAAAGTTGTGGATGATAAAGGCGAGTATAAAAATATATACACAAGAAACTCAAGTACATTTCGATTTTGAAGGAGGATCGCTAAAATCAAAATGACCTCCTCTCCTTTGAACGGTGGCTACAAAGGATATATTACCTCTCCCAAGTCTTGAAGGTCTTGAACATAAAAGGTCAGCCAATGTAACTTTTCTAATAAATAAAACTGAAACTGATTTCCTGCAAATTGAAAATGAGATATCAGAAACAAGAATCAGTTTAGAAAAGGGAACAGGTTGCTCAAAAGAAAGACAAATCACAAGAACACAACCTCTTCCTTTTGCTAATCTAGAAAAAATGAAACTCCCTCACAAAACACAAAACTTTGGGAATCTGGAACAAGATAGTTTGATGTTTCTACCTTACCTAGATACTTCAGCATCCAACAAATATTGCTATAGATCCCAAAGAAATTTTTGTTGAAGCTGATATAGAAGAAGATAGCATGGGTAAACTTAAGAGCCCTGAGATAATTAAATTGTCTAAAATTTTATCACTACACACAAAACAAAGGAATACAAGATTGTGCAAAAAATTTCAGAATGCTTGTGTGTAGGCAGGCTAGTCTAAGACCTTGTAACATAACCATTGTTCTAAAAAGCCTTCCTTTCAAAAAGAATTAGAAAAAATTTGAGCAATTGAGTTCACTTAGAAAGAAGGCAAAGGGACATAGGTTTTGTATATATTTTAGGTACCAGGAGAAACCCTTCCAAAAGAACAACTACCTTTTTACCAAAAAAGATCATACTTCACAAAGGGTAGGGTTTTCTAACAAAATCTCATTGCATGATATTTTTTCAGGTTACCTTCATATGATACCACTTTAGATCAATCAGCTCAAAGATTTTTTCAAATTTCCTTGGGACAACTGCGTGCTTAGACAAATACCTCTTGGGCTAGAAAGTGCTAGAGATACTTTCCAAAAAAATATGCCTTCGGTTTTAAATTTCTCTACTATGGTGTACATGGATGACTTCATCATTTTTTTTAAAAATGATAAAGATTACCTTGCCTACTTGAAGAAGATCTTTGACTCAAAAAGATTTGAAGAGAAAAGGTCAAAGAAGAAGCACCAAGGGAATTATGGATTTTCTAAAAACTCTTGGAATAATCCTAATACCATGTTGTCAAAAAGAGGTAACTCTGTTTTCTATTTTCAAGAGTTGAATGGACAAAATATGTTAGGAGATCCTTTTGAAGACATGATTCTCAAACACTACAGTTGTCAAGATCCTTAGCTTTAAAAATTTCACTCATTGTACATACCATTGTGTGAAGAAAAAGTTAAAAAGAGAAAAAAATATAAAAACATATAAAAAATGGAAAAGAGGGCAGATTCAAAACAAGGTACATCCCCATACCCAAAAAAATAGTGATATTGAAAGTGTGCAAGCCTAAATGGCACTACTAGTGCAAAAATAATGTCTTGTTCAACTATCTAGCCTAATCATGGCTGAACATGTTTTAAATTTATTGTTGATAAGTTAGTGAAAAGAATTTTGGTCAAAACATTGAAGCTTGACTTGTCAAAGAAATTAGATTAGGAAAGAAAGATACTAGTTCCACATGCTCAAAATAGAACCAAGGAGAAAAATAGGGATGAATAGAAAACTATGTATCTTAGCCCTGTTTTTTCTAGTCTTATTTTTTACAAAAATAACATTTGTTCGCAGCTTGTTTTTATGCCACAAACCCATGATAATTCAGATTGTCTAATCCTGATTTAGTCATTTTTTCAATTTCATGTTTTTAGCTTAGTGAATAAATCCTGTCAAACAGTTTAACCTTGACAGTTGAGTAGAATAGGTAGAGAATCAAAGGAGTTCAATAGCTTAATTTGAACTCCCACAAGAGATAAGTGTAGGTAGATAGTTTGTTTTCATTTTCAAAATAAAAATGTCAATGGGTTTGCCCATTCAAGTGCACCCAAGGAAGAAAAAATGTTAGGCGAGTAGGTTGGGTAGGTAAAAGTCAATTTGAGCTAATCATGCTTTCAGAATTTCAAAATTACTACTTCTGGGAAAGCAACAACAAAAGAAAAGAGAAAATCCGCCCAATGGATGAGGCACTGGTCTTCATAAACCAAGAGATTTGAAATTCTGGACACCTCATGAAAAGGAGCTGCCCTCCCCAAGTGGAACCACTGTTATTCATCAGTATTTTTCACCTATTTAGATGACTAATGCTTTGTCCAAGGATTATAGAAACAGAATTCAAGAATCATGTTAGTTCTAGAAATCCCCTCAAAGAGAAAACTTTTCATTATCCCACTTCCTTGTCAAAGCATGGCCAATCTATCACCTAGACAAGATCAAATCCTGAATTGATGTCCCACACTCTCACTATGTTTGCCACCTCTACCTATAACATTTTGTCTCTATTTGCCTAAGCCCTATACTTTCACACCTTGTTTCGCCAAGTAAACCAAACTTTTCTCCTACTCACCAAGTGCCTCAAGCAATGGTGTTGTCAAAACTTCTTGTCTAAAATATCTTTGAAGTAAAACAAGGTTTTCTAGTTGTCTAGGATGATAGTGCATAATAGAGTTTCAAAAACCCTGTCTCCTCATCCAAACCCTGTTTGAATTTTTTAGTCAAAGACTTATTCCAAGGACATTACCATAAGTCAAATAGGATCACCTAGGTTATGCACTTTCATGGTTCTAAATGCACTATTTCCACAAGTATTCAAAAGTGAAGTTAAGAGAACACAAGGATGAGGCTTGTCATTATCCAAAGAACATCAAAATACCTCCAAAGGTATCCTCTTGATCAAAGCAGTAAGCCAGCAAAGGAGCAATTTACCATGTCAAAGCATTTCTATAGGAATGTTTTTATAAATGGTCAACAACAAAAATAGATTCAAAGAAGGAGACCTAAAAAAGGCTCATAAAGGAATCCACAGGTAGTAGCAAGATGCAAACAAGCTTAAATTTTTTTTACAAGGAAGAACATGATCTCATCAGAGAGTGTTATGAAGTGCTGCCCATCAAAAGGTCCATGTAGGTCATGAAAGGCAGTGGCACATGAGCAATTGTACCACAAATCAAAAAGATCATTTAGAAGTTGTTTGGCTTCAAGCATGAAACTTGTAGAGGGACAACTTCCATTTGCTTATATTCTTGCAAAAAGACCAAAGGACACCAGATGAGCCATGAGGTAAGGTAAAGTAAGTAAGGTCATCATACTAGAAGACCATTCACAACCTAGAAGAAAGCAGCAAGGTATTTGTTTGTTGGGAATAAAGATACATTAACTGTTTTGACCAAGCAATAGAGCAATGATGAACTTAGAAGCATGGGAAGATAGAAAAAGAGGGTCAAAATAGTGACCAAGGAAACTCCTTCATCACAGTAGATGGTTTCAAGGGTTTTCCAGTTTCCCTAGGGTTTGGTAGACAAGCACTAACTCCCAGTTCAAAGGTCTTTTTCTCTAAAAACAGTTAAAGACATCTTCAAATGGCCAAAGGGGACAAACATGGCTGGAAATTGCCAAAGACAGTAACTATGATAAGCAGGGGCCATTATGTGACAAAGCAAGATATCCAAGATCAAAAGAGACACCATCATAAAACCTCTCACATGCACCTATCACAGAGGCAGAAGAGATGTGCTTGTTGCCTAAAAAAGGAAAGGGGCCATCTCTCCTCCAGCGATCAAGCATCAGGACAAGGGAAAAGGAAAGGTGGACAAAGGTGAGCATAAGGTACAGGTAAAAGGATCAAAAGGATCAAGAATACTTCTCAAGGATCTCAATTCATTGATCTAGACAGTGACAATGAGGACCAAGAGATGAAAACTAGGTTGCTCCTCTTGGAAAAAGATGCACAAATTCAAGAGTGGGAAAGGATTTTTGATATGGCTCAAAGGGTCATCTACTACTACAAAGAGGAACATAAGCATTTCAAGTAGGTTAAGAGGGGTGTTGCCCTACAAAAGAAAATGGCCAAACATTATGCAAGGAAAAGCAAGCTTGCTAGCAACAAGCTAAAGAAGGCCCTCATTGAACTAGAAGACCTAAAAAGAGCCAAAGTGCATGAAAACCTTGGAGTCTTGGCTGAGGCTTCTCAACATATATCCAAAACCTCTTGAGGGGTATACCCACCAATTTTGAGGCAAATTGGACAACTTTTTGTTTTTTCCAAGTTTTGACCCCTACGAGCGCAACACCCTAGGTGTTATGCACAAAATTGGTGCTTCCTCAGCTCTCAAAGTTTAAATTTTTGGATTTTTCACATCCCCAATAGTCTACTCACCAATTTTTAGATCATTTGGAGAATTTTTACCCCCTCAAAAGGTCAAAAAACATCAAAAAATTGACCTTTCTACCTCCTTTTAAGACCAGGTGTTACGCACAGAGCAGTGTTGGGAGATTTGACTTTTGAGTAGGTAAATGGAATCCATTCAGCACAACTCAAACATTTTTGGAAATTATACTCATTATGATTTCCAACGAGCCATCACAGAGCCAAATTCGGTGTCGGCAAGCCCTCCAAAAGATTTTTGCAACAGGGCCTATTTCTGCATTATGCACCTGGAAATGTTTCACTGTTTGACACGTGTTACGCTCCTGTGGCCGAGTGGAAAATATGTGCATTTGTAAAGTTTTCTTAGGCATGTCAGGCCTAAAAGTCAATTTTATTTCCATTTATAGTTAGAAAAGATATTTATTTAGATATTTTTATGCCTTGGGCTTTGCAAAGCCTCAAGGACAAGATAGGATATTTCTCTTTGGCCAATAGGCTTCTAGATGCTCTAGTAGGCCCTCCTCTCCTCATTTGTTATATAAGACATGAGTATTCATTGTAAATAGTTGGGACTTGATGTTTTTAAGAGCAATACATGGTTTTATGAGCTTGGACAAGATATTGGTTTTATGAAGTGAATGAATGGCTTGTGTGGGTTGATGTTGGAGAAGCTTGCTTGCAGGATTCCATAGCTTGGTGAATGGTGATTTTTTCCTAACTTTTTAATATTTTCTTGTCCTCATTTTGTTTCAGTCTACTTGGTTACTATAGATCATAAAAGTATAGGTTGAGATATGCTCATGGAAGACCTCAAACCTCCTGTTTGCTATAATCTTGATGTTTTCTTATTTTAGTCATCTTAAGGAATTATTGATTGCTCCTTAGGCCCACTAAAACTTGTTTTTGTTTCATGAATGGTTAGTATGTTAGCTTCTAAATATGATTCATGGTATGTCCTGCTTATTTAAAGTTTTCAAAACCCTATTTTGAAGCTTTTCTATGAAATAATGATTGATTAGGTTAAGACAAAGAGGTCTTGTTTCGATCTTGCCCTTTGCCCATGCCTACCAACTTGTTTCAGAGTTCCCGATAGTTTGATATATGTTTTTTAGGAGTTTCCTCTCCATATATTTAGTTTTTTGTTTATCTTATGTGTTTTCTGAAAAAGTTGAAGGTGAATTTCAAAAGTTAGGAGTTCTACTGGTTCTATGTATCACCAGAATGTTCATCTTACATGTTTATCAGTTTGAGTATTATTCATAGAGATTAATGGTTTGCCCTACCTTGTGATATATGTTTGAATGCCTCTTAGTTTTTTCCCAAACTTAATGTTCATTACACCTCATACATCACCCAAAGGATCCATTAACCTTTCTAAATCAGCCCTGCAATACACTGTGCTTCATCATTTAGACACCCTCGACTTCATCTGACCCCATAGCCCTATTGATTTGATAATCTCTCATTCCACCTACCCTACTTAGTCATCTTACCCCAACCCAAAAAAAACAAACAAATTACACTTAACAACTAGCCTAAAATCAATCATCCAAAGCGAACAAGTTCACATCCTTCGCATAATAGAGAGAGCTCTATCTGAGTTTAGGAAGGCTAGGTCCTGGGACTCCAAATACTGGTTTGATGTTACCCTATCATTTGGTTTAGCCAATCTGCCAAATCACGGGACCCTAACACCACGTAGACTGCCTTCTTAAGTGATTTATGCAAGAAAGAAATTTAGCATCCATTTGGTGTAGGTTCCATCTTTGAGAGGAAGTGAGGGAAATAAAAGATTGAATAGTGGTGTATCAGGAAACCAGTGCAAATATCTCGTCATAGCCAACTCCTTCCTTTCGAGAGAAGCCTCGAGCAACAAACCTGGCCTTGTATTTTTCAGCACTCCCATCAGCTCCATGTTTTATTTTGTAAAGACATTTATAAGTGACCATAAACTTTTCCTTGGGTCTAGGAACCACATCCTAGACAACATTCTTCTTGATTGATTTGTACTCCTCATCCATCACATCCTTCCATAATTGGTATTTAACGACCTATTGGAACGTATACTTTTCCAAATTGGATGATATTTATATCGGTTTTGGTCCTGTCGACAATAGGAATTTATTGCAGTCATCATCTCCATCAAATGAGTTGTCCCAAGGTGGAATTTGGCCCTAATTTCAAATTTTAACAAAAATATGTTACAAGAGATGGCCCAAAGTGTTGGGGTGCCATTAGAAATATATACAACAATGAGGTCAGGACCAAGACATATGCCGGTGTTTACATGTTCTATGGAAGTTGTGGGGATGACCTTTTAAGGTGAAGATGAAATGTCAAAGAAGCAGGCTGAAAAGAATGTTGCAATGGTTGTGTGGTCATCCTTAAAGAAACTTATATTTATGCACATTGTGCATATGATTTTCACTTGAATGTATCTAATTATTGGGTTGGTAATGTTATGCCCATTTTTTATCACTTGTGTAGATATTGGATATTTATATCATGCCCACAACTTCAATGAAACTTAAGCAAAAATTAATATCCCTAGATTTCAACTTGAAATTGAGAACATATGTGAAGACCCTAGCTCACTTATAGTTTCAAAAACATTTCAATGGGTGAGGTTACTCTAATTTGTGTGTCTAATGGCCTCATGAAAATATGATGGAACCTCACTAATGGAGGTTGTTAATATTATTTTCCAGTGATGTGAAAATAAGTGCTTTATACGAAGGAAATTAAAAAATGAGTGCTAATTGTGAAATTAAATTTAGTGACATGGAATTTGTACTTTCCAATTATGTTGGGGAAAGGGGATCTGGGAGCTAATATTTATTTAATTTTAAGGATCCTTGAAGAATAATTGTTGATAAGATAGACTAGAAAGCATTCAAAATCTCTTTTATCAAGTGAAACTTCAAGGTAATGTTTCTATAAGCACTATATTTTAGACAACATGGGACATGAAAGTCTGTGCAAGGCATAAATGCAAAGGAAAAGGAAGCTAGTTATAGAAATGTTTGTGAAGGAGAAATATTATCACATTACTAGAATCTCATTATCACTTTTTTAATAAGAAAAATGTGGCAATCTAGGTCAATTTTCTTTATTAGGGTTTGTGGGTATTAGGTTTCGAGGTTGAGATGTCCTTGTGTTAGTTAACAACTAAATCAGATTCAAACAATATAAATTTTGATGAACAACTCAATAATTAAAGCACGATACTGAATAAAATGAACTTCATTGAATAAATTTCTTCAGTCAATAGAATCAATGTGATATTAGTTAAATCATACCACTAGAGTTCATATATTTTTGCATTCAAATAAAAGACCAAGTTCTACACATGAAGGATGCATACCCGGAATCAATGTTCAACTAGAACCCTACATATGTAATGATTTGAGAAAATTCAAAAAATATATCCTTCCTCTGTTAAAAATCTCGTCGAATTCATATCCACATCATTGGTTTTCCTTCACTGTCTCTACCAACACAGGATATTGTTTTGAGTCAACTCAACTTTGTTGTATTTATTTTATCTAAATTGTGGGATACTGAGTTTCCCATATATCAAAATTGAAAACCCTTTTCCTACTGTAGAGTGTTATATTTGTGTGTGCGAAACTTCTTGATGACCCTCCAAACTTGTTAAATGATTCTTGCTCTAAATCGACCTCAAGAGGATTATGTTCTCTGAAAATTGGGCTATACTGTAAGAGGCCACCACCAATTTTTCATAGAAATACATCTCCTCTATAGATAGGCATCCATCCTAATCAAGAATTTTAACTATGGTGTGGGGAGGGCCCTCTCATTCTTATATTTTCATTACAAGTCATACTACAACTTTGATCCTCAAACTTCCACAATTCTTCGCTGCTTAGAAATTCTACAAGCTTGGGTTATCCTCCTGGAATGGACCTAGATGACTCAAGAGTCAACTCAGATTTGCAGTTCAGATAGATATTTTCCCTTATAGTATAGAGACAACTTCAAAAGACCTCGTTTCTTGAATGAGAGGGCTCTTGTAGCCAAACATAACAAAAAAAGAACTTTTTTTCCCTCCTATTATGCCCAGAGCCAAGATCCAATGAAGAATTATTCTTGTTGAAAATACTGAGAGGGGGAGTGAAATAGTATTTCTTTTACAACTGTTACTTTTATGCCAGTTAATATCTCTTAAAAACATAACACAAAAATAGTAACAAGTAAATAATTTATTAATCAGAATAACAAGGACTCCAAACCTATTTTACAATAATAAAAGTTCCAATCAGTACAATCACACCTATGATTCCTTTTGGGCTCTAATCCTAGATGAAGAATCCAATATTCAATTCACCAGGCTTTAACCTACACCACACCACCAAGCTACAACTTGGTCTATTTGAGGACTCCAATCTACCAAGCTCCAACTTAGTCTTCTTGAGGATTCCAATCCTCACTACAACACCGGATCTAACTTAATATCTTTCAAGGCTCCAAACTCTATGGATCCAACCCCTTGCTCTAAGATAACTTAGAAAATTTGCAAAACTTCTTAAACATCTTCAATGAGTTCGTAACATAATCTTCACATATTTCCAAGAATATCTTCAACCAAGAATCTTCAATGATTCTTCAACAAAGTCTTCAATGACTGCAACAAGGGATATTATTTATGTGTGCTACAAAATTCAACTTCAACATGCATCAATGACATCTACAAATCTCTTCATCTACACAAGGAATCTTCTTTAGGGTTACTCCATAAGCACTACAATAATGTTGCTACAATTTAGGTGTGCTCCATCAATTTTACAAAGACAAGTCTTCAATGATGGATCCAAACTTATCTTTTGTAATATTATTCAATAAATTTTCAACAATGTTTGTCCTAAGATACTTCTCCCAAGGTAATATAGGTTTCCAGATGATTTTAAAGGACTAGCTTCAGAATGTTACAAGTGTTGGGTGCTAGTTTTGTACACTTTTCCTACGTTTTTTTTCTCTATTTTTTTTCATAAATATAACCAATGTGAGTATCTTTGCCTCTTTTTCTTACCTTTCTATCCTAACTTGTGTTGTTTCACCTTGTTTTTATTACTCTTCCAATTCATCAGTTATTATGATATATCGTTCCTTTTTATGACTAATTGAGAATGAATGTTTGGAGAAGATCTATGGTCTTTGTGTTTTCTTTCCAGATGTCATTTATAGCACCAAATATCTTGAGCACAAGGTCCACAAGAGCAGTTAAGGGGGTGTTGTTATAGCGAAGCGATGCTGTTACACCTTGTTGTTACAGACCTGCTGTCAAACTACTATTACAATCTATTGTTACAGACCCGCTGGCAAACTACTAATACAATTGTACCACTGACTGGATCTCATCAACACCTGTAGTTGACCTGCCCTTTAGCTGTTACACTATAGTTGTGGTTTTGTTAAAATAGCTGTAGAAGTTGTTTAGCATTGTATTTTTGGATAATAGCCTAAGGCCGGTTTTGATTGTATTCTATAATTTTCTAGTCATAACTTTATTAGGAAGTGGTTATAACTATATTATTTCTATTTCGATCAGCATGAGAATCATAATATTCTCATGACTGATCTATCCCTTGATTTTCTGAGATGTAACCACTATATAGTTCTCAGCCCTAGAGGTCGAAAGGTTAGCGAAGAATAGCATTATTTTGGCTCTGTAATTTTGTTCAGATTAATACAAATTACCATGTTATTGTTGTTACATGCGTTATTCAATTTAGTTTCCATTAAGTTCTTCGTCTACCTGCGCCCTACTAGGGAGGAAGGGCCCTCCTTCTTAGCAGGGATTGCAGTGATTAAAGTAGTTGTGTGTATGTATTGGTATTTTAGTTTATGTATCAGTAGAGTGTTGTTGATGCAGTTCAGATGTGAATATATCCGCTTCAATTTCAATACTTTGTATACTATTACACATATGATATTAGAGACATGAGTTGGATACCTTTTGTGTGGCACACCAGAATAGATTAATTGAAGTGAAATTCTAGTCTTGGAGATCCTTTTATTTTTGCATGAGTGATTTAATTCCAGCATTTACTTCAGCAATGATTTCTTTTCTTTGGAATTGCTTCTGGTTGGTTTATTGACACAGAGAGTGCAACTGTCATTGGAATAAAAATACATCCCTGGATTGATAATTAATGTGTATTGTTTAGTCATTTGACAATGATTAATACAACCCAACATTTTGGCATCATTTTCAGGGATGGCAGTGACGATGCAATCAATCAGAGTTGTTTCTTAGAGGTGCAATTTCCATGTGTTTTTAGAGTGTCTCCAGTGACACAATTTTCGGGCAGTAAGATGAGAGGTAAGAACCTGCGCATCGCTCTATTAAACTTGAGTAGGCTCACCAATGTCTTGCTAGGACACTTAAAAGAGTGAATTTCTGAGCATTTTGTTTTTTTTAGAGTGTCTCAAGTGACACAATTGTCGGGTGGTATGACGATAGGTAAGAACCTGCACATCGCTCTAACAAACTTGAGCGGGCTCAGCAATGTCTTGTTGGGACACTTAGGAGTTGAATTTTGGGTGTTTTTTTAGGGTGTCTTTAGCTATGCAGTCGTTGGGTGGTAAGATGAGAGGTAATAACCTGCGCATCACTCTAACAAACTTGGGCGGGATCATTGTTGTATAAACTGAAGCACTCATAGGATGAATTGATACACATAGGGCTCATGTGTGTCGGTAGGACAACATAAACATCTAAAAACACCCCCCACTCTACTGACTACAAGAAATACGGGTGGTAAGAAGGAAAATAAGAGTGCATATTTGGGAAAAAATACATTCTTTGGAGATCTAATCTCAAGGGCAGAAAAGGAACAATCCACATCATATAAAGATAATAGGAAGACAAGACCACAGAAAGCAGCTACCATATCAAAGCCTAGACCGTTGGTGTCTTCCGTGTCTGGACCTCACCATCCTTCGAACAATATATCCACCCATGATATCAAAACTCCAGATTTAAAATAGCAATGGAGAATCATTGATCAGGATCTGAGAATTGAAGGACACGGAGAGACTAGTGGGGAGCATCAGGGACCTAAGGAACAACATTGAGTTGATCATCAATTAGATGCTGGTAGTGATGTTAAACAGTTGGTCCTGGAACAACGTGATCCTTTTATTCGTCAATCTCCAGTACACTCTGAGGTCAATTCATCCCATCAGGAAGAATCAGCCATGGGGGACGAGAATGTCAAAACATATAGCTCTATTACTTTTGAATTCCAAATAGTAGTAACACAGGATGAGGCTCCTATGAAGAATATTCCTTTATCATCCCTAGCATCCTTTCAAGGGATGGTTATTGAAGACCCTGATACCTTTATATTTGAATTCAATGTGCTGTGTAGAGGTTATGACAACACTTCAGATACCCATAAGCTTAAATTATTCCCTGCTAATCTGAAAGGAGCAGCATTAAGATGGTTCATGAGATTGGGTGCTGGCATGATTTGAACTTGGAATGACATGATAGAGGCCTTCCTTTTTAAGTATCAGTATTATTTTCGAACCAGGGATTTGAAGGACGAGATTTTCAAAATTGCACAGAAGGAGGAAAGCCTGGAAGACTATCTGGAGCGATTTCACTACAATTTACAGAGGTCTAAGTTCAATAACTTAGATCTAGAAATTCTAAATCCAACATTTTAAGAGGTATAATAGATGATTTTCTGGAGCATCTGAACCTATTGGGAAAAGGATACATATCACAATAAACGCTTGATGAGATAATGAAGCTTTTCCTGTGTAGCTCAAGAGGATCGGTCAAAGGGAAAATTTCAGTTCGGGATCCTTCAGTCTGGATAAAAAAGTCCACGAGTGGAGGAGTAAACAGAGAAGAGATTGGGAAATTATTTGAGGATTTTAAAACTGGCCTCCTTAGCACTCTCTCTGCCCAGATTACTATGGTACAAGTCAAGAAAGCACAAGCAGAAGCTGAAGTAGCCTTAGCAATATTCTGTCCCCTATGAAAAAGGAAAAATTTGGAGAGAGAATGTGGAATGAATAGTGTCAGCCTGTGCAACATCTATGAGTTGGTGCACTCTACGAATCAATGTCATGAGTTGCCCAGACTAAAGGCAATACTTCAAGAAACAAGCGAGTATGTTCAATCTTCTTATTTCATCGGATCAAAGAGACCATGGCAACCATGACCTACAGGTATGCCTTTAGATTTTTCCTCTTTTTATCCTTGGAGTAATGTTTATAATAGTCAGCAATATCCATGGCAGTATCCTACTCCTTCCTCAACACAATTTCCTTCACCTTGGAACCAGTGGTCGTCTCCTCCACCAATGCAGTATCCTACATCACAACCAAATCCTTGGGGTTAGAACTGGAGAAGTAATGGCCAAGGTCTAGTACCCCCTCTGATACTAATGCAACAACAGCAATTACAATTGCATTCTATTAAAAATCATACACCTTCTATCTGACCCCAATTACCTATGCAACCTAACCCCAATACAAATAATAAGGCAACCCAGAGCATGGATGCTCTAGTTACCCTCCAGACTTATCTTATTACTCCTATTGGACTTAACAAGGTTCAACTTTGATCAGGTAAAGTAATCAGATCTAAACATACTCCCATTATTACCGAAGAATGTGAATCACCTAGGAAGGATATGGACAATTCTGAGGTAGTTGTTACACATGTAACAAATGATACATCACCTGTTGTTACATCTGTAGTAGATAGCTCGGTAGGATCTGTTGTTTCTACAGCATACAATCTGAGTAAGCTTGGTATATCTGTGATAGCTGACTCAGCTGTTAGCATTCAGAATCCTCCATACCCTCAACGATTAACTGAAACTGGGCTAGTCTCACAACCTGAATATGAATTCCTCAAGGAGCTGCAAAATCTGTATGTGCGGATTCCGCTGTTACAAGCTCTTAAAGAAGTGCCTGTCTATGCTAGAACAGTGAGGGATATATGCATTAAAAGATCTCAAAGGAAACCTAAGGACCATGCTACAATCCATGTCATGGGGAAATTTTCTGATCTTATGATTGATCAGCCTTTGTTGACTAAATATAATGACCCAGGGAACCCTACAATGACTGTCCATATTGACAATCATCCCATAACCAATACTTTGATTGATCTAGGGGCAATTATTAATTTCATGGCTAAAGACCTCTTCATCTCTCTAGGACTTCATGGACTTAGACCTACACCCACAATGCTTGAATTAGTAGATAGGTCCCATGTCAAGCCCGAGGAAATGATAGAAGATGTGGTTATCAATGTGGCCTCCTAAAACTATCCGGATGAATTTCTCATTTTACAAACCAAATCCAACCTAGGGGTTCATCCTTTAATCTTGGGGAGGCCATGGCTGGCCACTGCAAATGCATATATCAGATGTAGGTCTGGATCTATGGTAATCTCATATGGGAAGTCCACTTAAAACCTGAACCTTTATCCCCCAAAAAAACCTCATATTGATTCAAGTAGTCCCTAGTGGGATGAATTTTCACCTGAATCTGATCTTTCCCTACCTCTTCTCACACTTGGAAAAGCACAATACTTTAAGGATGGAACATAGGATGATATCATTAATGGTTTTATTAGTAATTCACTCCCTGTTGCCTCCATTAGAGATTTGGGAGAAGAAGAGGAGGTAGATGATGTAATTATTGAACATTTGAAAACAACTCTGCATACTATAAGCAGTCCCAATGAAATCGAACCTAGAAAATGTTTAAACATCAATCCTAACCTGACTGTTGAACAAAAAAAATTGTTGATACAGCTGTTACAGAAATACAAAAGGTCATTTGCATGGGACTGTATGGATATGAAAGGAATCCATCCTGGTCTATGCACTCACTGCATTTACCTTAAAGAGGACTGAAAACCAGTTAGACAACCTCAGTGTCGCATGAACCCTGCACTTAAGGAGATAGTGAAAAAATAATTGCAAAAACTCCTTAATGCTAATTCCATCTACCCTGTTTCTGACAGTCAATGGGTGTCTCCGCTTTTCATAGTTCCGAAAAAGAATGGAAAATTGAGAGTCTGTGTTAACTATAGAGAGCTTAACAAGGCCACTCAAAAGGACCATTTTCCTTTACCATTCATTGATCAGGTCTTGGACACTCTTTATGGAAAAAAAATCTTTTCATTTCTAGATGGGTTTAGTGGCTATAATCAAATACAGATTGCCATGGAAGATCAAGACAAGACAACCTTCACTTGCCCATGGGGTACTTTTACGTACAGAGTCCTTCCCTTTGGCCTCGGTAATGCACCAACAACCTTTCAGAGGCAAATATTAGGCATTTTTTCTGATCTTTTGAATGAATGTCTTGAAATATTTATGGATGATTTTACACCCTACAAAGATGCCTTTGAGACAACATTAGCTAACTCGGAAAAAGTGTTGGAACGTTGTGAACAAACTAATGTTTCTTTGAGCACGGAAAATTGCCACATGATGATGACCGAGGGAATTGTGTTGGGAAATTTCATTTCAGCAGATGGAATCAAGTTAGATCGTACAAAAATTGAGGTAATCTTGAAAATCCAAACCCCTAAGACTCCAAAAGAGGTACGTAGTTTTTTGGGACATGCAGGATACTATAGGAGATTCATAGAGAACTTTTCAAAGATTGCATCTCCTCTATTTTCATTACTCATGAAAGATGTGGAATTTTTTGGATAGGGAAGTGCGAGCAAGCTTTTTTAAAGTTGAAAAACTGTGTAAGAGCAGCGCTTGTTTTACGAGGACCAAACTAGGAATTTCCATTTCATATTGCTACAAATGCATCTGACATGGATGTGGGTGTTGTTTTGGGGTAGCTGGAGGAGAAGAAACCTTATGCCATTTATTACATCAGCAAGAACTTAACTCCAACATAACTCAACTACATTGTTACTGAGAAGGAATTCCTAGTAGTAGTGCATGCTATCACTGGCACTACATCACCAGGTACCAAGTATTTGTACACACTGACCATGCTGCAATTCGATTTTTGATGAACATGCCTTTTACTAATGGTGGAGTTACACGATGGTTATTTTTGTTAAAATAATTTTATGTTACTATTTTAGATAAACCCTGAAAAGATAATGTAGTTGCTGATTTTATTTCTAGATTAACCATAAGTTATGACTGCACTCCCACTAAGGATTCTTTTCCAGATGAATATCTTTTTTCCATCTCTACTCACTCACCATGGTATGCAGATATAGCCAATTATCTTACTGCAAGAAAATTCCCACACCAATTGTCTTCTAAGGAAAGAAGGAATATTATACAACATAGTGCAACCTACACCTGGATAGAAGGCAATCTCTATCACATCAGGCCAAATTTTTAGATTAGGCGATGTGTTAGAGAATACGGGATATTTGAGATCTTCAAGGCTTGTCATGAGAAACCTTGTGGAGGACACTTCGCTGACAAGAGGATATGACATAAAGTACTCTCAACAGGTTACTACTAGCCAACTATATTCTAGGATGCTAATAATTTTGTGAAAGGATGTGATAGTTGCCAAAGGATGGGCCAGCCTCTGAAATCAGATGAGATGTTGTTATAGCCTCAGATAGTGATAGAACCATTTGATAAATGGGCCCTAGACTTTGTGGGGCCAATTAATCCTTCATCACAACAAAAATCATACATATTGGTCTGCACTGATTATGTCGCAAAATGGGTCAAAGCAAAGGCACTAACCAGAGAAACAAAGCAGGTTGTTTAAAAATTCCTATTCTAAGACATTTTTGTTCGCTTTGGGATACCTAGAGAGATAGTGACAGATGAGGGGCCTCAGTTCACATCTCATTTGATCAAGAAGCTGGTTGAAAAGTATGGAATTCATCACAGAATCACTTCACCATATCACCCACAAGAAAATGGTCAAGTATAAAGCACCAATAAATTCATTAAGGGAATCTTGAAAAAGACAGTGGCCAGCCACCAAAGAAACTGGGCCGAGAAACTTCCAAAGGTACTGTGGGCTTATAGGACAACATGGAGGAATACTACAGGCTTATCACCATATGAAATGGTGTATGGTAAGAATCCATTATTCCCCATAGAGTTTGAAATAAATACATTAAGAACAAAATTGCAGGTCGATCTGGATTTGAGTATAGCACAGACTCAAAGACTGAACCAAATCAATGAGTTGGAAGAGAAACGGTTGGATGCCATCCAATAGACAGAGATCATTCAAAAACAAAGAGCTAGATGGCATGATGGGTTTATTAAGAAGAAAAATTTCCAGAAAGGAGATTGGGCTCTTTTGTATGATTCAAGGTTCAAAGATTTCAAAGGCAAGCTCTGCACCAAATGGCTAGGTCCTTATGAAGTGGATATGGTCTTTGAAAATGGGATTGTACAATTGGTTACCATTGATAGTGCTAAGACATCATTACTGGTTAATGGGCACCATCTAAGGTTATATCATCAACCCGCTTCGAAGGAATCATTTATCAACATTGTCACGGACTCTAATCTTCATGTTACGACAACAGGGGAACATTCTCCTGTGCAACCTCAAAATTTAAATTCCAATAAGTGCAACAGCTGAAAACCACCATTGTGGCAGCTGTTACACATGTCTAAAAAATAAATAAATAAATAAAATAAAATAAAATAAAATAAAGTAAAATAAATAAATGAATAAATAAATAACAAAATAAAAACAAAAACAAATATAATAAATCTAATTGTGAAAACCCTTTCTGGGACGTAGTCAGACAATTGGTAACAACTGAAAACCACTCCTGTGGTGGCTATTACACCCATGTTTTTCTTTTTGAAACATTATCTTCCCTTTCTGATCTATTTTATAGGATGATGGTATTTGCAGAAATTAGTATACATTAAGCATTCATACATCCAAATTCCCCTGATCTCACAATATTTTATCTTCTTGCAAAATACATAATCATTCCACTGTTAATATTTTGCGAAAAACTAATTGCACACACATGTGAAGCATAAATAAAAACAATCACATATAACACGTTGAGATTCAACAAGATGATGAGCTTAGCGAAAAGAGTCACCTTCACTAAGTGGGCCCGCAGGCTATTTTTGGCACAAGTCTATTTTTAGACATGGTGATCATATTTTAGAAGTTGCAGGATGCTATTTGTGGATGGTTGATCAAGTTGGAAAAATAGATGAAATTCTATTTTTATAATATTGGGTGAAGTCTATTTATAGATCATCAATTTAAAAATAGATGCATGTCAATTATTATTAGCTCTTAATAATAATCAGACAATAAACAACAACTTATTCTCTTGGAGCACTTTGTTTCAGTGCATAGATGTGGAAAATCAATGGACTGAGGGAATTACACAATTCCCAAGGGATTACTTGAGTTCATGCATGGAGGACTCAGTTAGAACTCAAGTGGCAGAGTTATGACAGAGTTGGAAGAGTAGTTTATGGAGTTGTATTTAGTTTAACTCAGTTAGACTCAGTTGAGCTAGTTGTATGTAGTCTAACTGAATGATACACTAGTGAGAATGGAGTGAATTAATTAGTAAATTAATTCATAAATAATAACTCATTAATCAACTGAGCAATAAAGTAGTTAACTACAGTGCATGGCAGTTCCAATGGAGACCCAGTAGAGAGATAGCTGAAAGGGCAAGATGGACTATCTGTTGTGACTATAATGATGCATTGATTGCATCACACACACATTGGAGTTTCCAATGAGGATTGCACAGTCAAGGAAAGAGTAATTCGAATTCATTAAGAGCTATTCTTCAGTAGGGATTGCGCAATGGAGGCAGGCTAGCAGGGGGCAAAGATCGGTGCATGGATTTGCAGATTTTTCCTGATTAGTGTTTGACGATTGTACTGTACTGAGAGCTTGATGTACTAAGCTTTGTATTAGGATTTTCATGTGATCTCCATGATACATAATATATGATAGTTGGGGTTTTCAGCTTCAGGCTTTCCTGTTAAACAATTGTGTTATGTGCAATTGTTTTTATTTATGCTTCACATGTGTGTGCAATTAATTTTCCGCAATTGATTAACAGTGGAATGATTCAGTATTTTGCAAGAAGTTAAATATTGTGAGAGCAGGGGAATCTAGGACATATGCATGCTTAATTTATATAATTTCTACATGGTATTAGAGCATTGTTAATTCTTGAAGATTGCAATTGTGAAGTGAGTTTGTGCTGGTGGACAATTCGAATTGCTACAGAAGATTCTTGGTGCAAAAGTTGAGTATACATTGAAATGGTTTTCAATGGGTTGCGATTGGAGTATGTCTTTGAAGGGAGCTCGAATTAAATAGCCTAGAAGGATAGGATGGAGGCGGTGCTGGAGGATAATGGACTAAAGGAGTTCATCGATAGTGATGTTCCTAAGCTAGGATCTAGTGATGCTGGATTACTTGACACATGGCAAAAGAAGACAGCAAAGACGAGAAGAGTTCTGTTGGAAGGTGTGAAGGACCATATTGTGTCCAGCCTTCATTGGAAAGCCACTCCATTCTTAATGTGGAAGGCTTTGACAGATTTTTTCCAAAGCAGAAGTGACCAGAGGAAGTTGGCGCTTAAAGACAAGCTCAGAAAAATAAAAATGGAGAAGGGCGACAGTTTTCCAAAATACCTCACGAAGTTTGTCCACTACAAGGATGAACTGGGAAGTGTGGGGGTTGCTTTTGATGATGAAGAATTGGTGAGATTGGCTCTCCTTGGGCTTCCGAAGAGTTGGCATAGCTACGAAGACTCTGTCAATGGACGGGAGAAACTGCCGGGATGGGAGCGACTTTGGTCGGATATTGTGCAGGAGGAGATAAGGCAGGGTACTAGGGGTGGCTCTTCATCGAAGAATGAAGATGAAGAGAATTTCGATTTTGCTGCCAAAGCAAGGAAAGGTAAAGGGAAGAAATTTCCTTCAAAAGCTGAAGCTAAATGCAAGAATCAGGATTTTTCCAAAGTGAAGTGTTTTCACTGTCATGAACATGGGCATTTCGCCATTAACTGTCCACAGAAGAAGAAGAGAAATAAGGCTGGTGGAGCTACAACTGGAGAGGCCTTAGCTTCGCAATTTGAACTTGATTTCTCTTTGATCGCATGATTGGTTTCAAGTTGTATGGGATCGGTGTGGTATCTTGATAGTGGTACATCTTTCTATATGACGGGAGACAAGGAGTTGTTTAGTGACTTGGAGGAGAATGACCTCTAGATGCATATAGAGATGGGAGAAAATGGTCTGTACAGTGCAACTGGCATTGGGACCATTACCTTTGAGAGGGAGTTCGTTAATCCATTCTTGTTGAAGAATGTTATGCATGTTCCAGGTATGAAGAAGAACTTGGTCTCGGTCGCAATGTTGGAAGACAAAGGTTATGATGTTGTTTTCAGTGAGGGAAAATCCTTCCTTTGACATAAAAAAATGGGTCAAGCCAAGAAGATAGGGGTTCAAATTAAGAATCTCTACAAGCTGGAGGTAGATGGCTACGCTGCAATGGTGGGAAAAGCAGAAGAAGTGGTGAGCCGAGATGAGGGCAAATTATGGCACAGGATATTGGGCCATCTTCACCATGGCGCTTTGAAGATTTTGCAGCATATTTCTAATGGAATTTCCAAGGGTACTCTTGCGCAGTCAGATCAGTGCAAGGGATGTACTATGGGTAAATTTGTGAAGACCACCTTTCATGAGAAGGAGAACCGTCCTTCGGTGATCCTGAAGAGAATTCACACAGACTTGTGTGGACTTTTCTCGGTTGCTTCAGAAGCAAAACATAGGTATTATGTTATATTTGTAGATGACTATTCTCATAGACGTTGGATCTTCTTCTTTCATAAGAAGAGTGAAACGTTCTCAAAGTTCTATGAGTTCAAAGCATTGGTGGGGAAGGAGTCGGGGAAGCAAGTGAAAGCTCTACAGAGCGATAATGGTGGTGAATACATCTCGGGTGAATTCAAAGACTTCTGTAGCAAAGAAGGATTTCGAAGAGAACTCATAGTGCCTCATAACCCACAGCAGAATGGGGTCGCTGAGAGGAAGAAAAAAACGATCGTGGGTATTGCACGAGCAATGTTGCATGACTAGGGCCTACTGATGCACTTGTGGGCGGAAGCATGCAACACTGTGGTTTATGTGCAAAATCGTTGTCCTCATAGAGTACTTGGCATGAGTACACCTGGAGAAGCTTTTACTAGTAAGAAGCTTGATATTTATCATTTGAATATTTTTGGCTCATTTGTTTACATTCATGTGACAAAGGACGCCAGGAAGAAGCTGGAGCCAACTGCAGAAGTTGGGATATTTGTGGGGTACACAGAAACACCCCATAATTATCATGTGTATTTTCCAGACAGTAAGATGACTGTGGTGCGACGGGATATAAAATTCAATGAGGTGAAAGCCATGAAGTTTTCGCTTGAGAGGGAGCTACACTTGCATGTGGAGGAGGAACTTCTTGTTCCCAAAGATGAGCCTATAGATGTGGATCAGCCACAGGAGGATATTCATGGAGTGGAGGATTCCACTCACGCAGAACCAAACATCAGAGAAGGTAGAAAGCGTACCACAGAAGTTGAGAGAATAAAACTTGATGCGGCACAGAATGTAGGAGTCCCTACATCACAACGCAGATAGAGACAGTCACCTGACCAATTTATTGGATACATGGCTCTTATGAGAAAGTGTATTGTGAAAGAGCCATTTTCTTTTGAAGAAGCAATGCAGGAGCCCACATGGGTAGATGCCATGGTGGAGGAGTATGACTTCATTGTCAGAAACGGTGCTTGGGAGATTGTTCCAAGTTCGGTGGGAAAATCAGTTGTAGGATCAAGATGGATCTACAAGGTAAAGCAAGCTACTGATGGGAGTGTCAAGAAGTATAAGGTAATATTTGTTGCCTAGGGCTTCTCACAGATCGAGGGGATTGACTATGAAGAAACCTTTGCACCTGTCGCACAGTATTCTTCCATACGGACCATCCTTGCTCTCTCAGCGCAGATGGGTTGGAACATTCATCATATGGATGTGAAGACTGTGTTCCTTAATGGGATCATTGAGGAAGAGGTTTACATTGAGCAGCTTGAAGGATTTGAGATCTTCAGTAGCGATTCGCATGTGTGCAAGCTCAAAAGAGCGTTGTATGGGATGAAACAAGCACCACGTGCTTGGTACACTCGGATTGACATCTATTTCACTGGACTTGGCTTCACCAAGAGTGAGGAGGATGCAAAACTGTACCAAATTGTGGTGGAGGGTAAGATTTTAATCATTGTTCTTTACATTGATGATTTAATACTAACGAGTGATGAGCAGTTGATACACTCATGCAAGGCAGATCTTGCAAAGGATTTTGAGATGAAGGATTTGGGCCTCCTTCATTATTTCCTTGGATTGGAAATATGGCATTGGGAAGGTGAACTATTTTTGTCTCAAGGTAAGTATGCCCAAGAGATACTGGAGAAGTTTCACATGCAAGGCTGCAAGCCTATCGACACTCATCTTCCAGGAAATTGGAAGAAAGAGGATGCTACAATGGCAAAGGTAGTGGATGCCACTGTTTATCGACAGTTGGTGGGTTCACTCATGTATTTAGTCAATACAAGACCAGACATATGCTATGCGGTGAACCAGCTTTCACAAGAAATGGTTAATCCTACCAAGCTCTTTTGGAAGGCAGGCAAGCATGTCCTGAGATATCTCAGGGGCACATCTGAGTATGGTTTATAGTACAGATAGACGGATGAGGTGAAGTTGCATGGCTTCAAGGATGCAGATTGGGCAGGAAGCCCAACAGACAGAAAGAGCACATTAGGAGGGACTTTCAGTATTAGATCTATGGTAGTTTATTGGTACAACAGGAAACAAAGATCCATGGCACTCAGTTCAGCGGAAGCAGAATACATGGCAGCAAGTCAAGTTGCATGTGAGGCTATCTAGATGAGGAAGATTTTGGTTGGTTTGTTCAGTTCACATTTAGATCCCACAATGATACATTGTGATAATTAAAGTTGCATTAAAATATCGGTTAATCTTGTGTTTCGTGATATATCTAAACATATTGATATCCGATATCATCATATCAGAAATTGTGTGTAGTGGAAGATCATGTTGCTTCAGTACATTCCTATGGAGGACCAGGATGCGGATATTCTGACGAAGTTACTCACTAGGAGCAAATTCGAATACCATAGAGGCAGGATCGGGGTGAAGGATAATCCCTATCTTGTTCAGAGGGAGTGTTGAGATCCAACAAGATGATGAGCTTAGTGAAAAGAGTCGCCTTCACTAAGTGGGCCCGTGGGCTATTTTTGGCGCAAGTCTATTTTTAGACATGGTGATCATATTTCAGAAGTTGCAGGATGTTATTTGTGGATGGTTGATCAAGTTGGAAAAATAGATGAAATTCTGTTTTTAGAATATTGGGCGAAGTCTATTTATAGATCGTCGATATAAAAATAGATGCATGTCGATTATTATTAGCTCTTAATAATAATAAGACAATAAATAGAAACTTATTCTCTTGGAGCACTTTGTTTTAGTGCACATATGTGGTATATCAGTGGACTGAGGGAATTACACAATTCCCAAGGGTTTACTGTAGTTCATGCATGGAGGACTTAGTTAGAACTCAAGTGGTAGAGTTATGAAAGAGTTGTAAGAGTATTTTACGGAGTTGTATTTAGTTTAACTCGGTTAGACTCAGTTGCGCTAGTTGTATCTAGTCTAACTGAATGATACACTAGTGAGAGTGGAGTGAATTAATTAGTCAATTAATTCATAAATAATAACTCATTAATCAACTGAACAATACAACAATTAACTACAGTGCATGGCAGTTCCAGAGGAGACCCAGTGGAGAGATTGGTGAAAGGGAAAGATGGACTATTTGTTGTGACTATAGTGATGCATTGATTGCATCACGCACACATTGGAGTTTCCAATGAGGATTGCGCAATCAAGACAAGAATAATTTGAATTCATTCAGAGCTATTCTTCAGCAGGGATTGTGCAGTGGAGGTAGGCTAGCAAGGGGAAAATATCGGTGCATGGATTTGCAGCTTTTTCCTGATTAGTGTGTGATGATTGTACTGTACTGAGAGCTTGATGTACTAAGCTTTAATGAGGATTGTCATATGATCTCCATGATACATAATATATGATAGTTGGGGTTTTCAGCTTCAAGATTTCCCTTTAAACAACTGTGTTATGTGTGATTGTTTTTATTTATGCTTCACATGTGTCTGCAATTAATTTTCCACAATAGATTAGCAGTGGAATGATTATGTATTTTGCAAGAATTTAAATATTGTGAGATCAAGGGAATCTAGGACATATTCATGCTTAATGTATATAATTTCTACATAACACAGTTGTTTAACGGGAAAGCCTGAAGCTAAAAACCCCAAATATCATATATTATGTATCATGGAGATCATGTAACAATCTCATAAAAAGCTTATTACATCAAGCTCTTAGTACAATCAATCGTCACACACTAGCATAGAAGAAATCTGCAAATCCATGCACCGATATCAGCCCTCCTGCTAGCCTGCCTCCACTGTACAATCCAAGTTGATTACAAAGACCAATTTGATTCAATCCCACTCTCCTTGACTGCATGATTATCATTGGCAACTCCAATGTATATATAGATGCAATCCATGCATCACTATGGTCACAACAGATAGCCTATCTCACCCTTTCACCTATCTCTGCACTGGGTCTCCACTGGATCTGACATGCACTGTAGTTAACTGTTGTATTGTTCAGTTTATTAGTGAGTTATTATTTGTGAATTAATTAAAAAATTAATTCACTCCACTCTCACTAGTGTATCATTCAATTAGATTAGATACAACTAACTCAACTGAGTTTAACTCCAATAACTGAGTTAAACTGAATAACAACTCCTGTAAATACTCTTCCAACTCTGTCATAACTTTTCCACTTCAGTTCTAACTGAGTTCTCCATGCATGAACCACCATTAAACCCTAGGAATTGCATAATTCCTTTAGCCCACTGATTTGACAAATCTGTATACTGAAATTAAGTGCTCCAAGAGAATAAGTTGTTGTTTAGAGTCTGATTATTATTAAGAGCTAATAATAATCGACATGCATCTATTTTTACATTGATGATCTATAAATAAAATTCGCCCAATATTATAAAAATAGAATTTCATCTATTTTCCAACATGACCAACCATCCACAAATTGCATCCAGCAACTTCTGAAATATGATCATCATGTCTAAAAATAGACATAGTCTAAAAATATACTTGCGCCAAAAATAGCCTGTAGGCCCACTTAGTGAAAGGAGGTCTTCACATACTTACCCATAGTATATCCCTTGCACTAAACTGACTGTGAAAGAGTACCCTTGGGAAGTCCAGTAGAAATCTGCTGCAAAATCTTCAAGGCGCCATGGTGAAGATGGCCCAATCTCCTATGCCATAATTTTCCCTCGTCCTGGCTCAACACTTCTTCTGCTTTGCCCACCATCACAGCGCAACCATCTACCTCTAGCTTGTAGAGATTCTTAATTCGAACCCCTATCTTATTAGTTTGACCCGTTGTTTTATGTCGAAGGAAAGCTTTTCCCTCACTGAAAACAACATCATAACCTTTGTCTTCCAATATTGCGACCAAGACCAAGTTCTTCTTCAGACCTGGAACATGCATAACATCCTTCAACAAGAATGGATTACCAGAATCCCTCTCAAATGTAATGTTCCCAATTCCGATTGCATTGTATCGACCATCGTCTCCCATCTCTATATGCATCTGGAGGTCCTTCTCCTTCAAGTCACTAAACAACTCCTTGTCTCCCGTCATATGGAAAGATGCACCACTATCAAGATACCACACCGATCCCATACGGATTGAAACCAAGCATACGATAAAAAAGAATCAAGTTCAAATTGCGAGGTTAAGGCCTCTCCAGCTGCAGCTCCAAAAGCCTTCTTGTTCTTCTTCTTCTGTGGGTAGTTACTGGCGAAATGCCCATGTTCGTGACAGTGAAAACACTTCACCTTGGACAAATCCTGCTTCTTGCCTTTAGCTTTAGATTTTGAAGGACATTTCTTCCCCTTCCCTTTCCTTGCTTTGGCAGCCAAAGCACAATTCTCTTAATCTTCATTCTTCGATGAAGATCCATCCCTGGCACCCCGCCTTATCTCCTCGTGCACAAGATCCGACCAAAGTCGCTCCCATCCCGACAGTTTCTCCCGTCCATTGACAAAGTCTTCGTAGCTATGCCAACTCTTCAGAAGCCCAAGGAGAGCCAAGCTCACCAATTATTCTTCATCAACAGTAACCCCCACACTTCCCAGTTCATCCTTGTAGTGGACAACTTCGTGAGGTATTTTGGAATATTGTCACCCTTCTCCATTTTTATTTCTCTAAGCTTTTCTTTAAGCGCCAACTTCCTCTGGTCGCTTCTGCTTTGGAAGAAATCTATCAAAGCCTTCCACATTAAGAATGGAGTGGCTTCCCCATGAAGGTTGGACACAATATGGTCCTTCACACCTTCCAACAGAATTATTCTTGTCTTTGGTGTCTTCTTTTGCCATGCATCAAGTAATGCAGCATTGCTAGATCCCGACTTACGAACATCGCTATCGATGAACTCCTTCAGTCCATTATCCTCCAGCACCGCCTCCATCCTATCCTTCCAGGCTATGTAATTTGAGCTCCCATCAAGGGAATACTCCAATCACAACCCATTGAAAGACATTTCAATGTATACTCAACTTCTGCAGCAACAACCTTTTGTAGCAAATTCGAATTGTCCACCAGCACAAACTCAACAATTCTTCACAATTGCAATCTTCAAGAATTAACACTGCTCCAATACCATGTAGAAATTAGTATACATTAAGCATGTATACATCCAGATTCCCCTGATCTCATAATATTTTATCTTCTTGCAAAATACAAAATCATTCCATTGTTAATCTTTTGTGGAAATTAATTTCACGCACATGTGAAGCATAAATAAAAACAATCACACATAACACAGTTGTTTAACGGGAAAGCCTGAAGATGAAAACCCCAACTATCATATATTATATATCATGGAGATCATGTAACAATCTCATACAAATATTAGTACATCAAGCTCTCAGTACAATCAATCATCACACACTAACATAGAAGAAATCTGCAAATCCATGCACAAATCTCAACCCTCCTGCTAGCCTGCCTCCACTGTTGAATCCAAGCTGATTACAAAGACCAATTCGATGCAATCCCACTCTCCTTGACTGCGTGATTATCATTTGCAACTCCAATGTATATATAGATGCAATCTATGCATCACTATGGTCACAACAGATAGTCTATCTCACCCTTTCACCTATCTCTGCACTGGGTCTCCACTGGATCTGACATGCACTGTAGTTAACTGTTGTATTGTTCAGTTGATTAGTGAGTTATTATTTGTGAATTAATTAACTAATTAATTCACTCCACTCTCACTAGTGTGTCATTCAATTAGATTAGATACAACTATCTCAACTGATTTTAACTCCAATAACTGAGTTAAACTAAATAACAACTCTTGTAACTACTCTTCCAACTCTGTCATAACTTTTCCACTTCAGTTCTAACTGAGTCCTCCATGCATGAACCACCAGTAAACCCTATGAATTGTGTAATTCCTTCAGCCCACTTATTTGACAAATCTGTATACTGAAATTAAGTGCTCTAAGAGAATAAGTTGTTGTTTAGAGTCTGATTATTATTAAGAGCTAATAATAATCGACATGCATCTATTTTTAGATCGATGATCTATAAATAGACTTCACCCAATATTCTAAAAATATAATTTCATATATTTTTCCAACTTAACCAGCCATCCACAAATAGCATCTTGCAACTTTTGAAATATGATCATCATGTCTAAAAATAGACATAGCCTAAAAATAGACTTGCGCCAAAAATAGCCTACGGGCCCACTTAGTGAAGGCGACTCTTTTCACTAAGCTCATCATCTTGTTTAATATCAACAGTATTCATGTAATTTTATTTTCTGTACCAATTTCTTTCGTACACATGTAACATCCGACAACCACGAACACTGTTTCTTATATTTTATTCCATAACAACAATAATCATGCCAGCCAAATGCAACAACACGAGCACTGCAAGTAGAATGCCGCCAATTCAAAATATTCCTCCACGTCACCTCAGATATGTCATTCAAAAGGTAAATGTTATCATTTATGATTTGGTGATTAATTGGAAAAAGTAATGATACTCTTGTGACGGTCATTGGCGATCGTCACCATTAAGGTGGGGGAGGGGATATGTCTTTAGATCATTGCAAAAATTCGTAGTCATAAACATCTATCAAATCTACATGCACCTAATTGATAAAATAATTTCCAATGATGACCAAATTTGGTTGGAAAAGAGCGTGTGTACTAGATCGCATTACTTTCCATAATGAGACATTTATGAATATTAGTGTAAGGTACAATTCAGTAATCCGTGAAAGTTGTCACCTCCCATCAACCTCCTTGACTGAAACCTTGCATCCTCATTGTAAACTCATCAATTGGGATAAGCAGAGACACCAAGAAGCAGCGAATTCAGAAACATAGTGATATTATAATGGGGCTTAACAACAAGAAGCGAATTCAGGAACGCAGTGATACTATAGTGGGGCTGAGCAGCAAGAAGTGAATTTAGAAACAAACAGCAAAGATGGGTGGAGCAGCAGTTAGGCACGAGCCAGATTCTATGGATGCCTTGCATAATTTTCCATAAGCCTACCATATATTCAGAGATTTCGAATGGATTGAGTATTTCCAGAAGCTTGAAGGCTCAGACGAGGCGGTGGAAATTGAATTTGCTTAGAATTTGAACAATAATCAAACCCGAGTAAGGGGCATGCAGGTGGAGGTGAATGAAGAGGTAATTTCCTGGGTAACTTCATTTCCAGTAGAGGGGGGAGGTGGTTTAACAGAAAAATCAATGACCCCTCCTTGAAAGAAGACTTCCTAGTAGGAGAAGAAAAACTGAAGAAGAGAGGGAGAGGAATTGACATGTTGTTACTTCCTCATCCTTGGGAAGATATTGCCTTGGGTTTAATTATGTATATCACTTGTGAGGGAAGATCCACGATAGTTTTCAACTATCACTTTCCTATGCTTAATCACCTTCGCCACCAGCAAAATATTAATCTTCCATTCTATTTGTTAGGGAACATCAAACATATGGAGGCAACAGTAAAAACAATAGGACACCCAGAGGCATGTGTAACTAATCACATACTCATCAAGTTAATCATGCTGGATGCCCTAGGCCAGCAAGGAAAAACTTGGGAAGAATTCAAGCAAAAGAGGCCAAGGACAAGCCGAGGGAAACAGACCACGACTTCAAGAGGAAGTCAGGCTGACTGGAAACCTAGAATCGGCCTACTGGGGTTAGAATTGGGAAAGAGCTCGCTAATGAACCAATTGGGGATAGAAAGAAAAAATAAAGAGTGAAAATAAACATACCTGCAAAACCTTTGCCTATGGCTGGAAATCAAACAGAAGTAGAAGTTTTAGAATAAGAAAGGCAACCCTCCTCATCAGGTAAGGACGAAACTCATGTCCTGTTTTTAGAACTCGAAAATCTAAGAAAGGAAAATGAAGAATTAAAGTAGAAATTATCTGAGGGGAAGGAAATACTGGTGTCTGTATGCATGAGATGCTTTCAAGACTTAACAATAGCGAGATATAAGGTCTGTAGAGAAAATATTAGCCCAATGGAAATAGAAACAGAACAGTAGGAGGTTGTTACACAAGAACCTACTGATGATAATGCTATTACACTAGAACCAGTAGTTAAAGCAGAGCCTCCTGTAATAATTGACCGATAAGACGACCCACAAGAACTTGTGGAGGCCACTCATACTGTAGAAGAAACAACAATGGGCACAGAGGCTACTCTAGGTGGAAACAAAGGTGCTGACACACAAGAACAAACCGAGGAAGTTGATGTTACACAAGAACCAACAGCAGAAGTGGAAAAACTCCATGTAGTAGAGGTTGTTACACCCATTATTGATGTGGATATTGAATGCAGAATAACTCCAGGTCCCATCTCAGGATGGAGTTTTGAGAAAATATTGTTAATTTCTGAATTACAAAAGTGGAAACATGAAACAATCTCCCTTCGAGAGGGGACGATTTCGCTAAAGGAACATCAGAAAGAAATGGACACTTTACATGAAAGATGGATGAAAGAAGAATTGAAGAAAGGATGGGAGAATTATAAGAAGGAGGAAGCCCTGAAGAAACAAGAGGAACAACTTCTACTGTTACAACAGTAGATTCGGGATCTCACCATAGATAAGCAAAAACTTCATGACCTCACCCTCAACTTGTTGGGTTGTAGGCAACCTTCTCCATCCTATCCTATCTTTATATGGCAACATTACTTCATGTTCCAGATGGAAGCTTTTATGGAGGACAAGCCTTATTTACGTTCTTCACTCGGAAAATTATAGATGTTTTCCATGCCTCTAATTTCTATGAGCAAAGCTTGTTGTGTGAGTTATTCTTACACAATATTATTTGTGAACATGTGAGTATGTAGATGGTTGTGACAGTATTCTCCTATATGGGAGATATTCAGTTGAGAGCTTTTGTGGCCTTCATGAAGAATCACATTGAATGGCATTTGGCCATTAAATCTATGGAGGCTAATGATAAGAAGATGGTATAGTGGGTTCGGGCAGAACCAGGAGGGGCTACCGAGTTAAGGCGAGAATTCAGGAGAATATTGAGTACCCTTGGGATTAAAGAACCGACTACCACTTAGAGAAGAATAATTGTGAACTTCTACCTCAATCAGTTCTCAATGATAAAGAGTCAAGCCTTGATAGGGTGCTTGAAATGCACGGAAGCTAGCAGTGTTGAGCTACTAAAGGGGGACCCATTCTCATTCCAGAATTTCATGGTGGTTGTTACACATGTACTAGCTTATGCACATATCGTACAATACCTTGGTGCTTTATGGCTGGGATTGAGATTCAATTTTCCTTTGATCTGGCTGCCAATTGAGGATTATCATAGTAATTATGAATTAAGTGAGTATGAGTCAGAGTCCTGGGTACGACAGTTGATGACCAATCAGGGGTACAGGTCTGCAGACGAAGACACAGTTGGTGCTTATGATCTCACTGACCTGCACAAGAGATATTCCCATGAGAGATGAGTTTGCATGAGGACATGCAAGTATTTCAGTTGGGGGGAGATTTTGGGTGCTAGTTTTGTACACTTTTCCTACACTTTTTTTCCCTATTTTGCCTCATAAATATAACCAATGGAAGTATATTTGCCTCTTTTTCTTACCTTTCTATCCTAACTTGTGTTGTTTCACCTTGTTTTTATTAATTTTCCAATTTACCAGTTATTATGATATATCGTGCCTTTTTATGACTAATTGAGGATGAATGTTTGGAGAAGACTTATGGCTTTTATGTTGTCTTTCCAAATGTCATTTATAGCACCAAAGATCCTGAGCACGAGGTCCACATGAGATGTTAAGGGGATTTTGTTACAATGAAGCGATGTTGTTACACCTTGCTGTTATAGACCCGCCGTCAAACTGCTATTACACTATGTTGTTGCAGACCCACTGGAAAACTATTGATACAATTGTACCGTTGACTGGATCTCATCAACACCTATTATTGACCTGTCCTTTAGCTGTTACACTACAGTTGTGGTTTTGTTACAATAGTTGTAGAAGTTGTTTAGCATTGTATTTTTGGATAACAGCCTAAGGGTGTTTTGATTATAATCTATAATTTTCTAGTCAAAACTTTATTAGGAAGTGATTATAACTATATGAGTTATATTTCGATTAACATGAGAATCATAAATTTCTCATGACTGATCTATCCCTTGATTTTCTAAGATGTAACCACTATATAGTTATCGGCCCTAGAGGTCGAAAGGTTAGCGAAGAATAGAATTATTTTGGCTTTGTAATTGTGTTCAAATTAATACAGATTACCCTGTTATTATTGTTACAAGCGTTATTCAATTTAGTTTCTGTTAAGTTCTTCCATTACCTGTGCCCTGCTAGGGAGGAAGGACCCTCCTTCTTAGCAAGGATTGCAGTGATTAAAGTAGTTGTGTGTATTTATTTGTATTTTAATTTATGTATCGGTAGAGTTTTGCTACTGCTATTCAGTTGTGAATATATCTGCTTCAATTTCAATACTTTGTATGTTGTTACACATAAGATATTAGAGACACCAGCTAGATACTTGTTGTGTGGCACACCAGAAAAGATTAATTGAAGTGTGATTCTAGTCTTGTAGATCCTTTTATTTCTACATGAGTGATTTACTTCCAGCATTTAATTCAACAACGATTTCTTTTCTTTGGAATTGCTTCTGGTTGGTGTATCGGCACAGACAGTGCAACGGTAATTGGAATACAATGACATCCCTGGATTGATAATTAATGTGTATTGTTTAGTCATTTGATAGTGATTAATATAGCCCAACAATAAGGTTTCCACAAATGAACCCTTCAGTCTATTTCAAATATTTCAAACCCTTGTTTTTCAATGATATTTCAATAAAGACTAGTTCAACCATTTTTGCAAGGCCAAGAATATTACTTTAATGTATTCTCCTGTAGAAAAAGGTTAATAGGCATGTTCTTGTCTTAGGGAAAAGTTATGGTTTAGGTTTATTTCAAGAGGGTGAGAGGTCTATCACTATAGGCTGGAAGTATTGCCCTCCCACTAGGCCAAAAGTTATGTTCCAATGATAAAATATTGTTCCTTATCTCATGGCCGAAAACTTGCACCAAAAATATCGTGCTCAGAAGACAAACATTGGTCCGATCTTACCAAATACTATTTGTACACAATATATTTTCTTTGTCTAGATGCAATTTTTATCCATAGAGTAGATATAGGTTTCCATAAGATGAATATTATACAAAGACTACAATATGAAATTTCAACAAATATGAATAGGTCCGGATATCACCAATAATATTGCTCATAGGTTTGAAAATCAAATCGGCCATAGGGTCTGAAACTACAATTCCTTTCTGAGCAATGCAAGTCTATATAAGGCAAAATTTTAGGGTTTATTACAGGTCTGTGGTAGGGCTAAAAATTTAGACCACTTAGGTTGAAATTAAAAAGGCCACAGAGCCGAAATGTTAGGCCTGAAATAAGCCGAAATTTTAGAGACTATCTTTTCTCCAAAAGTCTGAAATATGACCTCCTCCACAAGGTTGAATTGTATAGCCTGAAGTCTTTTTCCGAAACAAAAATATAACAGAAAATTATTACTCCAAAATCTCACAAAAAACTAGAAAATGCTACTCCGGAATTTGATTACAATAGGTTTTCTTCTACAATTTTTATCTCATATTTGAATTCCTTGCCAAAATGAGGTGTATTGACCTTGTATTTATTCGTGTTTTGACCAATTAAGAGACACAACTGTATGGTGAAGAGATCGACATGTGTAGGCTCAGGTAGGATTGGAACATAGTGGATTTTTACTTTAAAATTTTATTTTATTTGCAATGATAAAGGGTTAGGGGATGAGTAAATATTTGTCTAAGAGAGGATGGATCCCTTTATATTCTAATTTAACAATTTTTCCAAAATGTTTCTTATGGACAGTAATATCAATTTTTATGCTTGTAAGGGTTTTAATCCATTTATATTTGGGACTTATTATGATAAACACATGCATTTAAATACATATAGGAATTTATATATGGAACATAGGATATTTTATGGCTTCATATTTGGCAGCTAGGGTTTATTATATCCAAAAATCCCCATGCTTATGTTATCATGGGAATCTCTAGGGTTTCATCATACGAATAGGCTAGGGTATGATCCAACAAGGGTTAGAATTTACTAAGGCTTCATTCATTAGGTTTTATTCCATGCTAGTTCAAGCATAATTAGGGGTTTCCAAAAGTTCATTCATGTATACGTGTGCTTAGATAATATTAGTGTTTTCACTAAGGGATAGAGTTTTGTGCAAGGTTTGAATTCAATACAAAATAGGGTTTCATTATGTTAGGGCATCAGGCCATGCTTAAACAATCTAGGAAAAGGGTATCTTTTACATAGATCTAGGGTTTCTTACATATTAGGTTTTATGCACCTAGGATGCACATTTGGGTTTTCTTCCTAGGGTTTGCACATAGGATCTTATCTAGGTAAATCTACCTAGTGTGCCATATTATTTACATCAATGAAAACTTTATCCAGCAATATTTGCCTTCAGAAATAATTTTCTCATTCATTAAGCAAGACCAATACCCCCAAAATTTCGCTACCCAACTAGAAAAACCTTTGTACCCAAATAAGGAGAAAAGAAAAGGAATTTAAACTAGGTGGAATATTTCACCACCAAAATTTACAAGAGAGAAGGGTTCTTGAAACCCTAAAAGCCCTGGCTCAAGAAAAAAAAAGATAAACTGATCCACAATGATGCTCCAAAATGAGGGGTCTCTTCTTTGAATATGATTGAGTAAAATCTACTTCAAGCCCCAATTTTGGGTTTCTTTGCCCAGCTTCCCCAAAAATTTCCCAATAGTTGGAATTTTGGGATTTTTTCCCTTTATGAAGGACTATAGGCCTACAGGGATCAATAAGCTACTTCTTCCTTTGAAAAACTAATTTCTCAGGAACATTGTAGTTCCCCCCTTCCCGACATTTCTTGTCCTAAAGCAATGAAAAATCCCATTGTTTCCCACGTTGTTCCCATTCTTTGATGTACTAGAGGAATTTTTTGATATCTTCCATATACTGGTATTTTTACTTTTCAATTCGATGACTTTATGTTGATTTTTAATTCCTTTTCTAATGGATAAAGAAGGTGATTTTTTCTTTCCCCTGCTGCCTTAATTTCTACAAATTTAGTTTCATCTTCATTCATGGGAAGCACACGAATCAAGGGTATAAAAAATGAATAAATAAGAATATTTTTCCCCTCTACTGGTGTTTTTATAACATAAACTACAAAGTTCCATTGAATTAGTTGAGCTTATCTGAAGTGAAATTTGATGAGTAGTAACCATTGTAAGATGTTTCTAAATTACGTTCCTCAACCTTGGGTTGCAGTACTATTATGTCCAGTATTGTATTCGTAACATATAATGGAAATGCATCAAATATCATTTTTAACGAAGTACATAATTATTTCCCTACATTCAATAGCTTGATGCTGAAACAAGGTTCTAGTAGTTGAGTAACCTGGTGAACATTGTTTCGTATAAAGATATGTGGTTACTTTTTTAAATATTTACTCATGAAATCAAGGCCTTGTGAAAGAATATTGAAGGATATTTGTTTTTCCTCGAAGTTTGTGAACTCCGAATTAGCATTTCAAAATCCTACGAAATCAACGTTAACACCTCTATGTATATTGTAGAGTTTTCTTTATCCTTGGGTTATATAAACATGAAAAACTCTATAAGAAGTTTAGTGATAATTTCTTGCATTGCAACATCTGGTTCATACTCTTCATTAGGTTGACCAGCTGATACTGATGTACTAATATTTTATCTAAGAGTACCACCAGGAGACATCATACCAAAATTACGAAGGCCCCTTTCTATTTTAACTCTCTTAATGAAGGAATCTAGAAAGCTTGAAGCATCAGATGGATGTTTTGCAGGTATTTTTACTCTAATCATGTAACCTCCTGCACCTAGACTCAAAATTATCCTATCCCTAGACTGAACATGCCCCTATGTATCTGATGTTGCCTTTGCTTCGACTTAATGTTATTTTTCCCATGCAACAACAAGCACAATGATCTCTATAGCTATATGTATATTCTCTATAGGAGTGTTTTGACTCAGTCCAAGGCAAAAGATAATTTAGCATTTGTGGCTCAATTTGGGCTCGATAGTTGTAAAGCAAGTTCGAATGTTGTAAAATTTGAACCAAATTAGAAAGTGAATGCCACTCTTCAACTAAATTTTCCTTCCTACAATAGATCCTTAGAGGTATCTTTCTCTCTCCCAAGCGAAATATTTGTGATAGGTCGAGTATGAGTATATCCAAATCTCGGTTAACTATGTCCCTTTCTCTGGTTAGGACATTCTTAAAAGCTTAAGAAATACCCGAAGTAGGGTTTTCACAATAAATTCATGAGCCTGAAAATATTAAAACACAATAACAAAGACACATTACTTTCTTGCACTTTCATCTTGAGTGAGACAGTTTGCCACTAAATTTTCAAGTTCTTTTTTTCGGTCCACAAGTTCATTAGGGAGATACTTCCACAAAATCATTGCTAGCTGCAAAATCTATGTCCTTAAGTTCTCACTGTACTCTGCACTTACCTTTTTAGGTGGATCAAGCATCTTTTCAACGATATTTTTTATAATAGAAGGACCAACAACATGCCCATTTTGACCATTTTGAAAGGTATGGACCAACATATGAATAATCAAAATTTTCATGGCAATGACTACTTCGTCCTATGCTAGTTCCTTGGACCAAAATCAATTCATAAAGTTCACCAAAAGTGCCTTCTTCATTTGAGGACTATATCCTTATGCAACCTCAATCATGCAAAATTATTTTAAAAAGGTGTAGTCAATGTAAGTTTTGACCAAATTTCCCCAACTATCTCTATAGGTGTCAAATTTGCACCAAGAGACATACATTTGAGAAATCTTGTTATAAATTTGAGAGTTGCAAGTTAAAGGATTGGAAAAATAATTTATTTTTCTTTACTCCTTTATATGGTTCTACTCTACTAATGTTTTCTCAGTTGCATGCTAAATATAAGGATTTTGAAACATCCTTTTTAATTGTATAAATTATATACAAACTCTATACCAATGGATTCAATCCGATCATGTAATGTACTAAAACAAGATATTGAATTCTTCTACTATATTTGTGGAATATAAAACATGATCACTCAATCACATGAAAGTAAGAGAAAGGAAATTATCAATCACACAACACAAGATGTATCTAGGGAAAGCACCTGCTCAAAACCCATCTATCATATATTGTATATAGTCAAATAATCATGAAACAATACAATGCTTTCTAACATCGAGAAAATCTTGCACTCTACCGATCATCTCACTGTGATCCTGCTCAAAACTGACTAGCAATTATTAGGAAAAATTGACCAACACTTAGCCAATTCTCAACACCTTCTTAGCCCAGCCTTTCTCACGCAATCCCTAGGAAATTAATCCCTACTAAAATAGGATAATCAAACTTCCTTGATTATGCATTCCATCATGAGCCTTCACATGACTTAATACTTTCTCTCGGGAAATTTTCTAATAATAAAACTGATATTTATCTTCCTTTTAACCTCTGTCTCAACTAGGTCTTCATCAAAATTGACATGCATGCAACTATTAATAGAGAATCATCACTTACCTAATTTATCACTACTTTGAATAAAATCTAATTTAATTCACTGGACCTCTCACTAGCTCATCACTCAGTTAGAACTAGTTAAACTAATTTTAACTCAATTAATTTGAGTTAGCTAATTACACATGCACCAAACTAATGCATTAACTGCAACTAGACCCCCAAAATAACATAATCACTCTACATTCCTCACCTTTGACCCTCAACTCGAAATTCTTGAGCTAACTCAGTCTTTCTAACTTAGTTACCTGATACAAGTTGTCATCAGATGAAATTACAATTTATTTTTCAATTTATTTAAGGGATAAATAAATTAGACACCCACATTTAGCACTAGTGTGTAACTGAATTTCTCACTCATGTGTAACTGGAATCCCACACCAATTATGTGGTCAGTTTTTGTCCTTTCTGGATGCCAATTTCACTATTTCTTGTTGCAAATTTAAACATTCCCTCTCAACAAGAAAAAAATTAATATATCTCAATCCGGTACTCTTGGAATGTTCTGCATGCAAAAATTCTCTAGTGTTGTCTGCATATGCAGCCCTTGAAACTAAATAGCCTCCAAAAAACTGAATTAGTATGATGCATCTGTCATCAGAGTCTTCTGACTGCTACTAGTTATTGCATTGTCTACTGAAATATTTGTGCTACTACTGACATCTGCATCTATGCACTCTGCACTGCTTCCAACTCTGATCTGTGCTCCAGTATCCGACATCTGTCACTCTGATTTTTATCTTCCTGGAATTTGACTACATCAATCCAACTGATCCTTCTTGCTACTGTTGTACTATCGCCTCCTCGTAGCCAGGTTTGACCCATGAGACACACCATCTCAATGGACCCTGCCCAAATTTCTTCTTGGGATTATATCTGCACATTGCCCCACCTCACACTTGGAGGTATAACTTCATGTACTCCCTCTACCATTCTGGCTCGAAATTTCCCCCTCCTGGAGGTATCTTCTTGAGTGGACTCTTCTTCTCTGTCTCCTCTCTGCTTATCCAATTGTGGCTGCTCCACAACCTTCTGAAACTCCTTCTAAGGCTGCATGTTGAGAGATAATTGATACCTCTCAACCACGAAGTCATTAACCACTACTTTTCTCCTCAAAACTTTGCATGCATCATCAACCTCGAGAGCATATAGGTTCTTGACTCTTGTATCGATCTATTTCACCTGTCCCGTGGCTATGTGTTTAAGGAACACCTTTCCTTTTCTAAGCATCACCTCATAAACACGATCTTCCAATATCGCTACGGAGACAAGATTATTCCTTATGCTTGGAACATACAAAACTTATGCTAGTCTTAGAGGGGAGCCAGACTCCCTCTGAAAGGTAATTGTACCTATGTCAGTCACGCTATACCTCTCATCGTCTCCAAACTCTATGATCTATTGGAGGTCCTTCTCCTCCAACTCACTAAAGAGGTCCTTATCCATCATATGGAACGAGCAACTACTATCTAGATACCACATGCATCCCATTACAATGCTGGCCATGCATGCAATGAGAGTAAAATCAAGCTCAAATTGTGAAGCCAATACTTCACCAACTGCAAGTGCAAGCTCCTTCTTGCTTGCCTTCTTCTGTGGAAAATTCAAAGCATATTGCACATGTTTGTGATAGTGAAAATATATTATCTTGGACAAGTCTCTCTTTCCCTCTTCACCTTGGGACTTATTTCCCTTGGCTTTCTTCCCTTTTCCGACCAATGCACAATATTATTCTTTTTTGGTGTTTGAGGTCCTGTCTCTGGTGCTTTGCCTTATCTATTCTATTACCAAGTCGGACCACAAACACTCCCAGACTGGTAACTTCTCCCTCCCATTCACAGAGTCTTGGTAACTATGCCAACTCTTGGGAAGGCCTAGAAGTGCTAGGCTCACCAAGTCATCATTGGCTATGGTCACACCAACACTTCCAATATCATCTCGACATATGTGAACTTCTCCAAGTATGTTGGTACCGTCTCGCCCTCCTCCTTCTTGATCTTTTTGAGCTTGAACTTTAGTGCCAACTTCCTTTGGTCGATGATGTTCCAAAACAGATCTGTCAAGGCCTTCCACATAGCATATGGAGTCGCATTCCCATGAAGAATCGAGACAATATGATCTCGAACTCTATATAACAAGATCATTATCGCCTTTGCTACCTTCTTGTGTCATGCATCAAGAAGTTGGGAATTTTCTGTTGCGGGCTTAGGAATATCAAAATCTATTAATTCATTCAACCTGTTGTCCTCCAAAATTGTTTTTATGAAACCAGCTCAAAAAATAGAAGAAAAAAGAGATCAACACCTTAGGAATAAGCCACTTTGAGGGGGAAACCTCCTTTACATTACATAAATGAACAATTATTGGATGACACAAATGAAAAAACCTCCTTCTATCTATAGGAGTCCATGGGGTCACAATCTAATCCTAGCCGACCTAACAATAATAATGTAAGGGAACAATAATAACAATATTGGGGTCATAGGGGTACAACAATAACAATAAGGGGGTTAGACTAACAACAATAAGGGACTATACTAGTAATATAGGGACCTAACATGTCCCTCTCCTTCAAAAAAGTGTTGTCTTCAATGCTTGAGTAGCTTCGGATGCTTCTGTATAAAATTCTCATCCTCCCATGTAGAATCTTCAGTGGGTAAGTTCTTCCACTTGATGAGATACCCTGAAATTGATTGATTTCGTATTTTTTGAGTTCTTGTTTCCGTGATTGCTTCAAGTTCCGATATGATTTTTCCTTCCTCATCAAGTTCTGGAAATATTGTTTGAACTAGAATTTTGTCACCTATAACCTTATTTAAGCATGAAACATGGAAAACTAGATGCACTCACGAAGAAGCAGGAAGCTCCAATTTGTATCCCATAGTACCAATATTTTTCAACACCTTGTAAGGTCCATAGTACTATGGTGATAATTTATTATCCTTCATAGCTTGCTTGAGGGACATTTTTTTGTATGGTTGTAGCCATAAAAATACCCAGTCTCCTACATCAAAACTTCTCTCATTGCGATGTTAATTTGCCTGTTGTTTCATTTGATTTTGTGCAAAATTTAGGTTGGATAACTTCTTGTTGATGCTCGATGTGATCTTCCACTGCTTGAACCTTATAATTTTCTCTTAAAGATGATGTGATGGACGATGGATGATATCCATAAAGTGCCATAAATGGGGTCATTTTTGCTGCAGTATGGAAGGAAGTGTTATACCACCATTCAGCGAGAGGTAACCACTTGACCCATTGTGTTTGATTATCAGAAACAAAACAGTGAAGATATCCTTCCAAACATTTATTCACTATCTTAGTTTGACCATCATATTGAGGATGATAAGATGAGCTATGAGCTAGTTGAGTGCCCAAACAAGAAAATAATTCCGTCCAAAATTTTCCAGTAAAAATGGGATCTTTGTCAATTACAATAATATTTGGGTTTCCATATAGCTTTTGAATTGCTTCCATAAATGCAGTAGCAAGTGTACTTGCTTTAAATGGATGGGATAATGCACAAAAGTGAGAATACTTGGTAAGTCTATCAACTACCACCATGATGACACCCTTTCCTTCAGACTTAGGTAAACCTATGATAAAATCCATTAAAATCTCCTCCCAATGTTGACTTGGAATGGATAAAGATTGTAGAAGACCCACGGTCTTAATTGTATCAACTTTATTTTGCTGGAAAACCAAACATTCCGCCACAAACTTTTGAATATCAGATTTAAGGCCATCCCAAAAAAATTATTTCTTCACCTTGTGGTAAGTTTTTTAAAATCCTAAGTTTCCTCCCAAAGGAGAAGTGTGCAATTCCAAAAGAATCTTTTGTTTTAGTTGGAAATTATTTCAAATATATAAGCGATCTTTGTACCATAAGGAATCATTTTTCCAACTAAATGTATCTGATGTACTAGGATATTGCTGCAAATTTTGAATGTGTGTCCACACATCTTCATCCTTCTTCTATTCCTCCCTTTCTTTGGTTATCCAATCTTGTTGGATAATAGAAATGGCACAAAGCAATGCTTCCACCTCTTCATCCTTTCTTGAGAGTGCATTTGCAACAACATTTATCTTCCCTTTTTTGTAGATGATTTCAAAGTCATAACCCAACATCTTTGTGACCCATTTTTTCTACTCTTCTGAAGATAGTCTTTGTTCCAAAAAGTGTTTAACACTATCATAATCAATTTTTACCTTGAAGTGTCTTCCCAATAGGTAAGGTCACCATTTATTTAGTGCATGTAGTATTTCCAACATTTCCTTCTCATAAACATCTTTCTATAAATAATTTCCTTTGATTGGATGAATTTCAAAAGCAATGGGTCTTCCTTCTTTCATTAAAATAGCACCAATTCCATTTCCTCAAGCATCACATTCCACAATAAAGGTTTTCGTGAAGTCTAGCGTAGCTAAGATCGGTGCTAGGCACATTGCCTCTTTAAGATGTTCAAAGTCCTTAGTGGCTTCAAGAGTACATAAAAATGCATCTTTCTTTAATATTGTTGTTAGAGGTGCTGCTATTCTCCCATAATTCTTAACAAGCTTGTGATAATACCCTATTAACCCAAGAAATCTTTACAACTACTTTATGGTTGTGGGGACTTTCCATTCCTTAATGGATTTAGTTTTTTTAGGGTCTACCTTAACACCCTCGTGAGATACAATATGACCCAGATATTCCACCTCTTGTATTCCAAAGAAACATTTTGATGTTTTGCATATAATTGTTTCTCCTCTAATAGTTTGAGCACCCTGTTAACATGTTGAACATGATCCTTCCAAGACCTGTTGTAGATTAGCATATCATCAAAAAATACTAGCAAAAATTCTCTAAGGAAGGGTTTGAAAATGGAATTCATCAACCCTTGAAATGTAGAAGGTGCATTGGTAAGGCCAAAAGGCATGACCAAAAATTCATAATGACCCTCATGAGTTCGAAATTTTGTTTTCGGAATATCTTCAGTCTTCATTCTAATTTGATGATATCCTGAACGAAGATCCATCTTGGTAAAATAAATTGCTGCATGTAATTCATCCAATAATTCATCAATCACAGGAATGGGAAATTTATCTTTAATAGTGAGCTTATTGAGCTAACTATAATCTGGACACATGTGTCATGATCCATCCTTCTTATGCACCAATATTACTGGGGTAGAGAAAGAACTTTGATTAGGTTGAATTATACCAGCCTCTAACATTTCTGCAATCATACGTTCAATTTCACTCTTTTGGACATAAGGATATCAGTAAGGCTTGATGTTTGGAGGAACACTTCCTAGAATCAAATGAATAGCATGATCATGATCACGAATAGGTGGGAGTCCTTTGGGAGTTTCAAACACCTTGGAATGATTTATCAAGACTTTTTGGAGATCTGGAGAAATAGATTATTTTGATGTTGGAACTTCTAGTGAGCATAATTGTGCAATTATGCCTCATTGTTCGTTATTCAGAATCTTTGTCTTGACATTAGAGCTTATTATCTTTCTTGGCTTCCCTGCGATACCCCATAATTCGACTTCCTTTCCTTTTGAAAAAAATTTCAAGAAAATTTCTTGAAAATTAAAAGCTACCATCCCCAAATATTTTAACCATTTTTATCCTAGTACAACATCAGCACCTCCCATAGGAATGGAAAGCATTGGACTATTCTATACATACTCCCCCATGGTTAGCTTAATATTATGGTATTTTCCAGAGAAATTTATAGTTCCTCCATTTGCAACCATCACTTGACATTCTAGTGCTGGGTATAGGAAACAATTCAATTCCTTGGCTACCTTACAATGAATAAAATTATGGGTACTACCCGAATCAATCAACATTATTACCTTTTCTTCTTTTTATGCCCTTCTATATTGATAGTTTGAGGAGTGGTAATTCATGCCAATGCATTACACGATATGGTCAAACTCATTTCTTCTTCTTCTAGGGTTGGTTCCTCATGTATATCCTCTTCTTTTGAAGTTTCTTGTTCATTTTCTTCCTCCTCTTCACAATCTATGTAAATTAATTTCTTCTCACCACACTTATGACCTTTAGTGTATTTTTTATCACAAATTTAGCAAAGCCCTTTTTCTCTTTTTTCTTCCAATTTTTGTGGTGTCAACCTTGTAGGTTGTGGAAGTCTAGGAGTAGCAACACTTCCATATTTATAGATGTGAGTGGCAGGGTTCCTTTTCTACATAATTTTACATTCAATTTTTCTTGCCAACCTGAATGCCTTCTCCAATGAATCAGGTTCCCAAAGGTAGAATTCATTTTGGATGTTATCCTTTAAAGTCCCTATGAATAAATCAATTATGTGTTCCTCTAGAATATCAGTTACCCTTATATTCAATTTTTGGAAGTCCTCAATGTGCTCCACCACTGAGAACTTTTGTTTTAGATTTATCAATTGTCTAAAGAAGGTGTTGCTCTTTGTATCCTCATAATGTGCTATCATTTCGTTCGTAAAAATTGACCAAGTGACAATTTTTTTGTGGTAGCAAAGCCATCGATACCATACAAATGTATTTTTTTGTAAAGTTGCAATGTGTACCTTTTGTGTGCTTTTCACATTATTAAGATCAAAATATTGCTCCATCTGTAGTATCCATGTTATGGGATCCTTGCCATCAAACTTCCTCATATCCATCTTTCGAATATGGTGGTTCTTCTATCCAACATTACAATTTATGAAATCACGATTAACATTCATTTTGTTCTCATCATGAGTTTCCTCTACTATCTTTTTGCCATTAGGAAACATTTCTTGTATCAACTTTTTCAAACCTTCCATGTCTACTTTTAGATCATTCTTCATGTTTTCCATGTTGTCTTTCATTTTTTCTTCCATGTCATCCATCTTAGCTTCCATGCTAGCTTCCATGCCATCCATATTATCTTCCATGCCTTTCTTCTGATGCAGGAGCATCCAACTCAATATTATCATTGTATTCTAGTAGAAATAGGGGGCCTTGTATTTCAAGGAAGTTGGTTTCCTAAGTATTGGATTTATGAAATTATTTAATGACTTGAGTGATTTTAATGATAGCAAGAATTAATTGAATATTGTAAGGCTTTATTGTAAATGTTCTCGAATGTAGGAGAACATGAGAAAGTTAGGATAGTTGAGAGATTGAGGGATTGAGAATTGATTGTAAATCTTAATTTAGGAGTCAGTTCATGAATCTAGGGATTAGAGAGTTTTACGAACAAGAAGGAGATTTTAGGATTTCGTTGAGGGATTCAAGGATCTAAACCAGAAAGTAGCTTTAGAACCCCATTGTATAAATGTAAGCTAAAAAAAAAAAACATGAACAGCGTTAGTGTGTGGCTTGGAGTGGAGTGAGAATTTAGATCGAATGTGTGAACTGTAGTTTGTGTGTAACGAAGATTATTTTCTTATGTAAGTGGCTTAAGGCCGAGACTTCTTCTTTGGTGTGCCATGAATAAAATTGATGTTGTGCGTATCATTGTATAACAGGCATGGAGCTGGAACATGGGTTTTTAGGTAATTGTTTGAAATGGTGGAGACCTGTGTTTTTATTTCAACTGTAAGAATTTTCGTTTAAAGGCAAATCTGGCATAGTTGAAGTCTGTTAGTGGAAAAGTCATTAACAGAGCAAATATGTGAAATAGAACACTTATTGGAATCTGGAGCGGATTTAAAATATATAATTGTGGATTGTGGGACTTATCGAGTCCGTGTAATCCATGCATCGGACCGGAGAAACGTTCCAATCATATCACATAAATAACAGGACTGGATGCGAAGTGTTATAAATTGTTTTGAAGCGGAATCGGGTCCGTGGACATTGCAAAGTCTACTGTAGCTAGTGTTGGAACCTAGCGATCTCCAATTGTCGATTGATATCGCATCGGAGTAATTAGAGTTTCGATAGTCGAGTGGTATCCCATTCTTGCAAATAGCGACTCTGATAGTCATCACATTGGAGCAGTTGTTGGAAATATAAAACATAGCATGGTGTTGATTGCTGATTGCGAATTAATCCGAGTTACATTGCATCAAAATTGTTAGAACTGTCGATGATTGGAGAACATATTAGGATTGTGGACTTGCAATTTGATGTGAGTCATCGGATCGACCAGATCTGTGGAGCAGAACTATACAAATATTATTTTGTGTGATAAGGCGTTCAACGCTATTTTGGATGTATAAAAGACTTATATCGGGATCAGAAGGAGTTTAGAGGAATTCCTTTTAAATTTTATAAAAGGGCTTCGGTTCCGATCTAATATAAAGGGAGATTATTGATTGCGGTGATCCAGTGTTGGGTGTCGATGCAGAGGAAGAGCGTTGAATAAAATGGAACACAGCTATGGTGCGAATGCTGTTAGTTTGATTATAGAAAAGGTAAGCTAATTGCCAGGGTCTGAGTTTAAATATCTGGTTTGATTTGTTGATGATTTCCAAAATCAAATGGTTGTGAGAAATAAAATGTTAATTGGCATTTAGTCCAGTCAATATAAGGGCGTTGACGGTATTTAAATTCATATATGGGTATTGGCAAAATATGTTATGGCATTTGATTAAGGCTTGTAGATTGTTGGGTTTGTATTTTGAACCATAAGTTTTGAAAGAGCTTCCGTGTGTAAAAGTGTTTGTGAAATTGCCAGGATAGGAAATTTTAGAGTAAAAGTTTGGAGATGCATTTTATATGCACAACTCAATAGAGATTCTGGGTTTGGCGGGTTATGCTCACCATCATATTCAAACCATCCATCTTAGATTCCACGCCTTTCTTCAAAACTTCCATTTCATTTTTTGTTACTCTTTGCGAGAGTGAAATTTGGTGCACTTTCTCTTGTAATTTTGATATGTCATGTTGCACTTCTTCGTCTTCATGAGTCATAGTAGAGCCTTCTAAAGGCTTAATGGGTGTTGAATTATTTTTAGGGGGAATTTTAGAACCCAATAGTGATATCTATTCTAAAATATGCCCTTGGAATCAATTCAAACTGATTTTTCACACAAGACTTATGCAATTCGAAAACAAAATACAAACCCTTTTCTTGCTTTTGAGGAGCTCGATAATGAAACTGAATTATCTCTACGATTTCGGATCTTCAATATCTGAAATTCAGCCCTGTAGTATCCCTCTGAATCTTCTTTCGAATGCCATAGATATGACCTGATTTGTATTCTTCAAGGAAAATCTATGCCCAATCTTGCACAATGACCTAATTATGGACTAGTTCAGTAGAGCGAACTTGTACGGTGTGCCACGTGTCACAGTTTCCTCCTTCAGCTCTGAAATTGATATACATGAAACTACATTCCATTTAATTGCAGCCAATTTTTACATAATTCCAATATGATGCTCAGAGATAGAGTTATGACGATTTTCCCATGGTCATCTCTTTGAGATGAAATTCGGGAGCTTGAATAAACCCTAACTTCCATAGATCATATCTCCAAAAATATTACGAACCAAGATCTGGAATTTTTACCTGAATTTCCTCAGGATTTCAACTTCATGTGATAAAAATTTCAGCTTCTGAACATTCGTAGAAATAAAATTAGAGCGAAAATTCCACGATGACCTGTTTGGAGCAGTGAAACCCTAGAATCCAAAGCTTTGATTCCAAATGTTATGAAACCATCTCCCAAAATAAAATAAAAGAGAGATCAATGCCTTAGAAATAAGCCATTTCTAGGGGGAAACCTCCTTTACATTACATAAGTGAACAATTATTGGATGATACAAATGACAAAACCTCCTTCTATATATAGGAGTCCATGGGGTCACAATATAATCCTAGCCAACCTAACAATAATAATGTAAGGGCACAATAATAACAATATAATTGGCATTACAGGGGTACAACAATAACAATAAGGGGGTTACACTAACAAAAATGAGGGGCTATACTAGTAATATAGGGACCTAACAACTGCCTCCATCCTGTCCTTCCATGTAATATAATTCTAATTTCCCTTGAGTTCAAATTCGAGTCTCAAGCCATTGAAGTGACATCTTGATCTGCTACTGGATCCAATAAATCTACAATTTTGAACCTGTCCAAGAAAAACTCAATTTATTCTCTTCTATTGTGATTCCTGATGCTTTGATACCATGTATAAAGCATGTAGAAACTCTATACCAATGGATTCAATACGATCATGTAATGTACTAAAAAAATATACTAAATCCTTCTACTATATTTTCAAAATATAAAAAATGATCGCTCAATCACATGCAAGTAAGAGAAAGGAATTTTTAAGTCACACAACACAATATGTATCTAGGGAAAGCACCTACTAAAAACCCCTCTATCATATATTTTACATAGTCAAAGAATCATGAAACAATACATTTCTTTCTCACACCAAGGAAATCCTGCACTCTACTCATCGTCTCACCTTGATCCTGCTCAAAACTAACTAGAACTTATTAGGAAAAATTGACCAAAACTTGGCCAATTCTCAACCCCTGCTTAGCCCAACCTTGCTCACCCAATCCCTAGGTGATTAATCCCTATTAAAAACGATAATCAACCTTCCTTTACTGCACAATCCATCATGAGCCTTCCTGTGACTTTATAATTGCGCCCAAAAAATTTGCTAACAATACAATTGATAGTTATATTCCCTTTAACCTATGTCTCAATTGGGTCTTCATCAGAATTGACATGCATGCAACTATTAATAGTGAATCATCAGTTATATGATTGATCACTACTTGTGAATTAAATCTAATTTAATTCATTGGACCTCTCACTAGCTCATCACTCAGTTAGAACTATTTAAATCGATTTTAACTTAATTAATTTGAGTTAACTGATAACACATGCACCAAACTAATGTATTAATTGCAACAAGACCCCCAAAATAATAGAATCACTCTACATGCCTCACCTTTGACCCTGAACTCGAAATTCTTGAGCTAACTCAGTCTTTCCAATTTAGTTAACTGATACAAGTTGTTATGAGATGAAATTACAATTTATTTTCCAATTTATTTAAGGGATAAATAAATTAGGCACCCACATTTAGCGCTAGTGTGTAACTGAATTCCTCACTTATGTGTGACAGGAATCCCACACCCGTTATGTGGTCAATTTTTGTCCTTTCTAGATGCCAATTTCATAATTTCTTGTTGCAAATTTCAACAATAACTTCTCCAAGAAATTTTGATTTTCCAGCAATATCTTTATGGGAAACATTTGAGTTGCATACTATTTGGAACGTTTCCATGTGTTTTCATGTTGTGTTTAATGGCATGCATTTGGACATTTACATATTTGCTTCCACAATATTTTGTCAAGAACCTGAATTTTATGTTGTCTATACTTTGTATATAGGTCTTTTTTTCCAAGTCCTCTTATTGTAACAATATATGTATGAGTAGTTGACCTAAATTTATAGGTTGCAATTACAAGACTACATTTATTTGTTATTATGATGTATTGTTATGGGATATTTATAGAATTCATTTAATATGTCTGACATTCCTTTTCTCTTGTCCTGAAAAAGAGAGGGCTTCATAAGAAGGACGTGTTGAACCTCTTCTCATTCTTGCAAAGTATTATGAAGGAGTGTGGGAAAGTAGTGCTCATACTGTAAGTGAGACTTTAAAAGAATATCGTTTATGAAGAGTAATTTTTACCCTCTGGATAAGGCACAAATTGAATAGATCTTCAACCTTGACTTTGATACAGTTAGCACTGAAAGATGGTCAATTACTAGAGCAAAAAACATTGAGTTAACTTTGTACCAACATTGTTCAGAGTCTTTCAGAGCTGGAGATGTTTACTAAGGAAGGAGAGAACATTTATACACCACTAAGAAAATGTGTTATTATTGAGAGGATGGAGGACCTAGTAATGCATTGTTGGTTGTTGAAGATACACTTATCTCTTTCTTTGACCATAGTGATCATACACTTCAAAGGCATGGTTTTGAAACATATGTGCAAAGAATATACGAGGTAAGAATAATAAATTTTGTGTCTCTTTTGTAAACCACTTCTTATATCTTCTCATTAATGATATGTAGTTTGACTCTTGAGTTAATTTCAATATCTTGTAGCATATTTCTCAGTTGCCATTTTTCTTTTTTTCCAGCCCTATCTTGTCAAGGGAAGCATTAGAATGCAATGGAAATGCTCTGGCATTATTGCATCATCGGTGTTTCGTAGAAGAAAGCGCTGCAAGTAATAGCTTACCAACTATTCTATCTTATAGTGAAAATGATAATAACAGTGGAGAAAAAAATTGGGGAGCTATGGTAATCGTGAAATTTCTTCATTTTCTTCTGAAAACAGTATGTTCAGCATTAAAGAAGAAAAATCATACATCATCGTATATTACTAATGGTGTTGTTTCAAGCAGACTTGTTACTCCCATGGGCTTTGGGAACATGCTTCAGTTGGTTGTAGCTCGAGGGTACCATATAATTATGAGTTTATTTCAACATAGCTAAGCTTTGGTGACTAAGATGTTTGAACCTATCCCTGGTTCCTTTCATTTAATTGCACTTAAATTTCATTATAATGGCTGGCATGAGAAATTCCTTTACTTTTTTCTGAAGTTATTGCATTGGCTGGCATCAGTGTAAATATTGGATTAAGAACATTATCAATGTTACACTCGAGATGTCACAGATACCGTCATTGCAATATTTATGGGGTCATTTTGTCTGACACATCTTAAAAAAGGAATACAGGGGTTGTTTTCATATGCATACTTTAAATGGGTGAATAGAAGAAAGGAAACAAAAAATAGTTTGATGAAATCTGAAGGTATCTTCCTAGCACATTGCAAGTCATGAACGAGCATGTGCCATTTACAAATACTTTTGATAAATAGTTATTAGATGGACAATTTGCAGGTTTAATATGATTCCACATGATAATCCAGGTATATGTTGTTTCTAACTTTAAGTTTTTCATTGAAGTATGATACAATTGTATTTTTGGTGTACTTTAGTGGTGATGAAGATCAAGCCCGGGAAAGAGTTAAAAATTTGGAAAAATTGGAGGAAAAACTAGGATCGAACCTTCGATTTGCATTCATTGGTATGATAAGTTGCCTTAAGAAGAGGGATGAAGGTCATGCACCCATGTGACATTTATTTCACTTTTCCTCTATAAATCAATGTTATGAAGAAGAAGCTTGACTTTTCCATGTGGATCCACCTTTGTCCAATTTCATTAAGCTTGTGTGACTTGCACTACATTCGCCATTTTGCATTAGTGATGTTTACAGTAAGATTTTGTATTGAATTCATGCATTCTATCTATTTCACATCTAATTTATCTTGTCACAAAAATATTGCTTTTCAGGACAAAATAAAAGGATACAAGGAAATATATTATCTACCTTCAGGAGATCGGAAATGGCACATGTATAAGTTCATTGGCAAGGCAACTATTCGTTGAATGTTTCTATGTAACGTTGTCAAGAAGCCTAAATCTGTTGAGGGAAAAGGGGAGATAAATACATGAATAACTGCAAATAGTGTCATGAAATATTTCATATGATTTTTAGAATACTGAGAGTTTCATTTCCATGAGAGAATGGCTAAATCAGATCATGTGCACGTGTTCCTTTTCATATTGCGTGCACAAGAATTAAGTGATCCCATTAATAATTTGAAGTAATCTGTCAACCTATGCTTATTGTCTTACATACCACATATAGTCATATCTAGTCGATGATGGGGTTCGTGCATGGAATTCTCTCTCTCTCTCTCTCTCTCTATCTCTCTATATATATATATATATATATATAAGTTTCTCACAAGAAAATACTTTTGACACATAGGATAGTAGAGATAACCTATGGCAAGGAAGATGGTGTACGTGATTTAGCTTACTAGGTGCATGATATGCTTTGTTAGTATACATTGTCTTGCAGTTGGAGAATGGAAGATCAGGTTTCAACTAGACTCAGTGGGAGTGGAAAATGGAGCATGGAGAATTGTAGTACGAATCCTACTAGGCATACTTATGTCATGCATGTATGGTTCTCTTTGTTTCTTCCCTACAATAGTGATATATGGCAAAGGTTGCAATAGTTATTAGTGACCACAATTGCATACCACAATAAAATATAAGAATATGAATTTTGGAATTAATGCAGTTGTAATCCATATGTCAGTGAATTCTTTCAATAAATTAGTTTTTATATCAAAATGAAATTATCTTGTATTAAATATGAATTTCAGTCTTATTCTATATTTTTATTTTTATTTTTAATTACAGATATACTGAGAGTTGAAGGATCAAAACAGACAACAAGTTGTGTACCAGTGCTCATTGTCTGTGACTGGACCTTTGGATGGGGTTCCTGTGGCAGCACAATACCAATCCATGGACATTATTGAATGGAAGCATCTTATTATAAGGAGGAATAATACGACATACTATTATGATTTTCCATTGGTAAATAGCTTGTATGCCTCATTATGTCTTATATTTCAACATTTTCTTTGATAAATGAATATAAGACCCATGATTTTGGAGACCACTTCTATACACATTGTACAACCTAAAAATATCATTCTAGATGCCCATAATGAGAGACCTTGACCTCTCTCTCCTAGATATTCAAACTTGTTTGTATTATAGAATGATTAGTTTTTCTCCTCTTATAACGTCTAGATTGTCTCTTATATGTACTACCGTTAGATTCAAATTTTGCACAAACACGTTGAACAAAATTCTCCCTAGATATCTCCTATAATATTTCTGCAATATACACTTGTAATTTTTTGTTGAATTCACTTGTTATAGATGTTGCAACACATACATTATAATTTTTCTTTTGCTATCTGTTGTTATGTGATTCTATGCAAAATAAATTTTCCTTTTACAATGAATTTTTTTTTATAGTAGGTTTTTGAAACATCGTTGTGGTGCATTTGGACATCTTGGCTTCAAAATGGATATACCAACAAAGACAAAGTTAAATTCATGCTCAAGAGATCATATTTTCTGAAAAGCAGGGTACTTGGTAAACTCCACTGGTCACTGCAGAGTGAGCACCTGTTGCAACAAATGATGTAGGGATGGTAGCTTGGTGCATGGATATGAGAACTTCTGATTTCCCTGGTGGAAGAACTATTTCAGTGGTGGAAAATGATGTTACAAATAATGCACGTTATTTTGGTACAAGAGAAGATGTCTTTTTCACTTTAATGGTTGATATTGCTTGTCAAAAAAAATTTCCTTTGATATATTTGGCTACCAACTCTGATGGAATAATTGGAGTGGTAGTAGAAGACAAAGCTTGGTTTAAATTTGGATGGTTTGATGAGTTGTCTCTAAACTATGGGTTCCAATATCTTTATCTCACTCCAGAAGACTATAATATCATTGGCCTGTCTCCAATAGCACATCAGATAAAGCTAGAATCTGGTGCAATCAAATGGATTATAGATGACATCATTGGTAAGAAAGATGGACTAGGTGTGGAGAATTTATCAGGAAATGGAGCAATTGAAGGTACTTATTCAAGGGCATATCAGGAAACTTTCGCATTGACATATGTAACGAGTAGAATAGTTGGTATTGGTGCATACCTTGAGAGGTTATGAATGCATTTCATTTAGCTCCTTAATTAACCTATAATTTTCACTAGATACTCAGTTATAAATAATCTTTTTGGACAGGAATTGCATAGCACCCATATGCAAATAGGAGGCCCAAAAATCATGGCAACAAATGGTGTTCTTCATCTAACTTTATTCGATGATTTAGAAGTTTTCTTGACCATCTTGAAGTGGCTTACCTATATTCCTCGATATATAGGAGGACCTCTTCCTATTGTGAAGCCTCTCAATCCTCCAGATAGACTAGTTGAATATGCTCTAGAGAATTCATGTGATGCTTGAGAAACTATTCGTGGTGTAGAAGATAATGGTAGATCGCTAATTGGTGGCCTCTTTGAAAAAGAGTGCTTCACAGAGACATTAGAAGCATGGGAAAAAAAATGGTTATTGGGAGAGAGAAGCTTGGTGACATCCTTATGGGTGTTATTGTTGTTTATACCCAAATAGTGATGCGGGTGATTCCTGCATACCCTGGTCAACTTGATTCTGCTGAGAGAGTAGTACCTCTTGTAGGTGGTCAGGTCTGGTTTCTAGATTTAGCATGTAAAAAAACACAAACCCTCTTGTATTTTAACAAGGAAGATCTTCCTCTGTTTATATTGGTGAACCAGAGAGGATTCTCTATTGGTCAAAGGGATATTTTTGAAGGAATTCTTCAAGTTGGATCTACCATTGTGGAGAATCTCTGCACATCCAAGCAACCTGTGTTTGTTTACATACCAAAAATACGTGAACTATGGGGAGGAGCATGGGTAGTAGTTGATAGCAAGATTAATTCAGATGAATTTGAAATGTATACAGAAACAACAACAAAAGGTGGTGTACTAGAAGTAGAGGGAATGATTGAAATCAAATTATGTACAAAATATCTGCTTGAAGGCATGCATAGGCTGGACCCAAAACTCATTTCACTTATGATTAAGTTACAAGAAGCCATGGATGATCATCCTAGGGGTGAAGTAATACGACAACCCATTAAATCTTGGGAAAAATAGATGCTTCCTTTTTATAACCAAATTTCCATCAGAGTCGTGGAGTTGAATGACATGTCCTTCTCCAAATGTTCTTCATATAACTCTTGTGGAATTTCTTGGTATAGAAAAGGTTTAATCAGGTGATCAACCTTCTAATATTGAAGCCCATATTAAAACAATGATTTTTTCATACATCAAGCATGAAGCATGCATAGTTCTAGAATTTTCACTTGCAAACGCAGATTTGTCAAATTTTGATGCCCTTCATATGGCAATAATTGTTGATCCTGATGGTAAGTACATTTGTACGGTCTTTGATATGGAAAATGGGATCTGAGTTTAGTTTCCATTTTTACATCTATGCTTTGATGGATGTTTTATATGTTTCCTAGAAAAAATATCTATTATTATATTTTTAGTAAATTGAGATACTTTAATTTTTTAACATAAATATTCATGGCAGACCACCGAACTATAGGTGTGTTTACAAATGTAAAATTGTTACAAAAACTAGCTGAATATATTATAATATTGTAATTCTTTTGTATGGAGTTGTGAAAGTGATGCAATTTAATGTATTTTTCCAGTTGGATATTATGGACTAAGGAATTTATGCAACTAATTCCTTTTTGGAAATGTAATCCCCCTATGCCTGGATTATATGGGAGTTGTCGATCACAGTAAAGAGGCATGTCTAATAACTATCAAGCATCTCATTATTTTCTAGAAAATAATTTTTGTAATTTTTATTCTTACACACTTTCACTCATACATAATATTCTTTGCAAGCATTGTATAAAGGCACTATTAACCTCTCCAATGAATTATCTACAACTTGAACTCTCTCCTAATTATTTTGGTCTAGCTAAGATTCATTTAACTATTCTAGATCTACTCCCTTTTAATTTTTCATATATGACATTCCTTTTCCCATAACCTCATACGAGGTTGGGCATCATAAGAACCTAACTTGTAAAAAGTGCACTATTGGAACAAACACAAACACAAATTGGAAGGCTAGTAGAACAGGCAATGAATGTGAAAAATTTAACCAACGTGATTTAAGCTGAGGAAGTGATATGTTTGTTATTGATTAACTTGGTGAAAAATTATTTAATGTGGATTAATAGTATGAGTAAAAAGGGAGATCAAAACATTTAAGGCATGATTGATAAAATTTCCACTCTTCTAAAAAACCTAAATGTTTTTCTTGTGTCATTAAACTTGACATGAAAATCGTCACTATATTTTATAGTGTGGCAAAGACATGAGAAGGAAAATCATAAAATTTTCAAGAATTACTACATATGGTTGAAATAAAAAGAGCATATCTTATTATTCAACCATTTTCTTGAAAAAAAAACACCACCTCATAGTGATGGAAAGGGCACTAGGTAACCTCCTATCTCTATTTATTTACAAAGTAGAGGCACCAAGACTTGAGTTTAATAAGTACTTAACCATCCTTAATTATGTTAGATTTTTCCATACTTGAACAGATGAATTTTTTAAAGCATTTGATGTGTGCAACCATGATTTGGCATGGAAGTAGATTTTCATAATTTTTTAGCCGCATCATTCAGTTTATTTTTCACAAAATTTTAATGATATAGCAATTATTGTTTTGAAAATATTATTCAAAGTGTGTACTCATACTCACTAGATATTCAAAAACCAAACCTACAAACAATCATGCAAAATTATGTTGTCTCTAGTGGGATCTCTACTCAACTTACACAACAGATCACACATTTTTGACTTGAAAATTTTGAAAAGTAAGATTTCAAATCTATCTTACGTTCTCCTTGTTAGTATGTACATGTTTATGTGATCCAATGCTTTTTATGCCATGCATTTCAAGCAACCAATTGAAATCTTACCCAATTTTTTACATCAGACGGGTTTAAAGGGTCATGGAAGTGCTCGTTTTCATGCAACCATCCTCATTGGTTGTCTCATCCATGAGAAACATGAGTTTCAATCAATATTTTATAGTTCCTAGTATTGAAGTGTTCTCCTCTACCCCACTAATGCCACTAGATGCACCATTCACTACCTGTAATGGAGGTGTTAGGTCCCCATATTACTAGTGTAGTCGGTTATTGTTATTATTGTAGCCCCTTATTATTGTTTTTGTACCCCTATAACCCCCATATTGTTATTATTGTTAACATACATTATTATTGTTAGGTCAGCTAGGATTATACTGTTACCCCATGGACCCCTATATATAGAAGGAGGTTTTGTCATTTGTATCATAGAATAATTGTTCATTTTATCTAATGTATTGGAGGTTTCCCCCTTGAAGTATCTGATTTCTAGGTGTTGATCTCTATTTTATTATATTTTTGGAGCTGGTTTCATAACATTTGGTATCAGAGCTTTGGATTCTAGGGTTTCACTGCTCCAAAGAGGTCATCGTGGAATTTTCACTATAACATTTTTTCTACATTGGTTCAGAAGCTGAAATGTTTACAGAGTGAATTAAAACTCTTGAGGAACATCGTGGACAAATTTCAGAGCTTGATTCACAATATTTTTAGAGATATGATCTGTGGAAGTTAGGGTTGTTTTAGGCTCCCGAATTTCATCTCAAAGAGGTGACCATGGAAAAATCGTCATAACTCTCTCTCTGGGCATCGGATTGGAATTGTGTAAAATGTGGTTGAGAGTAAACAGACTATAGTTTCTTGTATATCAATTTCAAAGCCAAAGGAGGAAAAAAAAATGACACGTGGCACTCTGTACAAGCTCACTTGACTGAACCCGTCCATAATTAGGTCATTGTGGGAGATCGAGCATAACTTGGCCTTCAAGAATCCAAATCAGGTCAGACCTGTGACATTTTAAATAATCTTTAGAGGGATAATATAGGGCCTATTTTTAGATATTTAAGATCTTAAATCACAGAGATAATTCAGTTTCAATATCAAGCTCTGCAAAATCAAGAAAATGGTGTGTATTTTTTTCAAATTGCATAATTCTTGTTTGAAAAAACAGTTTTAAGTGATTCTGATGGAATATTGAGCATAGATATCAGTGTTGGGTTCTAAAATTCCTCCTAAAAATAATTCAACACCCATTAAGCCCTCAGGATACTCTACTATGACTCATGAAGATGAATAATTGCAACATGATGTATCAAAATTACAAGATCAAGTGCACCAAATTTCGATCTCGCAAAGAGCAACAAAAAATGAAATGAAAGTTTTGAAGAAAGGTGTGGAAGTGAAGATGGATGGTTTGAAGAAGGGTGTGGAATCTAAGATGGATGGCATGGAAGATAAGATGGATGACATGGAATAATGAAAGAGAAATCAACGCCTAGAAATCAACCACTTCGAGGGGGAAACCTCCAATACATTACATAAATTGAAAAATTCTTCGATGATACAAATGACAAAACATCCTTCTATATATAGGGGTTCATGGGATCACAATATAATCTTAGTCGACCTAACAATAATAATGTAAGTTAATAATAATAACAATATATGGGTTACATGGGTACAACAATAACAATAAGGGGCTACAATATTAACAATAAGGGACTACACTAGTAGTATGGGGACCTAACATGCCCCTCTCCTTCAAAAAAGTGTTGTCCTCAATGCTTAAGTAGCTCTGGATGCTTCTGTATAAAATTCTCACCCTCCCATGTAGAACCTTCAGTGGGCAAGTTCTTCCACTTGATGAGATACTCTGAAATTGATCGATTTCGTAGCTGTCAAGTTCTTGTTTCCATGATTGTTTCATGTTCCAATATGATTTTTCCTTCCTCATCAAGTTCTAGAAATATTGTTTGAACTGTAATTTTGTCACCTATAACCTTCTTTAAGCATGGAACATGGAAAACTAGATAATAATCTCTAATTTCATGACAAAGCTTCTGAAGAAATAACAACGAGGCGTAATTTCACAATTATGCTCACTAGAAGTTCTAACATCAAACTCATCTATTTCTCGTGATCTCCAAAAATATTTGGAAAATTATTCCAAGGTGTTTGAAACTCCCAAAGGACTCCCACCTACTCATGATCATGATCATTCTATTCATTTGATTCCAGGTAGTGTTCCTCCAAACATCCAGCTATACATATATCCTTATGTCCAAAAGAGTGAAATTGAACGTATGATTGCAGAAATGTTAGAGGCCGGTATAATTCAACCTAGTCAAAGTTCATTCTCTTCTCCAGTAGTATTGGTGCACAAGAGGGATAAATCATGGTGCATGTGTCCAAATTATAGGGAGCTCAATAAGCTCACTATTAAAGATAAATTTTCCATTCCTGTGATTGATGAATTATTGGATGAATTACATGGCGCAATTTATTGTACCAAGTTGGATCTTCGTTCAGGATATCTTCGTTGTTTTGTATCTGATAAAAAAACACAATGGGTCAAGTGGTTACCTCTGGCTGAATGGTGGTATAACACGTCCTTCCATACTGCAGCAAAAATGACCCCATTTATGGCACTTTATGGATATCATCCACCATCCATCACGTCATCTTTAAGAGAAAATTCTAAGGTGCAAGCGGTGGAAGATCACATCGAGCATCAATAGCAAGTTCTCCAGCTCTTAAAGGATAACCTAAATTTGGCACAAAATCAACTGAAACAACAAGCAGATCAACATCGTAGCGAGAGAAGTTTTGATGTAGGTTGCCCCCTCGAAGTGGCTGATTTGTAGGCATTGATCTCTCTTTTATTCTATTTTTGGAGCTAGTTTCATGACAGGAGGTGGCCTGGATGGGAATGGATTTTTATACATGGGAAGTTTAAAAGGGTTTCCATTATCTATTGATAAAATTCTCATGACTAGGATGACAATAAAGTTGAATATAAAGTTTCCAAATAGCCAAGGTATGGCATATTTTATGAATATTTAAATTTATTTGGAAGTTGAAATTTAATTTATGTAAATATTCAGAAGATGATTTTTATAGACAAAAATAACTAGGTTGAGGTATCAATTTACCTTCCATAAAGTTTTTATGTCATGCATTTTTTTTCTGCAAGTTTGGATACTTTTATGAGTCCACCCTTCCAAAATACATGTAAGTGTTTATGGCATTTCATATATGTATCACTTATTAGTTTCTTGAATTCTTGCAAGAGGATTTCATAATTTCTGTTTGGGAAATCTAATAATTATATAATACTCCCTACAAGTGAGGGCATAATTGTGGAACCTATGACATAACCAATATATAAATCGTATCGAGACAAGGTATAATGACTTGCAATTTGGTTTTCTTATGTAGAGTAAAAAAGGATCAATTTTGTAGAGATAAAGGTATGAGACAAAATAGGGAAAGGTAGGATATTATAATTTTTTTATCTTCCATGAGTAGAGTTAACTGTTATTCATTAAGTTGTCATTTCCAGAACTAGTAGTGTCTTTCCAAACCATCCAACTTTCCTAGCCCAATGAAATATTTTTTTACACAGGTCTAGATGATTACATGCTCATAAGCCATCCAAAATAATGAACAAAGAACCATGCACTATAATTTGTCAAAAAAAATGGCAGGAAAAGAACCCCCAAATTCCATATGTAATCAATGGAATCACCATACTATTTTTTAATATAGGATCAATAAGTGTATTCATTGGCTTCAGTGCCTAGAGAGAAATAAGTTTCATCATAAGGTTGGGGATATGCATAAAAAAATTATGTTTTTTTTGCAAATTATCAAATTTCATTGTTTCTTGTTTGAGGAACATCCTCTTACAATCCTTGTTATGTCATATTTTGTACAAATTCATTGTTTATATATAACTATAAGAGAATCCTTGCAATTTTACATTCAAAATTCATGGTTCAAAATCCATTTTTTTTCTAATTGTGGGAAAATCCCAATATCCATCTTATCCATCTTGAAACGACTATCTCCATGTAGTGAGTTGAATCTTTGTGATGATAATTTTAGGCCTTTGCATCTCTTGTACCAAATTATCAACCTCGAGTTACTTTTGTGGTGGTTCAAAAATGTAACCATACTATACTCTTTGCAAATAACCATCCAGATCGAAATGCTACAGAAAAGAGTAAAAACATATTTCTAGATAAGAAAATAATTGTTATGGGATACACAACTATCAGTGGTCACATACTGCATATGATAGTCCTCTAATGATCATAATTATATTTTAATATTCCTTTTATTTTACAGAAGAGTTAGTGATTATGGTCCTTTTTTATGATATGATATGCACTGAGTTTTACTCCAAAATTTTCCATCCAAAAAAATTTGAATTTTACCTCTGCAATGATGTTGATACTCAAGTACCATTGATATTACATTTTCCATTTTGTTAGATAATAGGTTGATATATTTTGAGGGTAAGATTTTATTATGTTGTCCAACCTAGTAGAAATGAACATGTTGACTGGAATATTAACCGATCTATGTTTATGATGATTATAGGGAACTAGTATACCTGCTCATTATCATGTTCTTTGGGATGGAAACAAATTCACATCTGTTGGATTGTAGTCCTTAACCAACAATCTCTATTACACGTAGATATCTACCTCATACTCATTACCCCTAATGGATTTTGCAGAATAGATAACCTATTTTCAAAATATTATAATTCATTTTTAGTGTGTTTCTTATCGGTTTGGACTTTTAATTTGTTTATTGGTTTCTGAGTTATATTTTGAAAATTTTATAGTTTTAGGTTGCAACATTCAGGTGTAAGCAGTAGAATAAGAGTTGGAAGTTCTAGATGGAAAATATAAATATATGTGTAGTTGTAGTTTGTTTTAAGATAAATCTTAATTAATGTTTGAAATAATGTTAGTTCTTGAGAAATGCTTGTTTCTCAGTTTCAAAAATATGATGTTTGTGTTCATCTAATTGAAAAATGGGAATTATTTTTTGTTCTTAAATTGAGACAAATTTAGAAAAAAATTAATGCCTTGTATATTTTATTGGGTTTCTATTGACTTGTATCGATTGGTCTGTAGCAGATATGAAAGGTGTGCATGCTTAATTTCTATTGGTAGGTCTCCAATGCTAAATCATAAATATATATTTTTTTCATATATTTGGGGTATATCCTTGACATATATTAATTTATTTGTTATTATGTACAGTACCCCAAGCGAATTATTCCCATTTGGAAACATTTCGGCCTCAGTTTTATATGGAGCCATAAACATCAAAAAATGGTTCATTATCTAGTGGTGTTCCTAGTAGTCGCATGCCTATAGTTAGTTCAGGTTCTCAGAGCACTCGTGTACCTACAGAAAAAACTGTTTGACCCATACCAGATATTAAAGAAATTTTCAAAAGAGTTATGTTTTACTGTTAGATTTGGTACACAGATGTTTGACATTTTTTTTATATATATCCCATACCTTTGTTGGGTTAAGTAGGAAATTTAGCAACACGCTAGGTGCATCACTGTGATGCTATCAAATTGTAAATTTCTAGATTTCGAAAACTTAAGATCATGCTTAGTCACTTGTGTTTCACCTCTTGTACTATTTTACATTTTTTAATTGGTTGTGGCCATTTTAATTAAAGAGACCATTAAACTTTAGTGTGAACATTTGTGTTATGTGTTTCATATTATATGGGCATGAATATTTTATGATATTTTTTAATATAGTCACAAATCATACTAAATAATTTATGTTGATTAATAATGAATACATAAAATGAATATAAAACTACCAAATTAGTAGCTTATATTGATTAATAATAAATACAAATAAAATGAATATACAAAATGATTAAACTAGACATTTATAATGATTATTAATGAAACTAAATGAAATGAATATAAACTACTAAATCAGACGTTTATATAATGAATATGAAATTACCAAAAAAAGATAATGACTATTGTAAATGATGAATTTGAGATTACAAATGATGACTAAATTTTGCATCTATATGACTATTAGTAGCTAATTTATAATATCTTATAACACAACCAAAATTTAATCATATTTCTTTGGTCATTAATTAGTTTCAAATGATGACTAAAATTTGCATATATGTGACTACTAGTAGCTAATTTATAGTATCTTATAACACGACCAACATTTTGGTCATATTTCTTTGGTTATTAATTGGTTTTCTTGGGTGATCATATGGTAGTATATTTTGTTGTCCATTTTGCCATTAATTGTAACTAAATTAATGACCAAATTTATAACTAAATATACTACTAGATGATAAAATTGAGACATAATTAATGACTAAGCTAAATATAACTAAAATTTGGTCGCATTATAAGATGATTTTAATTAGCTACTATTGTTCACCAACTGAAAATTGGTCATTTAAGTTTAAGTTTTTAAGCCCTAAAGGTTACGTTTGTATACAATATATAAATAAAACTTTTGAAAAGGGACTTTTGTCTGTGTGTGTGTGTGTGTGTGTGTGTGTATTTATTTATTTGTAGGAAAAGTAAAAAGTAACCTTTGAATACAACACCTTGCATTAAATAACTAGGGTCCTTGAATTCGTTACCCTTCCAACCCTTCTTTCTTCTTCATTTGGAATTCCATCTAGGTAATAATGTAGATAATTGCCTTATGAAAGATTTCCAATTGACTGGATAGGTGTCTCCTCTCCTTCCTTATCTTGTGCATATTTTCACATTAACACCCTATAGGAGGAAGATATCTCGCCATGGCATGATTCTAACTAGGAATTTCCAAAATCCAAGACTCCGAGTACTCCTAAAATTAAGACTACCACCACATAGGAAAAAGAAAACAACAATATATATATATGTGTGTGTGTGTGTGTGTGTGTATGTGTTTATATATATATATATGTGTGTGTGTGTGTGTGTGTGTGTGTGTGTGTGTGTGTGTGTATGTATATGTATGCATTTATGTATGTATGTATTTGTAGGAAAAGTAAAAAGTAACCTTTGAATACAACACCTTGCATTAAATAACTAGGGTCCTTGAATTTTTTACCTTTCCAATTCTTCATTCTTCTTCATTTGGGATTCCATCTAGGTAATAATGTAGAACATTTCCTTATGCAAGCCTTTCAATTGACTGGATAGGTGTCTCATCTCCTTCCTTATCTTGTGCATCTTGTCACATTAACACCCTCTAGGAGGAAGATAGCTAGCCATGGCATGATTGTATCTAGAAATTTCTAAATTCGAGGACTCCCAGTATTCCTAAAATTAAGACTACCACCACATAGGAAAAAGAAAACAAGAAGATAATTGGAGGGACAAACCTTTTTGAGTATTTTACAAGACCAATAAACTCAAAATCACTTTAAAATCCAAATAGAAACAAAAAACTAAAGTTACAAACATATCCATAATTTCAATAAGGAAAATAGGTTCATTACCATCCATAGGTGACCTATAATTAGCCATTAACCATTAACCAATAAAGTAATAACAATATTAATTTTATTAAAGCTATAAGTCTCTATTGTAGATAATTAATTTTAAAACATTTTCAAAATTTTCACATTGACTTCACCCAATATCATCATAAGAAATTATGTAGAGATAGCATTAGCAATAATAATGCAGCAGGACAATCATAGGTCTGTCATGATATCTCTGTCATAGGGCTCAACACATCTCCTTCATATATTTGTCATATTATTTCCTCATATCACAGATAAGAAGGCACAAAGATGCCATTTCCATATGCAAGAAATAAGGCCCATTAGGGCATTGTTAAATCGAAATTATAAGGCCCCTTAGCGTGTTATTACACCAAAAGAATAATGACCATTAGGGCATTGTTACACCACAAGACTGAGGCCCATTAGGGCACTTTTACACCACAAGATTGAGGAAAAAATTCACATACCCATAAGATGGAATGATCATTATATCACTGCCAATTAATTACAGACCTGGTGTGCACTTATTTTAGGCACACAAACCCAGCCCTTTACCTTATGAAATACATGCCATTTGGAGTATTCTTGAACAACCGAAATATATATGTGAAAAAATAAAAAAACATTTAATTGTATTATTGTTACCTATGAGTAAATAAATACTCTCCAAGTTTAATCATTCAATTTTTCCTTGAAAATAATGTTGGGTGTGTATTTTTGTGAAGCGGGAAATATTGTCTTGCTTCGCTAAAATCTCTGCCTAGGATTCATTTCTTGGCCAATCTGATTGATTCAAATTGAAGATTGTTAATTTTACTATTTAATACACTTTTAAATTGTTATATGTTTATTAACCAATAGATTAGTAACAATGTTAATTTTCTTAGGAGGTTAGAACTCTTTGTTGTAGATAATTGCATTTTAAAACATTGTCACATTGCATCCACTCCATATCATCATAAGCAATTATATACATAAAAAATTAGCAAGAACAATGTAGTGGAACAATCATAAGTATGCCATGCTATCTTTGTCAAAGGGCTCAACATATCTCCTTCATATATTTGTCATAATATTTTTTCATATCACATATAATAAGGCCCAAAGAGGTTGTTGTCATACCCAATAACTGAGGCCCGTTAGGGAGTTGTTACACCACAAGACTAAGGCCCATTAGGGCGTTGTTACACCACAAGACTAAGGTACAATTTAGCATACCCATATGATGTAATGATCATTATATCACTTCCAATTAATTATAGGTCTTGGTGTGCATTTATTTGAGGCACACAAACCCTACCTTTTACCCTATGAAATCCATGCAACTTGGAGTATTCTTGAACATAACAAATATATATGTGAAAAAATAAAAATATTTAATTGTCTTAATGTTACTTATGATTAAATAAATAGTCTCCAAATTTAATCATTCAAATTTGGCCTTGAAATGAAGGTTGGGCATGCATTTTTGTGAAGTAGGCCAAAATATCCTTGCTTCACTAAAATGCATGCCCAACCTTCATTTCTTGGCCAATCTGATTGATTCAAATTGTATATTTTTTATTTTACTATTTTACACACTTTTATGTTGTTATATCTTTACTAACCAGTAGAGTAGTAACAATGTTAATTTTCTTAGGGATAGAAGTATTTTTTGTATATAATTGCATTTTAAAACACTTTCAACATGTTCAATTCACCCCATATCATCATAAGTAATTATGTATAGAGAACATTAGAAATAAAAATGTAGTGGATTAGTCATAGGTTTGTCATGATATATCTGTCATATGTCTATCATGATATCTCTATCATAGGGCTTATAATATATCATTCATATGTCTATCATATTATTTTCTCATATCACAGATAAGAATGTCCAAATAGGCCACTGTCATACCCAAGAACTGAGGCCCATTATGGCATTTTTACACCACAAGACAGAGGTACAATTTCGAAAACCCGCTAGATGGAATTAATTACAGGACCTAGTGTGCATTTATTTTAGGCACACAAGCATTGCCTTTTACCCTATGATGTCCATGGCATTTGGAGTAATCTTGAACAAAATAAGTATATATGTGAAAAAATAAAAATATTTAATTGAATTAATATTACTTATGAATAAAAAATACTCTCCAAGTTGAGTCATTTAATTTGTAATTGGAAAGAAGGTTGGGTGTGCATTTTTGTGAAGAAGGCCAGAATTTCCTTGCTGCACTAAAATGCATGCCCATGCTCCATTTCTTGGCCAATCTGATTGATTCAAATTGTAGATTGTTTATTTTACTTTTACACACATTTACGTTGTTATATCTTTACTAACTAGTAGATTCATAACAGTGTTAATTTTCTTAGGGCTAATGAGTGTTTGAAGATTTATGTGGTGAGAAATTGCATCTTGAGTATTCGTAATAAATTCCATAGCAGTCATTTTTGTGTTGATTTTTCAAATCTATAACAAGACTCATCGTCAGTACATTTTTTTACAGATTAGGGAGAGAATAAAGGATAATAAATATGAGAGGGATTATTCCTAGATAATTGCATTTTAAAACATTTTCAACATTTCACATTTCATTCACCCCATATCATCATAAGGAATTATGTATAGAGAAAATTAGAAATAACACTGCAGCATAATAGTCACAGGTATATCATGATATCTCTATCATAGGTCTGTCATGATATCTCTATCATAAGGCTCAGCATATCTCCTTCATATATTTGTCATAATTTTTCTCGTATCAAAGATAAGAAGGCCCAACGAGGTCGATGTTAGACCCAAGAATTGAGGCCCATTAGGGTGTCGTTACACCACAATATTGAGTCCCATTAGGGCATTGCTATTCTTTTTTTTGGGAAAATATTCACATTATATTAACATGGAAATATACATAGAGTAAATGAAAAAAATATTAGGGGGTTTTCCCCCATCACCCATCAAGTTTCTCCACCCTTGAAGAGAGAATCAAAAGAACATTTCCAGAATTTGAAAATCAAGTCTTATTTAATGCATCATCAAAACAATTTTTAAGCTTAAAATTACAAAATTCAGAACCATCGTTCTGTGGTGGGACTGAGCTACTGAGAGACATACCTTGAAGAGAAGACCAAACATAAAAAAAAAGTGTTGCATTGTTACACCACAACACAAAAATGTGGCTCATCCTCAAGCCACTCAATCCTTCTTCTATCCCCATGGATCATGAACCTTTGTCTTTACTGAGATTATATTTGTACTCTTGGTACAATAGGTGCGGGGGTAAACAGGGATCATGGTTTCCTTAGACATATTTGAACAAAATAGGAGGGGTTAGCCACATCCCCCATCCCCATAGTGGTTCTCTCATAAAGAGAAACATGAACACCATTATTGTTACAGGTTTGGGTCCCATGCCTATCCATGACCATTGCTCTCTTTTCCTTGTTGTACCTTATCCTTCCTTTGGTGGGTAGTGAAAAATATTTGGTCTTCCTGCCTTCCTCAATATACTCCGAGGGTTACTCAAGTGGGGGTGGATCATACTTTTTCAACCAGCCATCCCATTTCCTCAAAGTGATTCCAACTCTTTCCACCCACAAAACATGGATTCTACTTGATTTCAAGTAACAGTTAAGGGTAAGCTTCCCCTTCCCTGCCATTAAGCAAGGTGGAATAATCTCATCCTATTGCTACAGCTTCCAAAGTGGGAATTGTGTCGACACAGTTACAACTTATTGACTCACAAATTTTTCCTTCAAGGGGTGTAGATCTACACTTACTGGTGAGAATGCAACATCACGTGAGAGCCATCTCTATGAACAAAGGGGGGCCTCCCTAGTTCTGGCCACCTATTTCAACTTAACTACCTCCTATGGAAGAAATATTCTTTGATGCATTTTTTGCTTCCAGATATTCTGAGACAATCTATTCTTCAATAATCATGTCACCTTAACATGGCCACTCCCTAAGGCCCATTATCTCATCATTTACTCTACCTCTTTCAATTATCCTTTAGCTCCCTTCTTTAACCCCCTCGTATTCATTTGATTTGTAACCACTCTTGTGTCCTTCTCCTTGTTCCAACTTAAATTTCCCTCATCTCCTCTAATCCTCTATTACTCAAATACTTCCTTTCACCAATTATTTCATTCCTCAATTATCCCTAAGATGGTATTTTATAGCGTTTCACACTTCCTGCTCCTTCATCACTGTTTCTTGTGAACTTGGCTCCGCCATTATGGTTTTTTTATCTGAATCACTCTAATTTTGCACAAACTTGGTTTACAATATTCTTTTGGATAAACTCAATACAATGGTTCACATGTTCTACCTATCTCGCCCTAGATAGTATCAATTTATTTTATATTTTTACCTCAATATTAGCCTCATTAGTGTTCACTGCCTCATAATTCCATGGTTTAATTTTAAAACTCACATGTCATATTCTGCAACAAAAAATTGATTCATAAATCCATCTAACTGCTTTCTTTCGCTTCAATTAATATTTGGAAGTAAGGAATGAATATTTTCATGTATCTCCCTATTAGGTCCCTATATTACTAGTGTAATCCCTTATTTTTGTTAGTGTAGCCCCCTTATCGTTATTTTTGTACCCCTGTAACCCCCATATTGTTATTATTGTGCCCTTACATTATTATTGTTAGGTCGGCTAGGATTATATTATGACCCCATAGACTCCTATATATAGAAAGGAGGTTTTTCCATTTGTATCATCCAAGAATTGTTCATTGTTATGTCCCTATATTACTAGTATAGTCCCTTATTGTTGTTAGTGTAACCCTCTTATTGTTATTATTGTACCCCTGTAACCCCCATATTTTTATTAATGTGCCCTTAAATTATTATTGTTAGGTCAGCTAGGATTACATTGTGGCCCCACTAGGATTACAATGTGGCCCCATGGACTCCTATATATAGAAAGGAGGTTTTGAAATTTTTATTATCGAAGAATTTTTCATTAACGTAATATATTGGAGGTTGCCCCCTCGAAGTGGCTTATTTGTAAGGCATTAACATCTCTTTTCTTCTATTTTTGGAGTTGGTTTTACAACATTTGGTATCAAAGCTTTGAGATTCTAGGGTTTTGCTGCTCCAAACAGGTCAGCGTGGAATTTTCACTATAATTTTTTTTATAAAAAGGTTTAGAATCTAAAAATTTTAGAGTGCGAAGAAAAAATCCTAAGGAGCATCGTCACAAAATTTAGACCTTGGTTCGCAATATTTTCGGAGATATGATCTGTGCAAGTTAGGTAATTTTGCAGGCTCCTGAATTTAACCTAAACAAGTCATTGAGGTATTTTTTTAATAACGTTTCTTCTAGAAAGGTTAAGAAGCTAAAATGTTTAGAGTGCGAAGCTGAAATCCTGAGGAACATCGTCGCAAAATTTCAGATATTGGTTCGCAATATTTTCAGAGATATGATCTATGGAAGTTAGGGCTTTTTGAGGCTTCTGAATTTCATCTCAAATAGGTGATCGTGGGAAAATATTCATAGCTCTCTCTCTGAGCATCGGATTGGAATGTTGTAAAAAGTGGTCGCAAGTACACAGACTGTAGTTTTTGGTCTATGAATTTTAGAGCCAAGGGAGGAAACAGTGACACGTGGCAAGTCATACAACTTCACTCTACTGGACCAGTCCAAAATTGGGTCATTGTGGGAGATCAGACATAAATTTTTCTTGAAGAATCCAAATCAGATCAGACCTGTGGCATTTGAAAGAAGCTTTAGAGGGCTACTACAGGACTGAATTTTAAATATTTATGATCTGTAATTATAGAGATAATTTAATTTCAATATAGAGCTCCTCAAAAGCAAGTAAAAGGTGTGTATTTTTTTCTAAATTGCATAAGTCTTGTTTGAAGAATCAAGTTGAATTGATTTCAAGGGCATATTGTAGAATAGATATCAATTCGGATTCTAAAATGGTCCCTAAAAAGAATTCAACACCCATTAAGCCTTTATAAGGCTCTACTATGACTCATGAAGACGAAGAATGGAAACATGACATATCAAAATTACAAGAGCAAGTGCAACAAATTTTTCTCTCACAAAGAACAACAAAAAATGAAATGGAATTTTTGAAGAAAGGCATGGAAACTAAGATGGATGGTTTGAAGAAAGGCGTGGAAGCTAAGATGAATGGTTTGGAAGCTAAGATGGATGGCATGGAAGTGGGCATGGAAGCTAATATGGATGACATGGAAGCTAAGATCGATACAAGAAATGTTTCCTAATCATGAAATGATAGTAGAGGAAACTCATGATGAGAACAAAATAAATGTTAATTGTGATTTCATAAACTCTACTGTTGGAGGGAAGAACCACCATATTCCAAAAATGGATATGACGAAGTTTGATGGAAAGGATCCTGTAACATGGATACTACAGATGGAGCAATATTTTGATCTCCATAATGTGAAAAACACACAAAAGGTACACATTGCATCTTTACATTTAGAAAAAAATACATTTGTATGGTATCGATGCCTTTGATCCCATAAAAAAAATTTCACTTGGTCAATTTTTACAGAGGAAATGATAGCACATTATGAGGATACAAAGAGAAACACCTTCTTTAGCCAATTGATAAATCTCAAACAAAAGGGTCCAGTTGTGAAGTACATTAAGGACTTCCAAAAATTGAATATAAGGGTAGCTAATATTCCAGAGGAACATAGGATTGATGTCTTCATAGGGACTTTAAAGGATAACATCCAACATGAAGTTCGCGTTTTGGAACCTGATTCATTGGAGAAGGCATTCAGGTTGGCCAGAAAAATTGAATGTAAAATTATGGCAACAAGGAAGCCTACCACTCACTTCTATAAAGAAATAAGTGTTGCTAATCCTATATTTACACAACCTACAAGGTTGAAACCACAAAAATTGGAAGAAAAAAGAGAAAAAGGGCTTTGCTACACTTGTGATAGAAAATACACTAAAGGTCATAAGTGTGTTGAGAAGAAATTATTTTACATAGATTGTGAAGAGAAAGAAGAAAATGAACAAGAATCTTCAAAAGAAGAGGATATACACCACCAACCAACCCTAGAAGAGGAAGAAATGAGTCTGAACATATCGTGTAATGCATTGGTAGGAATTACCACTCCTCAAACTCTCAAGATAGAAGGACATATCAAGAAGAAAAAGGTAATAGTGTTGATTGATTCAGGTAGTATCCATAATTTTATTCATTGTAAGGTAGCCAAGGAATTGAATTGTTTCCTATACCCAACACCAGAATGTCAAGTGATGATTGCAAATGGAGGAACTATAAATTGCTCTAGAAAATGCCATAATATCAACCTAACCATGGGGGAATATGTACTGAATAGTCCAATGATTTCCATTCCTACGGGAGGTGCTGATGTTGTACTAGGAGTACAATGGTTACAATCTTTGGGGACGGTAGCTTTTAATTTTCAAGAACTTTTCTTGAAATTTTTTTCAAAAGGAAAGGAAGTTGAATTATGGGTAATTGCAGGGAAGCCAGGAAATATAATAAGCTCTAATGTCATGACAATGCTTCTAAAGAAAGAACAACGAGGCGTAATTGCACAATTATGCTCACTAGAAGTTACAACACCAAAATCATCTATTTCTTCAGATCTCCAAAAGATCTTGGACAATCATTCCAAGGTGTTTGAAACTCCCAAAGGACTCCCACCTATTTGTGATCATGATTATGCTATTCATTTGATTCTAGGAAGTGTTCCTCCAAACATCAGGCCTTATAGATATCCTTATGTCCAAAAGAGTGAAATTGAACATATGGTTGCAAAAATGTTAGAGGTTGGTATAATTAAAACTAGTCAAAGTTCTTTCTCTACTCCTGTAGTATTGGTACACAAGAAGGATGGATCATGGCACATGTTTCCAGATTATAGAGAGCTCAATAAGCTCGCCATTAAAGATAAATTTCCCATTCCTGTGATTGATTAATTACTTGATGAATTACATGGAGAAATTTATTTTACCAAGTTGGATCTTCATTCAAGATATCATCAAATTAGAATGAAGACTGAATATATTCCAAAAATAGCATTTCGAACTAATGAAGGTCATTATGAATTTTTGGTCATGCCTTTTGGCCTTACCAATGCACCTTCTACATTTCAAGGGTTGATTAATTCCATTTTCAAACCCTTCCTTAGAAAATTTGTGCTAGTAATTTTTGATGATATACTAATCTACTGCAGGTCTTGGAAGGATCATGTTCAACATGTTGACAGGGTGCTCAAACTATTGCAGGAGAAACAATTATATGCAAAATCATCCAAATGTTTCTTTGGAGTGCAAGAGGTGGAATATCTGGGTCATATTGTATCTCATGAGGGTGTTAAGGTAGACCCTAACAAAATTAAAGCCATTAAGGAATGGAAAGTCCCCACAACCATAAAGCAGTTGCGAGGATTTCTTGGGTTAACGGGGTATTATCGCAAGTTTGTTAAGAATTATGGGAGAATAGCAGCACCTCTAACAACATTATTGAAGAAATATGCATTTTCATGGACTCCTTAAGCAACTAAGGCCTTTGAACATCTTAAAGAGGCAATGTGCCTAGCACCGGTCTTAGCTACGCCAGACTTCACAAAAACCTTTATTGTGGAATGTGATGCCTCAGGAAATGGAATTGGTGTTGTTTTAATGCAGGAAGGAAGACCCATTGCTTTTGAAAGTCGTCCAATCAAAGGAAAGTATTTACAGAAACCTATTTATGAGAAGGAAATGTTAGCAATACTGCATGCACTAAAGAAATAGAGAACTTACCTAATGGGAAGACACTTCAAGGTAAAAACTGATCATGATAGTCTTAAACACTTTTTGGAACAAAGACTATCTTCAGAAGAGCAACAAAAATGGGTCACAAAGATGTTGGGTTATGACTTTGAAGTAATATACAAAAAAGGGAAGCTAAATGTTGTTGCAGATGCACTCTCAAGAAAGAATGAATAGGTGGAAGCATTGCTTTGTGCCATATCTATTATCCAACCAGATTGGATAACTGAAGCAAGGGATGAATGGAAGAAGGACGAAGAAGTGTGGACACTCATTCAAAAGTTGCAGCAAGATCCTAGTACATCTGATACATTTAGTTGGAAAAATGATTCCTTATGGTACAAAGATCGCTTATATCTTTGTAAGAACTCCCAACTAAAACAAAAGATTCTTCTGGAATTGCACACTTCTCCTTTAGGAGGACACTCAGGATTTTTAAAAACTTACCACAGGGTGAAGAAAGAATTTTTTTGGGATGGCCTTAAATCTGATATTCGAAATTTTGTGGCGGAATGTTTGGTTTGCCAGCAGAATAAAGTGGAAACAATTAAGACCCCGGGACTTCTACAACCTTTATCCATTCCAAGTCAACGTTGGGAGGAGATTTCAATGGATTTTATCACAGGTTTACCTAAGTCCGAAGGAAAGAGTGTCATCATGGTGGTAGTTGATAGACTTACCAAATATGCACACTTTTGTGCATTATCTCATCCATTTAAAGCAAGTACAGTTGCTACTACATTTATGGACACAATTCAAAAGCTACATGGAAACTCAAGGGTTATTGTGAGCGACAGAGATCCCATTTTTACTGGAAATTTTTGGACGGAGTTATTTTCTTGTTTGGGTACTCAATTAGCTCATAGCTCATCTTATCATCCTCAATCCGATGGTCAAACTGAGATAGTAAATAAATGTTTGAAAGGATATCTTTGTTGTTTTGTATCTGATAAACAAACACAATGGGTCAAGTGGTTACCTCTCGCTGAATGGTGGTATAACACTTCCTTCCATACTGCAGCAAAAATGACCCCATTTATGGCACTTTATGGATATCATCAACCATCGATCACATCATCTTTAAGGGAAAATTCGAAGGTTACAGCAGTGGAAGATCACATCGAGCATCAGCAAGAAGTTCTCCAACTCTTAAAGGATAACCTGAATTTGGAAAAAAATCGAATGAAACAACAGGCAGATCAACATCGTAGTGAGAGAAGTTTTGATGTAGGAGATTGGGTATTTTTACGGCTACAACCATACAAACAAATGTCCCTCAAGCAAGCAAAGAAGGATAATAAATTATCGCCAAAGTACTATGGTCCTTACAAGGTGTTACAAAAGATTGGTACTATGGCATACAAATTGGAGCTTCCTGCTTCTTCGCGAGTACATCCAGTTTTCCATGTTTCATGCTTAAAGAAGGTTATAGGTGAAAATCTTCCGGTTCAAACAATATTTCCAGAACTTGATGAGGAAGGAAAAATCATATTGGAACCTGAAGCAATCATGGAAACAAGAACTCGACAGCTACGGAATCGATCAATTTCAGAGTATCTCATCAAGTGGAAGAACTTACCCACTGAAGATTCTACATGGGAGGATGAGAATTTTATACAGAAGCACCCAGAGCTACTCAAGCATTGAGGACAACACTATTTTGAAGGAGAGGGGCATGTTAGGTCCCTATATTACTAGTATAGTCCCTTATTGTTGTTAGTGTAACCCCCTTATTGTTATTATTGTACCCCTATAACCCCCATATTGTTATTATCGTGCCCTTAAATTATTATTGTTAGGTCAGCTAGGATTACATTGTGGCCCCACTAGGATTACAATGTGGCCCCATGGACTCCTATATATATAAAGGAGGTTTTGTAATTTGTATCATCGAAGAATTGTTCATTAATGTAATGTATTGGAGGTTGCCCCCTCGAAGTGGCTTATTTCTAAGGAGTTGATATCTCTTTTCTTCTATTTTTGGAGCTGGTTTTACAACATTCATTTATGTAATGTAAATGAGGTTTCCCCCTCGAAGTGGCTGATTTCTAAGGTGTTGATCTCTCTTTTCTTCTATTTTTGGAGCAGGTTTGATAACATTTGGTATCAGAGCTTTGGATTTTAGGGTTTCTCTGCTTCAAACAAACCATCGTGGAATGTTTGCTATAAATTTTTTTCTACGAGCATTCTGACACTAAAAAACAAAACCATTTCGCAGAAATCCTGAGGCACTTCATGTAAAAATTTCAGATCTTGGTTCTCAATATTTGCGGAGATATGATCTATGGAAGTCAGGGTTTTTGTAGGCTCCCGAATTTCATCTAAACGAGTTGACCTTGGGAAAATCGCCATAACTTTAGCTCTGAGCATCGATTGGAATTCTGAAAAAAGTGGCCGAAATTACATGGGCTATAGTTTCCTATGTATAAATTTCAGAGCCGAAGGAGGAACCAGTGACACGTGGGACGTTGTACAAGTTCTCTTTACTGAACTAGTACATAATTAGGTCATTGTGGGAGATTGGGAATAACTTTGTCTTGAAGAATCCAAATCAGGTCAGACCTGTGGAATTCGAAAGAAGATTCAGAGGGCTACTCTACAACCTAATTTCAGATATGGGTGAAATCTCGAAGTTGGGAAACACTTTTTGGCGGATGGTTAGAATTTGGGAGAAATTTTTAATTTCTCGTCCGAGAAATTAGTCAACTCTATTTCTTGACCGAGAGTTATAAAAACTCTCGTCTGAGAGATTTTAAATATTTCGCCCGAGATTTTGATTGGTTTTAACCGGAGTTAAAATTCTCTTGGATGAGAGTTATGCATTTTCTCATCCAAGAGTTTTATTTACGTAAACTCTTGGGAAGACTTTCAGACGAGAGTTAATTTTTTCAACTCTCGTCTGAGAGTTTTATTCTTATAATAAAACCCCAAAATTATTAAGTTGTTAGAATTGGTTATTAAGTTGCTTTTGAAAATATATAAACAAGCCCGATAGCTTTGGACATGATCGACTAAAATTGGGCAATCTTTAAAAAAATAAAATAAAATTTATATAGTTAAAGAGTAAGCATATTATATTCGTGTAATAATATAAATTAGATTGGTAAATTTTTATATCTATTAAGTCATATTAAGTATTAAAATACACATCTCAAGACATATTATGTATTAAAAGACATACTTTAAGACATTTCAAGACATATAGTACTTTATTAAAATTAAAAAATGATAAAAAATAATAAAATTATAATTTTATTTTAAATTATTTTATTATTATTAATGATAAAAAATACATGAAGATTTAATTAAATAAAATTTGTTACAATATTTTGTAATATCAATATTTTATATAAAACTAGTTGATATATTGATAAATAAAATAAAATTCTAAAACATAAATCAAAATAAAAACAACTATAGATATATATATAATATTTTTTTTGAAATTAATGAATAAATTTAAATTTAAAAAACAATTGACTAAATACAATGAGGTGATAAAGGAGACAATGCATAGCACTTTCATATCATTATAAATTCTTGGAAATCTCGAGAACTTTTTGAAGTGAGATGAGCTTCTTGGAATGGATCACTTTATCTTCCACTTCAGTTTCACACGATTACTTTGAAAGGAAGTCTATTTTCCTAGGTATGGATGTAAGGGGATAAACAATATTATTTGAACATTGAGTGAGATGCCCTTCTTGGAATGGGTCCTCTTATCTTCCACTTTAGTTTCACAAGATTAAATTGAAATGAAGTATGTTTTCCTACGTATGGATTAAAGGGGATAAAGAATATTATCCGAAAAGGAAAGGAATGTTAAGTGTGACATTCCAAGTAGAAGTGTATGGGATTGGAGAATTATGTTATTGCAGAAAACTAAGTGTATAAGTGTGGATTGTATTTTTGGTAATGACTTTAGAGTTGTAGATGGGGAGGAGAGAAAATTCCTATAAGTGTGGATTCCATTTAACCGCAAAAACCCTAACCCCTAACCCCTAAAATCCTTCACTGCTAAATCCCCTAACCCCCTAAACCTCTAAACTTGTAACCCATTTAACCCCCTAAACCCTAAACCTCTTAACCCTTAACCCCTAACCCCTTAAACCCTAATTCCCAACCCCTAACCAATTCAACACCCTAAACCCCTAAAAACCTAACCCATTTAAGTGTGGATTCCGTTTAACCCCCAAAACCCTAACCCCTAAAATCCTTCACTGCTAAATCCCCTAACCCCTTAAACCTCTAAACCTGTAACCCATTTAACCCCCTAAACCCTAAACCTCTAAACCCTTAAACCATAACCCCTTAAACCCTAATTCCCAACCCCTAACAAATTCAACACCTTAAACCCGTAAAAACCTAACCCATTTAACCCCATTAACCCCTAACTCCTAACCCCTAAAATCCTTAACTGTTAAATCCCTTAACCCCCTAAACCTCTAAACCAACCCTAACCCATTTAACCCCCTAAACCCTGAACCTATAACCCCTTAAACCCTAATTCCCAACCCATAACCCATTTAACCCCTTAAACACCTAAACCTCCAACCGCTTAACCCTTGACCCCTTAAACCCTAATTCCTAACCCCTAAACCCTTAAACCCTAATTCCCAACCCCTAACCAATTCAACACCCTAAACCCCTAAAAAACTAACCCATTTAAGTGTGGATTCCATTTAACCCCTAAAACCCTAACCCCTAACCCCTAACCCCTAAAATCCTTCACTGCTAAATCCCCTAACCCCCTAAACCTCTAAACCTGTAACCCATTTAACCCCTTAAACCCTAAACCTCTAAACCCTTAACCCTTAACCCTTAAACCATAATTCCCAACCCCTAACCAATTCAACACCCTAAACCCATAAAAACCTAACCCATTTAACCCCATTAACCCCTAACTCCTAAACCACAAAATCCTTAACTGCTAAATCCCCTAACCCCCTAAACCTCTAAACCAACCCTAACCCATTTAACCCCCTAAACCCTAAACCTATAACCCCTTAAACCCTAATTCCCAACCCATAACCCTTGACCCCTTAAACCCTAATTCATAACCCCTAAACCCTTAACCCCCCAAACACTAAACCTCTAAACCCTTAAACCCTAACCCATTTACCCCCACTAAACCTCTAAACCCCTAACCCATTTAACCCCTAAACCCTAAACCTCTAAACCCTTAACCCCTACCCCTAACCCGTTAACCCATAACCCATTTAAGCCCCTAAACCCCAAAACCCCTAACCAATTCAACACCCTAAACCCCTAAAAACCTACCCCATTTAAGTGTGGATTCCATTTAACCCCCAAAACCCTAACCCCTAACCCCTAAAATCCTTCACTGCTAAATCCCCTAACCCCCTAAACCTCTAAACCTGTAACCCATTTAACACCTAAACCCTAAACCTCTAAACCCTTAACCCCTAACCCTTAAGCCCTAATTCCCAACTAACCAATTCAACACCCTAAACCCCTAAAAACCTAACCCATTTAACCCCATTAACCCCCAACTCCTAAACCCTAAAATCCTTAACTGCTAAATCCCCTAACCCCCTAAACCTCTAAATCAACCCTAACCCATTTAACCCCCTAAACCCTAAACCTATAACCCCTTAAACCCTAATTCCCAACCCATAACCCTTGACCCCTTAAACCCTAATTCCTGACCCTTAAACCCTTAACCCCCTAAACCCTAAACCTCTAAACCCTTAACCCCTAACCCATTTACCCCCACTAAACCTCTAAACCCCTAACCCATTTAACCCCTAAACCCTAAACCGCTAAACCCTTAACCCCTACCCCTAACCCATTTAAGCCCCTGAACCCCAAAACCCATAACTCCTAACCCCTAAAATCCTTAACTGCTAAATCCCCTAACCCCCTAAACCTCTAAAGCAAACCTAACCCATTTAAACCCCTAAACCCTATACCTATAACCCCTTAAACCCTAATTTCCAACCCATAACCCTTGACCCCTTAACCCTTGACCCCTTAAACCCTAATTCCTAACCCCTAAACCCTTAACCCCCTAAACCCTAAACCTCTAAACCCTTAACCCCTAACCCATTTACCCCACTAAACCTATAACCCCCTAACCCATTTAACCCCTAAACCCTAAACCTCTAAACCCTTAACCCCTACCCCTAACCTGTTAACCCCTAACCCATTTAAGCCCCTAAACCCCAAAACCCCTAACCCATTTGACCCCCTAAACCCTAAACATATAAACCCCTAACCCCTAACCCCTTAAACCCTAATTCCCGACCCTATCCCATTTAACGCCCTAAACCCCTAAAACCCTAATCCATTCAACCCCCTAAATCCTAACCCCATTAATCCCTAACCCCTAAAATCCTTAATTTTTAAACCCCCTAAACCTCTAAACCCCTAACCCATTTAACCCCCTAAACCCTAAACCCCTAACCCCTTAACCCTAACCCCTTAAACCCCAATTCCCAACCCCTAACCCATTTAACCCCCTATACCCCTAAACCCATAACCCATTTAACCCACTAAACCATAAACCTCTAAACCCTAACCTATTTAAACCCTAAACCCTTAACACCTAACCCATTTAACCCCCTAAACCCCTAACCCATTTAACCCCATAAACCTTAAACTTCTAAACCCTTAACCCCTAACCCCTTAAACGGTAATTACCGACCCCTAACCCATTTAACCCGCTAAACCTTAACCCGGTTAACACCTACCCCGAACCCCTAAAATCCTTAACTTCTAAATCCCCTAACCCCCTAAACATCTAAGCCCCTAACCCATTTAACCCCCTAAACCCTAAGCGTCTAACCCCTTAACCCTTTAACACCTAACCCCTAACCCCTAAATTCTTAATTGCTAAATCCCCTAACCCGCTAAACCTCTAAACCCCTAACCCATTTAACCCCCCAAAACCTAAACCTCTAACCCTTATCCCCTAACCACTTAAACCCTAATTCCCAACCCCTAACCCATTAACCCCCTAACCGATTTAACCCCTTAAACCCTAACCCCATCAACCCCTAATGACCCTTAACCCATAAAATCCTTAACTACTAACCCACCTAAGGATCATCAAGCTAACTATTCAGTCAACCAAAAATAGATCATGCATGCAAGGAATTCAAGTTCGGGTCGAGTCGTTTTGTTTTAGGACACCTGTATAAGGTTTGCTAAGTTGTGTCCGCACAAGTGCCTTGTGCACATTCGTGCAAGTCGTTTGCCATTTTTTCCCTTGTGCGTTCGTTCAGTTGGGCGGAGGGCGTCGCGCCTTGGGAGGGCACCTGATGAAACGAGTTCAGGTCAGGTCATTTCATTTGAGGGCGCCCATATAAGGTTTGCTAAGTTGCGACCGCACGGGTGCCTTGTGCACGTTCGTGTGAGCCGTTTCTCGTTTTCTCCCTTGTGCGTTCGTTCAGTCATGCGGAGGGCGCCCGATGAATCGAGTTCGAGTTGGGTTGTTTCATTTGAGGGCGCTCATATAAGGTTTTCTAAGTTTTGTCCACACAGGTGCCTTGTGCACGTTCATGCGAGCTATTTGCCATTTTTTCCCTTGTGTGTTCATTCGTTCGAGCGGAGGGCGCCCGAAGAAACGAGTTTGGGTCGGGTCATTTCATTTGAGGGCACCCATATAAGGTTTGCTAAGTTGTGATCACACGAGTGCCTTGTGCACATTCGTGCGAGCTGTTTGCCATTTTTTCCCTTGTGCATTCATTCGGTCAGACGGAGGGCATCACGCCTTGGGAGCGCGCCCGATGAAATGAGCTCAGGTCGGGTCGTTTCGTTTGAGGGCGCTCATATAAGGTTTGCTAAGTTGTGTCCGCATAGGTGCCTTGTGCACGTTCATGCGAGCCGTTTGCCATTTTTTCCCTTGTGCGTTTGTTCGTTCGGGCGGATGGCGTCGCGCCTTGGGAGGGCGCCTGATGAAACGATTTCGAGTTGGGTCGTTTCATTTGAGGGTGCCCATATAAGGTTTTCTAAGTTGTGACCGCATGGGTGCCTTGTGCACATTCGTGTGAGCCATTTGTCATTTTTTCCCTTGTGCATTCGTTCGGTCGAGCGGAGGGTGTCGCGCCTTGGGAGGGTGCCCGATGAAACAAGTTCGGGTCAGGTCATTTCGTTTGAGGGTGCCCATATAAGGTTTGCTAAGTTGTGTCCGCACAGGTGCCTTGTGCACATTCGTGCAAGCCGTTTATCATTTTTTCCCTTGTGCGTTCGTTTGGTCGGGCAAAGGGCGTCGCGCCTTGGGAGGGTGCCCAATGAAACGAGTTCGGGTCGGGTCGTTTTTTTTAGGGCGACCGTATAAGGTTTGCTAAGTTGTGATCGCACGGGTGCCTTGTGCACGTTCATGCGAGCCGTTTTTCGTTTTTTTCCCTTGTGCGTTCGTTCGGTCGGGCCAAGGGCGTCGCGCCTTGGGAGGGCACCCGATGAAACAAGTTTGGGTCGGGTCGGGTCGTTTCGTTTGAGGGCGCCCATATAAGGTTTGCTAAGTTGTGACTGCACAGGTGCCTTGTGCATGTTCGTGCGAGCCGTTTGCCATTTTTTCCCTTGTGCGTTCATTCGGTCGGGCGGAGGGTGTCGCGCCTTGGGAGGGCGCCCGATGAAACGAGTTCGGGTCGAGTCGTTTCGTTTGAGGGCGCTTGGATAAGGTTTGCTAAGTTGTGTCCACACAGGTGCCTTGTGCACGTTCGTGCGAGCCGTTTGCCATTTTTTCCCTTGTGCGTCCGTTCGGTCGGGCAGAGGGCGTCGCGCCTTGGGAGGGCGCCCGATGAAATGAGTTCGGGTCGGGTTGTTTCGTTTGAGGGTGCCCATATAAGGTTTGCTAAGTTATGACCGCACGGGTGCCTTGTGCACGTTCGTGCGAGCCTTTTCCCGTTTTTTCCCTTGTGCATTCGTTCGGTTGGGTGGAGGACGTCAGGCCTTGGGAGGGTGCCCGATGAAACGAGTTTGGGTTGGGTCGTTTCGTTTGAGGGTGCCCTTATAAGGCTTGCTAAGTTGTGTCCGCACAAGTGCCTTGTGCACGTTCGTGCGAGCCATTTCCCATTTTTTCCCTTGTGCGTTCGTTCGATCAGGCGGAGGGCGTCGCGCCTTGGGAGGGCGCTCGATGAAATGAGTTCAGGTCGAGTTGTTTCCTTTGAGGGCACCCATATAATTTTTTCTAAGTTGTTTCCTCACAGGTGCCTTGTGCATGTTCTCGTGTGCATTCGTTCAGTCGGGCGGAGGGCATCGCGCCTTGGGAGGGTGCCCAATGAAACGAGTTCAGGTCAGGTCATTTTGTTTTAGGGCGCCCGTATAAGGTTTTCTAAGTTGTGTCTGCATAGGTGCCTTGTGCATGTTCATGCAAGCTGTTTCCCTTTTTTCCCTTGTGCATTCGTTCGGTCGGGCGGAGGGCGTCGCGCCTTGGGAGGGCGCCCGATGAAACGAGTTCGGGTTGGGTCGTTTCGTTTGAGGGCGCCCGTATAAGGTTTGCTAAGTTATGTCCACACAGGTGCCTTGTGCATGTTCGTGTGAGCCGTTTGCCGTTTTTTCCCTTGTGCATTCATTCCGTCGGGCGAAGGGCGTCGTGCCTTGGGAGGGTGCCCAATGAAATGAGTTCGGGTCAGGTCGTTTCGTTTGAGTGCGCCCGTATAAGGTTTGCTAAGTTGTGACCACACGGGTACCTTGTGCACGTTCATGTGAGCCGTTTGCTGTTTTCTCCCTTGTGCGTTCATTCGGTCGAGCGGAGGGTGTCGTGCCTTGGGATGGCGCCCGATGAAACAAGTTCGGGTCGGTTCTTTTCGTTTGAGGGCACTCGTATAGTTTGGTAAGTTGTGACCACACGAGTGCCTTGTGTAAGTTCATGCCGGTCGTTTTATATTTATTCCCTTGTGCGTTCGTTCAGTCGGGCGGAGGGCATCGCACCTTGGGAGGGTGCCCGATGAAAAGAGTTTGGGTCGGGTTATTTCGTTTGAGGGAACCCGTATAAGGTTTGCTAAGTTGTGTCCGCACAGGTGCCTTGTGCACATTCGTGTGAGCCGTTTCCCATTTTTTCCCTTGTGCGTTTGTTCGGTCGGGCGGAGGGCGTCGCGCTTCGGGAGGGTGCCTTATGAAATGAGTTTGGGTCGGGTCGTTTTGTTTGAGGGCGCTCGTATAAGGTTTGCTAAGTTGTGTCCGCACAGGTGCCTTGTGCACATTCGTGCAAGCCGTTTGTCATTTTTTCCCTTGTGCGTTCGTTCGGTCAGGCGGAGGGTGTCGCGCCTTGGGAGGGCACCCGATGAAATGAGTTCAGGTCGGGTCGTTTCATTTTAGGGCACTCATATAAGGTTTGCTAAGTTGTGTCCGCACAGGTGCCTTATGCACGTTCATGCGAGCCGTTTCCTGTTTTTTCCCTTGTGCGTTCGTTGGGTCAAGCAGAGGGCATCACGCCTTGGGAGGGCGCCCAATGAAACGAGTTCGGGTCGGGTCAATTCGTTTGAGGGCACCCATATAAGGTTTGCTAAGTTGTGTCCGCACAGGTGCCTTGTGCACGTTCGTGCTAGCCATTTCCTGTTTTTTCCCTTGTACGTTCATTCGATCGGGCGGTGGGCGTCGCACCTTGGGAGGGTGCCTGATGAAAAGAAGGGGTGATTTAAGATCATCTAGGAGTAAACATGATTGCGTTAGCTTTTGATTAAAACATTTTATAAAACTTTTGATTAAAAAATTTAATAAAACTCTCGGCTGAGAGTTTATAGCCAAGAGTTTGGTCGCGCGGTTAAATGTAACATTAGGTGGATTAAACTCTCGGTTGAGAGTTTTAAATTTCTCGGTGGAGAGTTTTATAAATTTCTCGTCCGAGACATTATCTTGGCCGAGAGTTTCTGGTCAACGAAAAACCCAGAAAATTCTGCAGTTTTCAGGAACCTGCAACTTTGGAGGGACGAAACACCTACAAAAACAAAATGTTATATGTCGGAACAAGTACCATTAGATTCATCTCTGAATCTAGTTTCTGATGATGTGATATTTGTGTAGTTTCATTAAAAAATTCAATTTTTTATTAATTTTTTACTAAACTGTGTCACTGTGGAATTTCATTGTTCGAAAAATTGCACTGAACGAAAATTAAATAACTTTCAAATGACGACACCAAAAAATTCAGAAAAATCATATTGCATTTCCTCTCCCTGTCTACTTCAAAAGGGTACTCTCATTTTTCTTATTGACGATCACATTGAAAAGAAAATCTAAGGCTCATAAAATGTACTGAAACATCACTATTTTGTTGTCTTTGTCCATTTAAAAACAAAAACAAAAAATAGTGATCTAATCTGAAAATTACCAAAAAATAGTCTGTGCACTAGTGCAATATATGCAGATTATGATGATATGGTTTTTTTCCAAAAAATGAATAACCTTCCCTAAAAAAAGTTAGGGTTCATAAAGTGACTATTTATGTTTGCCTGAAAATTTCAAGTATATGCAGTTAGTAAACAACAAATTTACCCCTCTATATGTCAATATATATATATATATTTTTTAAATATGGGTATGGAGGTAAGACAATTCTCTACAATTCTTGTTTTCATGTCAAAGCATAATTTGCATTAAAAATATGAGTTTAGTGCAGTTGAAGTTGAAAAAACATAGAAAATTACAATTTTCAACGTCAAAAAAGGGCAAAAAGTGTTTCCCAAAAGTAAGAAAAATGTGTGTATTGTTTATTCAAATTGCATAGGTCTTGTTTGAAAAATCAATTTGAAGTGATTCCAATGGAATATTGAAGCATAGATATCAGTCTTGGGTTATAAAATACCACCTAAAAATAAATCAACACCCACTAAGCCCTCAGAATAATCTACTATGACTCATGAAGAGGAAGAATTGCAACATCATATATCAAAATTACAAGAGCAAGTGCACCAAATTTCGCTCTCACAAAGAGCAACAAAAAAGGAAATGGAATTTTTCAAGAAGGGTGTGGAAGCTAATATGGATGATTTAAAGAAAGGCATGGAAGCTAAGATGGATGGTTTGAAGAATGACATGGAAGACATGGACGAAAAATGGAAGACATGAAGAAAGCAGACATGGAAGGTTTGAAGGAAGGTTTGACAAAGTTGATACAAGAAATTATTCCTAATGGCGACAAGATAGTAGAGGAAAAACATGATCCAAACAAAATAAATTTCAATCGTGATTTCATAAACTCTAATGTTGGATTGAAGACCCACCATATTCCAAAGATTGATATGAGGAAGTTTGATGGCAAGGATCCCATAACATGGATACTATAGATGGAGCAATATTTTGATCTCAATAATATGAAAAACACACAAAAGGTATGCCTTGAAACTTTATATTTAGAAAAAAATACATTTGTATGGTATCGATGCCTTTGATCCCATAAAAAAATTTTCACTTGGTCAATTTTTACAGAGGAAATGATAGCACATTATGAGGATACAAAGAGAAACACCTTCTTTAGCCAATTGATAAATCTCAAACAAAAGGGTCCAGTTGTGAAGTACATTGAGGACTTCCAAAAATTGAATATAAGGGTAGCTAATATTCCAGAGGAACATAGGATTGATGTCTTCATAGGGACTTTAAAGGATAACCTCCAACATGAGGTTCGCCTTTGGGAACTTGATTCATTGGAGAAGGCATTCAGGTTGGCAAGAAAAATCGAATGTAAAATTATGGCGACAAGGAATCCTACCACTCACATCTATAAATATCGAAGTGTTGTTACTCCTAGACTTCCACAACCTACAAGGTTGACACCACAACAATTGGGAGAAAAAAGATCAAAAGGGCTTTTCTACAGTTGTGATAGAAAATACACTAAAGGTCATAAGTGTGTTGAGAAGAAATTATTCTACATAGATTGTGAGGAGGAGGAAGAACATGAACAATAAACTTCAAAAGAAGATCATATACACTAGGAACCAACCCTAGAGAAAGAATAAATGAGTCCGACCATATCCTGTAATGCATTGGCAAGAATTACCACTCCTCAAACTCTCAACATAGAAGGACATATCAAGAAGACAAAGGTAATAGTGTTGATTGACTCGAGTAGTACCCATAATTTTATTCATTGTAAGGTAACCAAGGAATTGATTTGTTTCTTATACCCAACACCAGAATGTCAAGTGATGGTTGAAAATGGAGGAACTATAAATTTCTCTAGAAAATTCCATAATATCAAGCTAACCATAGGGGAATATGTATTTAATATTCAAATTATTTCCATTCCAATGGGAGGTGTTGATGTTGTACTAGGATTACAATGGTTAAAATCATTCGAAAGGAAAGGAATTTGAATTATGGGGTATCGCAGGGAATCCATGAAACATAATAAGCTCTATTATCATGAAAAAGATTATAAAGAAAGAAAAACAAGGCGTAATTGCACAATTATGCTCATTAGAAGTTCCAACATCAAAATCATTTATTTCTCTAGATCTCCAAAAAGTCTTAGAAAATCATTCCAAGGTGTTTGAAACTCCCAAAGGACTCCCACATATTCATGATCATTATCATTCTATTCATTTGATTGCAGGAAGTGTTCCTCCAAACATCAGGCCTTACAGATATCCTTATGTCCAAAAGAGAAAAATTGAACGTATGATTGCAAAAATGTTAGAGGTTGGTATAATTCAACCTAGTCAAAGTTCTTTCTCACTCCATTAGTATTGATGCACAATAAGGATGGATTCAAAGTTATTTCTCTGATCCAGTAGTATTGGTGCACAAGAAGGATGGATCATGGCGCATGTGTCTGGATTATATGGAGCTCAGTACAAAAGACAAATTTCGCATTCCTGTGATTGATTAATTATTGGATGAATTACATGGGGTAATTTATTTTACCAAGTTGGATCTTCATTCAGGATATCATCAAATTAGAATGAAGACTGAAGATATTATGAAAACATCATTTCGAACTCATGAGGGTCATCACGAATTTTTGGTTATGCCTTTTGGCCTTACCAATGAACATTCTACATTTGAAGGGTTGATGAATTCCATTTTCAAACCCTTCCTTAGAAAATTGGTGTTAGTATTTTTTTGATGATATATTAATCTACAACAGGTCTTGGAAGGATCATGTTCAACATGTTGACAGAGTGCTCAAACTATTGGAGGAGAAACAATTATATGCAAAAACCTCCAAATGTTTCTTTGGAGTACAAGAGGTGAAATATCTAGGTCATATTTTATCTCAGGAGGGTGTTAAGGTAGACCCTAACAAAATTGAAGCCATTAAGGAATGGAAATTCCCCACAACCATAATGCAGCTGCGAGGATTTCTTGGGTTAAAAAGGTATTATCACAAGTTTGTTAAGAATTATGGGAGAATAGTAGCACCTCTAACAACATTATTGAATAAAGATGCATATGCATGTAATGCTAAAGCAACTAAGGCCTTTGACAATCTTAAAGAGGCAATGTGCCTAGCACAGGTCTTAGCTACGCCAGACTTCACAAAAACCTTCATTGTGGAATTTGATGCCTCAGGAAATGGAATTGGTGTTGTTTTAATGCAAGAAGGAAGACCTATTGCTTTTTAAAGTCACCCATGTAGAAATTATACAAACAATATGTATACCATTGGATTCAATTTGATAATGCAATATTCTAGAGCAAGATATTGAATCCTTCTACAATTAACTTGCAGAAATTAAACACGATCGCACAATCACACCAAGTAAGAGAAAGAATCAAATCCATAACACATGAAATTTTCTGGGAAAGAAATCTGCTCAAAACCCCTCTATTTGTATTGTATAAAACCAAGGAATCATGAAAAAATTACAATGCACTCTTGCCACAAGAGTCTATTGCACTCTACCAACTGTCTCACACTGATTTGGACAAAATCGACCAACACTTAGCCAATTTCCTGCCTATGCTCAGCCTGCCTTGCTTGCGCAATTCTAAGAACAATTGATCCCTATTAATTAGGAAATTCAACCTTCCAAAGTTGCAATACATCATGGGAAATCTTATTGTTTTCTAATTACGCGCCGACAATTTACTAATAATACAACCGATAGATAACATCCCTTTAACCTCTGTCTCAATCGGTGTTTGGTCAATTCTATGTGTCCTAAATTGCTGCATTTAATTTGTCAATCCGTAATCAGAAACATGAAGGCAAAGCGTAATTATATGTGCAAGATAACCTATTTCTTAACTTTTGTCGTTTTTGGTTTTCTAGTGGTGAAATGAAATTCTAAGATGAAAACAAGTTTGGTTATGTTTGTTCAAGGAAGTGATATCCCCTATAATGATTTACCAACTTGAAAATTTAAAAAGAAATTTGAAATTTACAATGACAAAACTTGAAAGGAAATGAAAATGTGCTGCTGAAATGGAAAAGTGTTGCTAGTCTAGTAAATCAAAATAATGAACTATTGAGCATGAAAACTAAATTATTCTTGCTGCCAACTAAACATAAAAGAAACTATGCTTTAAGGAAATTCAAAATTGCAACAAAATAAATCTAAATCAGATTACATCAATTTATCTTCTGATCCTTCATCATTAGTCCAGCTATGATTTTCGGAAGTAATCATAAACAATTTGAGTAACTGATATTTAATTTGCAGAAAGTAAACTAAATACTAAACTATACACTCATGATTCAATTCCTCACCATCAGTCCAGCTGTGGCTTTCGGAGGCAACTGAAGATGTCATGCATGATTTAATATATCTAAATTTGCAGAAAAGAAACTAATACTAAACTACACATTTCATAATACAATCCCTCACCATCAGTCCAGCTGTGGTTTTCGGAGGCAACTGAAGATGCTATGAGCAGCTTAATATATCTAAATTTGCAGAAAATAAACTAATACTAAACTACACATTTCATAATACAATCCCTCACCATCAGTCCAGCTGTGGCTTTCGGAGGCAACTGAAGATGCTATGAGCAGCTTAATATATCTAAATTTGCAGAAAAGAAACTAATACTAAACTACACATTTCATAATACAATCCCTCACCATCAGTCCAGCTGTGGCTTTCGGAGGCAACTGAAGATGCTATGAGCAAATTAGTATATCTAAATTTAACTACTGAAGCAGATAAGCAATACTGAAATTAAACAAAAGCTATGAAAATCAAATTAGCAGCAGAACAATGTTAGTTCCATGTCACTAGTCAAAAAGCTATGAAAATGCCCGGGCTGCCTATCTATAACCTGAAACAAGAACACTGATCAATGATTATCAACATAAAACATGAAAGACAGAAATGAAATGGAAATTATGGAAGTTTATAAACAGAAATGAAACAAATGCAATGTATGAACATATGAATGGATTATGACACAATGATCTCTAAAGAAACAAAATTAAAATTATACACTAATGCACAAAACCTTAGCTGAGCAGGGGCCCTCTACACCAGCCTTGGCAACGGTCCTCAAATACGAATTAAGTTGGAAAACAGAGTCTTCTTATATTAAAAAGCAGTCATTACAGAATGGTGATGTTACGGCACAAGTGCAGCGTAATCACACTACAGAGCATACTAATAAAAGATAACAGAGACTAACATCGACTAACTCTATATGCGTATGCAAACGCATTATATATAACAAAAGAAATATAACTGTCTCCTAAAGTTCATGCTGGTGGAGAACACATAGACCATTACGTCCACGGATCTAGGATCATGGCCGTGTTGGAAAGTAAATCTACGAGGAGTGGATGCTTGAATTCGACTAAGGAGCCATGTACAGATGTCGATTTATCCTCCGCAGCTTAGAAACGGCCGTATGAACCTTCATGTGACACGAAATAGAGTCCTGCCGACATGAGACTCTATGGTTGACTTCCATGTGGACGCCTTTGACCGTGGCTTCTTTGGATGAGTTTGCTCGAACCAATAGGACACGAACCATGTCCATGTCATTCCTAACCTGCCCATGTGGCTCGTTTTCCTTGTAGACACCTGTAGCATAGAGTTTCACAAAATAGCTGCGGAAAGTTGCAGCAGCTGCGGAAAGTGGCAAGATTCCGCAGCTGAATGAAAAAAATCTAGATCAAATAGAAAACAAAAAAATATAATTAAAAACCATGTTAGATGCTCTTTTGCACATGATATTGACAATTTGGGAGGTTTAGGTGAGTGAAAAAGGTATAGAAAAGTGTATGGAAAAGATGCAGATTTGGGACTCAACATACCCCCACTGTGAAGGTGTTGCATGTCCTCATGCAACCAAAATTTTGATACTCTTTGTTCAGTTCATGTGCCTTGACACTTCAACCAGCACATCCAATCCTCTTCTCTTCTTCCTTGGTACTGCCAACATTCTGGGTTTCTTCATTAAGCACCTAAATTTGATATTTACAAGTGCTCTGCTCAATTTCTGGCATTTCCTTTTCAATTTCTTATTCTTCTTCTGCCATATTCCCAAATGTAACATAGTATTATCATGGATGATTTTTTCCAATTTGCCTTGTTCTTTCAATGTTTCATTTTCATTTTTGATGTGCCTATTTAAAAGCTCCAGCTCAAAAATTTCCTGTTTTAGTGATTGAACTAAATCATCCTGCAATGTATGAGGCTGAATGGAAGAAGTACTTGGACCTGTGGCTGCCTTTTCCAAAGATTCTATATAGTCATATACCTCCTGCTGCTTGGGGTCTATTTCAGGTGTCATTTTTACTGGGTTGTCCCCAAAATGCTGTAAAGGAGAGTTATGTTCAAAATCTGGCCGAGGAGGGCTTACATCAATATTTTGCTGAGAATAAGATGGAGTATTCTCATTGTCTGATTGGGAATGAAATGAACCAGGTTCACTAACTGACTGAGATGGACTATGGTCAGTTGGGGACTGTTCAGATGTCTCCTCACCCAAATCAATGAAATGAGGACCCTTAATTTGTGTTTTTCTCAATTTCCCCTTAAGTCTGCTGCTTCTCCTCACACGCTGTGGTACACTATCCTTTTGTTTTTGTTTTCCTTTTTCTGTCTTCTTGGGCATGGATGACTGTTTTTGAAGATAAACTAATCTTTCAGATAGCACTTGATGATCTTCTTCTTCAGAAGGAGGAGTTTTATGTACAGCCTCAATAGTTTCTCTTTCTTTTGGTGTTATTGGCTTCTTACCCTTGATTTCCTTCTTCTTCCTTTTTACCAGTCTCTCTTCCCTATCAGTTCTTTCCATATTAGTAGTAGGAGTATTTTGGATTTCATCAATTGTTCTTTTCCTCCTACTTCTTCTTGTTGTGCTAGCTGCAGGAATTTCCTGAGTAGGAGTAATTTGGGTTTCAACATTTATTATTTTTCTTCTACTCCTTCTTGTTGAACTACCTTCAGGAATTTCCTGAGGTTCCTCAAAGAAATTTCTAACCAGAAATTGTTCCCATGTATCTTTCTTTTCCTTTAATTCCTTTTCAATTAGAATTTTTACAAGGCCGTGGTGATATAGATGGGGCTCTACATCTCCTAAGTGTTTCTGAACAGTCACAGCCATTTTCTTCAAGCTATTGAATAGAAAATATGGGAGATCGAGAGTTTGATTTTCTAGAAAATTCATCAATAGCCTGGTATGGTACATATACATGGACCCAAAACGGCCTTCACATGTAATGAATTTCTGAACAACTAGCAATAAAGTAGCCCATTCCTCTTTCAACGCATGCACAGGAATTCCTCTTTTAAAAACAGTTATATCCATACCTTGGTTTCGTAAGATTGTTCTCCATGCCTCATCACTGATGCTTTTATTTTTAAACCAACGCTCCCCCTCCTGTGGAAGTTCCGTGGCTGTTGCTATAGATGCTTCATTGACCACAAACTTAAGGTCTCCAATTTCCGCTTCCAAGCCATCAAATGACCTTGCAAATGCTTTCGTAACTTCTTTGTGATAACCTCTGAATTTCTGGATAAAACGCAGCCATTTTTCTTTCTTCAATATCTCCCTTATTTGCGGATAACCCTCCATAAACTTCGGTCCTTCCGGCTCTGCTCTTAGCAATTTACCCATTTCACTTTTCTGTTCTTCACAAATTTTGCCTGCGTGAGGGTTTCAAATGGAAATAGAACGGTTGAATGCACAGGAACGAGCACAATGGCTGTGGGGATGTTTCATAAAATGGGAATGAGCACCATAAACGGAATGGAGTGAGACTGTGGGTAGATATCCGGGAGTGAGAATGAGCACAAGGAACGAAATGGAGTGAGACAGAACAGAGTGGGGTTTCGTAAATACAGCAGAGACACGACAAAGAGATTAACAAAGTATAACACATTCGGCAGCGTTTTGAATTTTGGTGGCTGTGAAATAAATATGAACACGTTTCAATCAACGGTTATGAATTCATGCGGCTGTAAGAGTCCTTGGTCAAATCAAATACGTCTCATTATCTCCGGTGGGATATTGGAACATGAGTGAAAATCGGAATTTTAATGATAAAACCGTTTGTGAATGAATGCAAGAGGATAATATGGAGATCGTGAAAGGTTACGGAACTGTCAATATAATCATTGCACGTAATGGATAGAGCTCATGGTTCAGAACTATATAAAAATGTGTTTTTCAATGATATTTGAAATAAATTTTATTCATACCTTTGGAATCTTTGCCTTTGCCCTTGGTCTTCAACTGATTGATCTCCATTGGTGTCTTGAATGCTCCATGTCTTCATTTTTGATCCTCCCACCTGCATTTTATTTTCTAATTATGGAAATAACATCTGACTGTACATTCTCTTTGAAAACAGAGTAGTAGCTGCGAAATCTGCTTCTGGCTGCGGAAACTGGAGTCAGCTGCGGAAACAGATGTCAGCTGCGGAAACTGACACAGCTATTACTTGGATGAATAGAAATGAACAAATGACAAATGACCAGATGGAAATGGTCATGAAAAAGATTTTTATTGATGAAATGGAATGAAATGAAGTGGAATGAAGTGAAATGAAATGCAATGAAATGGAATGAAGTGGAATGAAATGGAGTGGGTGGTGACAAAGCTTGTGAAATGAAAGAGAGATTTTTTTTTTGGAAAATATAGAGTGTCAGGTGTTCCTGATTTTCACCCTATATTTTCTGCATAAGACTGCCAATCAATGATTGGTTTTCAGGCTTATACCATTATTATTATTATTATTATTATTATTATTTTTAACTGAAAAGAACAAAAGAACTAGGTTGGTGGAGAAGAAGAATTCTTCTGTACCAGCCTGATTGCAGAACTTTCTTGAAACATTTTGACAAAATCCTCTTTTGAGAGTGGCTTATGATAAACTTTCAACCTATGGCCATTCACAATAAGAGGAGTTTGAAATTCATCAATGGTCTTGATTCTTACAACTCCATTGCTAAAGATCTTGTCAATCTCATATGGCCCAAGCCAATGAGTCTGAAATTTCCCTTGAAAATCTTTAAACTTGGAATCAAATAGCAATGCCCAATCTCCTTCTTGAAACTTCTTTTCTTTGATATATTTGTCATGCCATTTAGTTCTTTGATATTGAACTAGATCAGTTCTTAGAATTGCTTCTTGTCCGATCTCATCTAGCTCATTCAACTGCTCCATTCTATGCTTTTGGGCTTCTGATAAGTCCATCCCCAACTGAACTGCTATCTTGAAGGTCTTGACTTGAAACTCAATGGGGAGCAAGACTTCTTTCCCATAAACAAGTTCATAGGGAGAATGTCCTGTTGTATTTCTCCATGTAGTTCTGTAGGCCCACAAGGCTTCAGGAAGCCTTTCCGCCCAATCTCTTCTGTGTAGATGAACAGTTTTGGTGATGATACTTTCAAGAACTTTGTTTGTAGACTCCACTTGACCATTTTCTTGCGGATGGTAAGGAGTAGATCTTCCGTGCTTGATTTTGTATTCTTCCATCAACTTCTCCACCAAGTTGGATGTGAATTGGCTTCCCTGATCTGTCACAATTTCTCTTGGAACACCAAAGCGAGTAAAAATATCCTCATAAAGAAAATTAACAACTGAATTTTCAGTAGCAGACACTAATGCTTTAGCTTCTACCCATTTAGTAACATAATCAAGACAAACCAATATATACTTCTTTTGCTTAGGTGGTGGATTAATAGGTCCAATGAAATCTAAAGCCCATTTTTCAAAGGGTTCAATGAGTACCTGTGTTTGCAATGGCATTTCATTTGAAATGGTAGGTTTCCCTACTCTTTGGCAGCTGTCACACCTTTTGACATATTGTTTTGCATCTTTGAAGAGGGAAGGCCAATAATATCCCAAAGAAAGGATTTTATAAGCTGTCCTTTTGTCTGCAAAGTGTCCGTCGCATGGTTCATCATGACATGCCTTAAGAATATCAGGCATTTCATCTTCCCTGACACATCTTCTGATCACAAGATCTGGCCCTGTTTTAAACAATTCGTTAGAAATCCATGAATATCTTGAACTCTCCTGAATAATTTTTCGTTTTTCTCTTGGAAATAAATGTGAAGGTAGCTTCCCTGTAACCAAATAGTTAGCAATATCTGCATACCAAGGGGTCTTAATAGTTACTGCAAACAAATATTCATCAGGAAACTTATCTTCTACAGGAGAATCTTCTTTAGTATTCTGAATCCTAGACAAGAAATCAGCTACTGTATTCTGTTTTCCTCGTCTATCCAACACAGTAATATTGAATTCTTGCAAAAGTAAAAGCCATCTTGTCACTCTGCCATTAGTAACAGGTTTGTTCATTAAATATCTAATTGCAGAATGGTCAGTATGAATAAAAGTTTCATAGCCCGTTATGTAATGTCTAAACTTATTAATTGCATGAACAACAGCTAAAAACTCTTTTTCAGTCACAGTATAGTTCAACTCTGTGGGAGTCAAATTTTTACTGGTGTAAGAAATGGCATAAGGAATTAAATCTTTTTGACCCAACACAGCTCCAAGAGCTGTATCTGAAGCATCTGTAGAAATATGGAAAGGAAGTTTCCAATTTGGTCCTCTCAAGATAGGTGCTTCAGATATTCTTGTTTTCAATGTTTCAAAAGCTGATTGACAATCAGGATCCCATTTAAATTCACAGTCTTTTGTAAGCAATTTGAAGAGTGGAGATGCTATTTTAGTGAAGTTTTCTATAAATCTTCTATAGTAACCAGTAAATCTTAGAAAACTTCTAACATCTCTTTGACAATTTGGAGTAGGCAACTTGGAGATGACTTCAACTTTTGATCTATCAACCTTAATCCCATCTCTTGAAATATGATGTCCTAAAACAATCCCTTCAGTAAACATCATAAAGCATTTTTCATGGCTTAATGAAAGGTTTGTTTCTTTACATCTTATAAGAACTTTTTCCAAATTTTCTAATGCCTCTTCAAATGAATTACCATAAACTGTAAAATCATCCATGTAAACCTCTACACAATCATGGATTAGATCAGAAAAAATTCCTAGTACTGCTCTTTGGAATGTTGCTGGTGCATTACATAACCCAAAAGGAAGCACTCTGTAGGCAAAAGTTCCCCATGGACAAGTAAATGTGGTCTTATCTTGATCTTCAGGTGCTACCTGAATTTGATTATAGCCACTAAAACCATCCAAAAATGAAAAGTACTTTTTACCTGCTAATGTATCTAATACTTGATCGATAAAAGGCAAAAGGAAAGTGATCCTTCAAAGTTGCTTTGTTCAATTCCCTGTAATCAATGCATACCCTCCATTTACCATTCTTTTTAGGTACTATAACCAAAGGAGAAACCCATCGGCTATCTGAAATTGGATAAATGATGTTTACATTGAGAAGTTTTTGGAGCTCTTCTTTCACTATCTCCCTAAGATTTGGATTCATCCTTCTTTGAGGTTGTCTGATTGGTCTACTGTTTTCCTCAATATAGATATGATGGATGCAAGTCTTAAGATCAATACCCTTCATGTCAGTATACTCCCATGCAAATGCAGTAGAATGTTTTTGCAAGATTCTGGTTAGTTCTTCTTGTTGTGACTTCTCCAAATGTTTGCTGATATTCAATGTTTTTTCTGGAAAAATCTCAATAGCAGAATTACCAAATTCTTCCATAGAGTAAAGAGACATTTGTCTTGATGATAAATATTCTATGTCAGATTCCAACTGAAATTGTGTGGGGTCATATTCTGAAGATATCTCAAAATTTTCTAATGTGTTCAGAATTTGACTATCCTCACTAATTTCAGAAATGGTAAAGATAGGTTGTATAGTGTTCTCATCATCGACCCATTCATTGTCTCCTATTTCTGTGATTGCTCTTGCTGGAGGATACAAATTGAATTTCTTTGTTGAATTACCATTAGAAATGTACATGTCTCCAGATCTACAACTAATAAAAGCATCAGCTGTGGCTAGCCAAGGTCTTCCTAAGATAAGTGGATGTCCTCCTAGATTACTTTTGGGAGTCAAAATCATAAAATCTACTGGATATTCCCAAGAATCTAAGGAGACTGAAATATCTTCTAATACACCATCTGGTTTAATAACCGATCGATCTGCAAGTTGCAGTAAAGTAGGTGTAAAAAGAAGGTTAGGAAGTTTTAACTGTTCCATAGTCTGTCTACTCACAATGTTGATAGCAGCCCCTAAGTCAATCAATGTGTTTGGAATTTCTATCCCATTTATATGTGTCTTGACAATTGGACTTCCTGGATCTACATACTTCTGCATGGTAATTTTTCCCATCATAATATCTGCAATCTTTCCTACCAGGTGGATTCTTCTTGTATCTTTTAGTTTCCTTCCCGGTCTTTTGAAACTCAACTCCTTTATGGTTTTTGCTAGAATAGGAATTTCTCGAATGGCTTGTAGCAAGGGAATCTTGATACAAACATTCTTCAATTCATCTAGAAAGTCATAGCTAGGCAACAAGATTTGTTTTTCCACCCCCTTGTCAATTTGTAGTCTTTCAGGAAAAGGAGGTGTAGATGAAGATGTTGGTTGCTCAACTATAGGAGTTGTGGGTGTTAACTTTTCTTTTTCTTTTTGCATGCTTGAATTTTGAAGAGATTCTTCCTCAGAACCCTTATTGACTTGAAGAGAGTCCTCCTCAAAGGTATCTTGCTCTTGAATATCTATAGAAGGTTTTTCTAAAACTCTACCAGATCTGAGTTGTAGATCGTTGAGAGGAACAATCATATAGGTAGGAAATTGTTGTCCTTCTACCATATAAGTAGTTTGAGGATTCTTATTGTTAGGATTTGGCAATGACTGAGCTGGAAGTTGATTTGTCTTCTGTTGGTATGGAAGCATGAGTTGAGGATTTGGATTTTGTTGAGAAGGTTGTTGTTGTGGAAATGGCAATGAAAGTTGTGGATTTGGGTTTGGAAGTTGTGGAGCTTATTGATTTTGAAAAGATGGAGGATATTGATAAAATTGAGCAAATCTCCCATAAGGATTTTGCATCCCTTGTACCCATGGCTGATATGAATTTTGATGTTGGGGCCAAGGTTGTTGCCAAGGAGTCCAATTTGGTGTGGTTTGAAGATTCATAGGGTTATTAAACCCTTGAGATTGTTGTCCCTGCCAAGGTCTCCTTGCGACAAAACAGAGAGACTCTATTGAATTTGGATCTTCTTGAAAAATAGCTTTGAGTCCAGGGATTGAAGGACAATCCTTGATTTCATGATTTTCTGAGCAAATCATACATGTTTCTACAACTTTTGCATCCAAGGGACATTCCCTTAAAGCATGTTTCTTTCTACATTTCGGTCAAAAGATGGCTAAAGCATCTGTTTCTGCTTTCTGCTTGTTTTGGATTTTAAGGGTGTCTAGTTGTTCACTAAGACCCCCTAAGATATCAGTTTTAAACTCATCAAGCATATTACCAATCTCTGCCCTACTTACTAATCCAGTTGCAGATTTGTTAGCCCTAATAAGAGAAGAATCCCTAGGCCCTTTTCCTGTTTTAGATTTTCCCCTTGAGAGATGGATACATAGTTCTGTTATATCACGAAATGGAAGTTGAGAAATGTCTCCTTTCCCCATCATGTTTAAAATGTCTATCCATTCATCTCTAATGGCTTTTAATAGGAGGGTTTTCAAGGTTTCATTATCTAAGTTGCTCATCTTTGCTCTTTTCAAGTTGTATTGAAATCTTTCAATTAAGTCTTCCAAATTTTCATCTTCTTTTTGCATCATTTTGAATACCTCATCCTTGTGATTGGTGGGCATACAATAGTCCAAGTATCTATCCAAATGTTTGTTTCATATCATTCCAAGTCCTGATAGATTGAGTGGCTAATCCCATGAACCATTTCAAAGCAGATCCCTTCAATGTTGAAGGAAACAGTTTGAGTTTTTGAGAATCTTCCATATAGTCATAAGTTCGGCACACTACTTCAAACTCAAACAGAAATGTTTCAGGATCCTCACTTCTCAATCCATAAAAGTTAGGGAGAACAGATGGTGAGATATTTTTCATTGTTGCATGAGTTTCCTCATCAACTATAGGGAATCCAAACAAATTGTCTCCTTCCCTATTTCTACCATTATTTCCTTCACCATTGTTGTCTCCATTGTTTCCTCCTCTTCTACCTCTACCTCTACCTCCATCTATTACTTCCTCCGCCATGATAGTTTCTTTAGAGTCCTTAAAGTCTTCTAGTTTTTCTACCAAGGGAGAATGAGAGAAAGTCTCTTTGTTTTCTAAATGGGATTGAGTAGGTGGTATAGGAGAATCCTCTAATTTAGCTGTTCCTTGACTTCCAAAAATCTTAAGGCTAGGGTAGATGGTGGTGAATCTGGTCTATGCCTTGAAGAAGATGGAGTTGTGAAAATCGAACTCTTGGCTTTAGCTATAAACCTTCCCCTAGAATCTCTTGCTCTATGCATGTCATTTTTTTATTTTTTAAAAAGTTGGGCTAATAATTCTCTTTCTGATCTTCCAGGTCACACTAGGTGCAAGAAGAGAGCATACTTAAGAAATTACTTAAACCAATAACTCTCTTTTATGATCCTCCAGATCACACTAGGTGCAAGAGGAGAGCATACTTCAAGAAGTTATCAAGTTTTCCCTTGATGGAGTTGTGAAAATCGAACTCTTGGCTTTAGCTATAAACCTTCCCCTAGAATCTCTTGCTCTATGCATGTCATTTTTTATTTTTTAAAAGTTGGGCTAATAATTCTCTTTCTGATCTTCCAGGTCACACTAGGTGCAAGAAGAGAGCATACTTAAGAAATTACCGAACCAATAACTCTCTTTTCTGATCCTCCAGATCACACTAGGTGCAAGAGGAGAGCATACTTCAAGAAGTTATCAAGTTTTCCCTTCTTTTATGATTTTGTGTTTTTTTTTTTTTAAGAAATTGGCTACCTAGTTACACTTCCCCGGCAACGGCGCCAAAATGTTTGGTCAATTTAGTGTGTCCTAAATTGCTGCATTTAATTTGTCAATCCGGGAATCGTAAGCCGATGAAGTGCGGCGCACTATATGTGCAAGATAACCTATTTCTTAACTTTTTGTCGTTTTTGGTTTTCTAAGGTGAAATGGAAATTCTAAGATGAAAACAAGTATGGTTATGTTTTTTCAAGGAAATGATATCCCCTATAATGATTTACCAACTTGAAACTTTAAAAATCAATTTGAAATTTACAATGACAAGACTTGAAAATGAAAATGTCTTTCTTTGAAATATAAAAAAAGTCTTGCTAATCTAATAAATCAAAACAGGAAACTAGTGAACATGAAAACTAAACTATTCTTGCTGCCAACTGAACACAAAAGAAACTACGCTTATGGAAATTCAAAATTGCAACAAAAATAAATCTAAATCAGATTACATCAATTCATTTTCTGACCCTTCATCATTAGACCAGCTATGACTTGCGGAAGTAATCATAAACAACTTGTGTAACTGATTATTTAATTTGCAGAAAGAAAACTAATATCAAACCATACATTCATGATTCAATCCCTCACCATCAGTCCAGCTGTGGCTTTCGGAGGCAACTGAAGATGTTATGCACAGTTTAATATATCTTACATTTGCAGAAAAAAAACTAATACTAAACTACACATTTTCATTCAATCCATCACCATCGGTCCAGCTGTTCAGTAATGAAGATGGTATAGGCGTCAATATATCTCGTTGAGAAATTACTAATACTAAACTACATTTCATAATACAATCCCTACTTGTCGGTCCGGTGGCTTTCGGAAGCAGGCGAAGATGCTATGGTGACTTAATATATCTAGATTTGCGAGAAAATAGCTAATACAAACTACACATTTCGCTAATACAATCCCTCACCATCGGTCCGGTGGCTTTCGGGCTGGCGAAGATGCTATGACGGCTTAGTATATCTCGGTTAACTGCGAAGCCAGAATGCTTAAATGCGAAATTAAACAGAAACTAAGAAAAGAAAATTAGCAGCAGAACAATATTAATTCCATGTCATTAGTCAAAAATTTATGCAAATGCCCGGGCTGCCTATTTATAACCTAAAACAAGAACACTGATCAGTTAAAACAATCATAAAGCATGAAAGACAGAAATAAAATGGAAATTATGGAAGTGTATAAACAGAAATGAAACAAGTGCAATGTATGAACATATGAATGGATTATGACACAGTGATTTCTAAAGAAACGAAATGAAAATTATACACTAATGCACAAAACCTTAGCTGAGCAGGGGCCCTCTACACCAGCCTTGGTAACGGTCCTCAAATACGAATTAAGTTGGAAAACAGAGTCTTCTTATATTAAAAAGCATTCATTACATAATGGTAATGTTACGGCACAAGTGCAGCGTAATCACACTACAGAGCAGACTAATAAAAGATAACAAATACTAACATCCACTAACTCTATATATGCGTACAAACGCATTATATATATTTTTCTTGAACCTACATGTTTCCTAAAAAGTTCATGCGGAGGAAACACGAACCACTACGTCCACGGATATAGGAGCATGACCGTGTTGGAAAGTAAATCTACGAGAGGTGGATGCTTGAATTTGACTCTGGAACCTTGTACAGATGTCGATTTATCCTCCGCGGGCTTAGAAACGGCCGTCTGAATCTTCATGTGACACGAAACAGAGTCCAGCCGACATGAAACTCCATGGTTGACTTCCATGTGGACGCCTTTGACCGCGACTTCTTTGGATGAGTTTGCTTGAACCAATAGGACACGAACCATGTCCACGTCATCCCTGACCTGCCCATGTGGCTCGTTTTCCTTGTAGACACCTGTAGCATAGAGTTTCACAAAATAGCTGCGGAAAGTTGCAGCAGCTGCGGAAAGTGGCAAGATTCCGCAGCTGAATGAACAAAATCTAGATCAAATAGCAAATACAAAAATATAATTAAAAACCATGTTAGATGCTCTTTTGCACATGATATTGACAATTTGGGAGGTTTAGGTGAGTGAGAAAGGTATAGAAAAGTGTATGGAAAAGATGTAGATTTGAGACTCAACAAATCCCTACATCTCATAAAGATAGCTCGTAAGTGAGTGAGATGATCGGCCCCATGCGATGAATGAGCAGGTAAATCATCGAGATAAGG